>NHNX01000029.1:0-378658 GCA_002786045.1 Zasmidium angulare
CAACCCCACCACATGATCGACCCAACCACAACCCGCAGCGACATCGCGTATATGCGAAGTATGTGGCACCTCGGCAACCTCGTCCAAGAAAACCTCGCCTCCCCCCTCTCCCTCTCCCTCGCCATAGCTCACTCTCCCCGCCACAAAGACTCCCTCGTCCTGGCCTTCCAACGCCTCTACAAATCCTTCCCGTCCGCGCTCACGACCCTCGAGCCACATACCCTCCGCCAACAAGCGGCGACAATTCCCCGCCAAGTCCGACAGAACCTCTTCCTCACCTCCAACTACTTCCACTGCCTCATGCTCCTGCAAGCGTCCGAAAACACCGAAGCGGGCGTCGCGCCCAATATCCGCGCCTCCATCGAAGCCGCGCACGAAGCCCTCTGCGCTTTCTTCAAACTCTGGAATCTGTTTGAGATCGAGGCGAGTGTTTGGTGGGTGTTTCAGCATAGGGCTTTTGAAGAGAGTCTGTTGATTGCGAATTTTCTGGCCCTATCAACGGGAGGGGAGGGTGGTGGTGGCGGAGCGATGGAACTGGACGATCCGGTTTATGCGAGTGGCAAGGAGGACGTGAGAAGGATGTTGGAGATTATGGAGCATTATGGGGGCAATTTGGAGATGCATAAGACGAGGAAGGAGGTTTTGCATGAGGCTTTGGAGAGGGTTGGGGTTTGATGGGCGAGAAGAGTGTTGCCTTCGGTTGGGTTAGGAAGTCTTCTGTGTGCTTGGAATTAGGTGCGTGGGCGTTGACGATGGGAGCAAAGAAGACGGAACGAACGCGATACGTCGTAATGATGATCTTCTACACGAAGTAATGAACAGACGTTGGACACAATCGCAGAGGAGCTTTTCTCCTTAAAGCTCCACACTGTCCGAATCCTGGCCTCTCGAGAGACTTCTCGCACTCTCCCAAATCCTCACATCATAATAACACCTCAACTCCCGGAACTGCAACCCCACCGTCCCTTTACCCTCGTCCGCTTTCCCCAGCGTATACGCAAACGCCTGCGGCCACTCCACACCTTCAAGAGACAGCTTCGTCACAATCTCCACGTGAAACGTATATGTCCCCTTGTCCTCGTTGGTGACCACGATAAGGGAGAGCAGTTCCCTTGTAATGTTTGGGAAGGGAGAGTCTGAGCCGCGTTAGCCAAGAGCGCTGTTTTATGTCTGGCAGATGTGGAGGAGGGAAAGAGTATGTCCATGCACACACACAAACTCTTGAAGAACTTCCACGCCTCTCCGCCGCCTTCGACGATGCTTCGATCAGCGCGATAGATTCTGCACTCTGCGGCGTACCAATCTTCCCAGTCCACCGAGTTCCACTGTTCGAGTGTTTTGGGAAAGGCTTGGCTGTAGAGGTTGTAGAATTTCAGAGCTAGGTGGAACTGGGACTGCGGGTTTTGGAGAGTGGACGTTGGGATGTAAAGGGCTGAGTGAGGCATGGTGAGATGTGTGAAGTTTGATGGCACTGGGAGAGCACGGGGGCAAAGATGTGTTTGATCAGGGACGGGGAGGGAGGGAGCAATGCCTGTCTTGGGCTGTCAACCCTCAAGCCCTATGTAACACAGTGGATAGGATCTGAGGGTACCGAGGTAAGCTGTACATTGTGCTTATGAGAAAGTGTGCCATCTCAAAGAGGCCGCAATGTCACATTGTTTCAACTCGACTCCACGCTGTTCATAACAGGATGACTGCTGACTTGACTACTTCTCCTCGACATCCGTGCTCTCTGTCAAAATATCAGCCTTACTCTCAACCCCGCCTAAAACATAAAAGTGAAATATGACTTACTGCTCAACTTCTCATACTTGGGATAAAGCTCCGAGTACTCCTTGATTTTATTCGTAATGCCTTCATAAGCATCGCTTCCAATCACAACACGAAGAGGTGGGTCGTCCATCTTGGCGAGGTCCCAAAAGGCTCTGGCGCCCTGTTGAACGAAGTAAGTGTCGTTAGTCGGCCTGAAGAACGAGTCGCGATAGCAACGATATTGTAGCCACATACCTTCACTGGGTCACCGACTTGAGTACCATGACGCTTGCCCATCGTCTCCTTGGCGTTGATGTGATCGTACCTAGATACAATGTCAGCTCTGCAGATGGTCAAGGATGATGTGATGGGCGTGAACACATACGCCTCCTCCTTCTGCGCCCCAAACTCCATACTCCTCCCCGCCCAATCCGTCCGGAAACCTCCCGGCTCAATACAAGTAAACTTGATATTCCTATCCTCAAATCAGCACACCCTTCCCCTCTCCCCTTCCCAATCCCGACTCACCACTCCGGCTTAACCTCCTTACTCAACGTCTCCGTAAACCCCTCCACGGCCCACTTACTCGCACAATAAATGCTAAAAGTCGGCACGCCCCTCTGGCCGCCAATACTCGTAATCTGCTGGATCTTGCCGCCAACAGGCTTGTTGACTTCACGCATGATTTTCAGCGCGCGACGCGTGACTTTGAGCAACCCGAAGAAGTTGACTTCCATTTGTTTGCGCGCTTGCTCTTCGGTCACGGATTCGAATTCGCCGGAGAGGCCGTAGCCGGCGTTGTTGCAGACGACGTCGATGCGGCCGAAGTGAGAGAGGGCGGCGTCGAAGGCGGCGTGGACGGAGCTGTGGGGGGCGGTGGTGTTAGACAAGCAGCGTAGTTGCTACGGTACGGGAATTCAGTGGTGCGTACTCATCGCTCGTAACGTCGAGGTCGACGGCAAGGTAGTTGTCCTTGGTAGTATTGTCGAATTTGAGCTTGGAGGAGTTCCGGGCGGTGGCGACGACTTTGTCGCCTTCAGCCAAACACTTCTTGACGAGTTCGTTGCCGAAGCTGTAGTCCAAAAGTCAATCATCACTTTGTCGTCACAATCAAGTAAGATGCTCTTACCCAGTCGAAGTACCCGTAATGAAGAAGACCTGAGGAGCCATGATTGCAAGATTGATCGATGGAAGAGTACCACAACGACACTGTGAGGGAGCAGCAAGTCTTATATACTTCTTGGAAGCACCTTCCCACAGCTAGACGAACATGAAGTCAGAACTGGAAGCTCCCTGAAACCCACCTTCGACGTCACCGAGCCGCCTTCCAAAACAAACAGACTTCGATCTGGGCTCTGGCCGCGGACGCGGGCGCGGAGTTGCTTCCACTTGCTCTTCGATTGGTCGGGTGCTATTGATCTAGGTCAGCATCACATTTTCTGTTACACCTAGACATGAGGCAGATAAGACAGTTGTGGTTAGCGTAAACGAGGTGCTGCGAATATCGGTGTTCCATGGACGACCAACAAGCGGTGGCTTTCTGACGCCAACGAAAGGAATGGGCACTTTCGACGTGCATGAGAAGACTGTAGGGCAGGAAATATCATGCTTGTTCGTCTCGAAGCTGGGCTCATAACATCCTGCTTTCGACCTCTCACCACCCTCCATGTCCATGCCCCGGATACCCACCACCACCACCCGACGAACCACCCTGATAGCTCTGCCTCAAAAGCCCAGGTTTGCGATCATTCAAATCCAAAATCGTCTGTCCAAACAATCCATTCGCCCACGAGAACCACTGCCTCGTCCAATCACTCTGATTAAACGTATTAATACTCTCATGAATCAGTCCCAACCCATCCGTACTGCTCACGATTTCCCTCAACTGCTCCTCAATCTCGCCATCATCCTCGCTCGTCAAGATTCGTACGATTGAAGCCATCGGCCACGCATACCCAGGTCCATCATGCGGACCGCCGATGGCGTTGATGACGGGTCCGCGCATGAAGTAAGGGTTGCCCGTGGATAACAGCAGACTGCGGGTGTTTTGATACACCTCGTCGTTCTGGTCCAGGTAGCCGAAGAAAGGCGCCGAGAGGAGGGACGGGATGTTCGCGTCGTCCATGATGTTTTGGCTGAAGTATCCGTCGACTTCGTAGGCGTAGATGCGGCCGTGGGATGGGGTTTGCACGATTCCGTAATTCGTGATTGCAGTCCTCAAGTTGGCGGCGAGGGTTTTCATGCGGTTGGCGAGGTCGGCTTGGTTGCCGAGTTTGGAGGCGATGGCGACGCAGTTTTGGAGCTTGATGGAAAACATCATGTTGGCGGGGATGAAGCCTTGGTAGATCGTGGCGTCGTCGCTGGGGCGGAAGAAAGAGCGGATTAGACCTGTGCCATTGTTGAGGGGGTTGCCTAGGCCGTCGTTGGCTTGGGTTTCGGTGGAGCGGGTTGTGTCTCGCGTGAAGGAGTAGGTTAGGTTGGAGACGCTGCCGTTGGGGGTGTAGGTGGCGACCATCATGTTGTTGGCGACGGAGAGGATTGCTTCCATTGCTTTGACCCAGTTGTATTTTCGGAAGAAGTCGATGTCTTTGGTTGCGGTGTAGTAGTTGTCGCTGGATTTGGGAGTCAGTGAGGGTGTATATGGTTCCAACACGCCTATACTCACGAGATCTCCAGGAACGCCGCCAGAGAATCCAACTCATACTTGCACTCAAACACAGTCTGATTGCTGTATCTCGGCCGCACATCATCGTCACTCGCCGCTCCATTCACCGATGGCGCAACGCCAGACTCCGCAGGTGGCTGGAAAGAGTTGCAATACGGATCAATGAGAATGTAACGAGCCTGAAGGTTGATTACTCCACGGTAAAGCGAAGCAAGCGAGTTGGCCGATGAAGAAGCCTTCAGCAAAGGCAGATACGACTGCATCTGGTTCGCCGAATCACGCAGCCACATGGCATTGATATCGCCCGTGATCAAGAACGTCAGATCCTCGCCCTGCGAGCCATTGGCATAGCCCTTCCACTTCACCGCCGTGTCCAACGTGTTAGGGAACGAGTTCACGAATAGTCTCTTCAAGTCCGGGTCTGAGATTCGGCGCGAGATACTCTGGATCGTCTCTTCCACGATGGAGGAGTTGAAGGTGCGGCAACGAGGCACAGGTCGCTGGTAAGAAAGATTGAATCTTCCTCCAGAGTATGGTCCATGGTGTTCGGTGGAGTAGACGGAGTAGTCGGGGCAGGTCAGGTTGACTGCCGCAGCGGCGACGGACGCGAAGGAGAGCAGCGACTTCCACACCATCTTGACGACGAGAAGGTGAGTCGTTGGTGGAGTGGCAGCGCTGACACGGCAGCGTGGGCCGTCTTTAAGACATGCGTGAGGTGTCTGGCGATCGGCAGCGCCAGTGCCTCTCTACACGCTTGGGCGAGGTCTCCACTTGGAAGGATGGACCCAGCATAAGGTTCGTGTACGACTAGGTCCATCCTCTCGTCGAACAATAATCTCATTTTCCTCGTGTTCCTGAGTTCGAGGCACTCTCGAGATCTGCGACACTGCGCAAGCGTATCCTCGTCCACATCATGTCCCTGGACTTTCACGTCTCGCCGAGCAGCAGAGGCTTCAACCTCTGATGATTGTTCCCCTGGTCGATGATGCAAAGGGAGCGGGTGTTCCTGAAGATGGCGGGGTAAGTTGCACCTCACCGTCGTAACAAGCCTTCGCTTCCCTGCTCAGTCACGCGGTTGGCATGGACTTTCATGATTGCACGGAGTGTTGAGTGAGCAATGCGTTGCCGGATCGGCACTCCGCATGCATGGACTCAACCTCTCAAGTCGGGACCATGTGGAGGCGCCGACGTGAGCGTGAGCGAAAGGTTGCACTGTATTTTAACCTCTTCATAATATGTGCAGCTTGCTACGATATATACAACCACGAAACGAACAAGTCTACACTCTCTTTACTCCAGTGCCGCAATGACGAATATTCCAGCCTCGATCAACCAAAAAACTCCTCAATCCTCGCCTTCATATCCCCAGCAATCAACCGATGCACACGCGTCGTAGGCTGAACATAATTCATCCAGTAGAACTTCTCCGAGCCCTCCCACACATAGCTGCCTGCGATACACTCATCCCACTTCGCGACGGCGGCATCACCATCGCAGAAATCCTCCAAACTTTGCGTAAGTCCGTACTGGTCCTTGTCCGCCATAAGCTCCATCATGAAACCGTAAACGTCATAATATATAATCTTCTCAGCGAACGTGCTGTTCCCAAGCGAGGCTTTGAGCGCAGCGTTGGCGGCCGAGATGATGGTCCCCCAGGTCTCGATACAACCTCCGTCCGGGCAGAGGAAAGCTTTGGTGACAGGTGCTTTGTGCTTGGGATAGATGTTGGGCACAAAGACGTAGGGCGCACCGCTCTTGAGGAGATACTCAGCCTCGTTTGTGATCTTACTCGCCATTACAGCCGCAAAGTCGGCATTCTTCGGATCTCCCTCCCAGAAGGCATCCGTATGCGCACTGAGATCGTTCATGCCCGTCCAGATGAACTGCAGCGACTTCTCGATGCTCGCGGGAGGCGACGGGTGGGTGTAATTCGCGTGGATCTGTTGGTGGATTGACGGCACGGGGGCATTTTGATATTTGGCGGCTGCGGGCGTGTATGTGTTGTCGATGGTTGCGCCAAAAGAGCCTCCGCCGCAGCAGCCGCCGAAGGCGTAGTCGCTGAGTGGGATGCCCAGCTCGCTGGCGAGGTATTGAGCTGCTACGGGACCGTTCGTCCAGGTTCCGAAGCCGTAGACGTTGGCGGGACTGCCGGTGATGCCGTGGGCGTAGGAGCCGTTGCCATTGTCGCTCAGCTCGTCGCCGAATGCTACGAGGCGGGAGAAGGGGTATGGTTTGCTGAGTGTGCTGGGTGCTGGGAGTGCGAGGGCAGTGGATTGCTGAGCGATGAGGGCAGAAGTGCCGAAGAAGACTATAATCAGGGATAGTGCCATTGCAGATGAGGACTGTCAAGGATAAGAGGTAGTAATGATGCTAGATATGCGGCTTTCAACGAGAGGACGTGGCGACTGGCGCTCACACAGAAAGAAAACGGCAATAGAAATGAACGAAACAGCAAAGAGAGCTCGACAAACGTAGACGCATGGAGGACCGAATGTTAGCAGGAGGCTACGGAGCCTTTATGTCGTAGTCCCATCTTCCATACATCCAGAACCGCGGAGATTGTCCTCTCGATCAGGAATACTCCAGCTTGCCGCCTGGCACATTCGATGTTGCGGGCGTGAGCCGTGGTACAGGACCTGAAACACAATGGTACAGATTGAAGGGAGAATGTGGCGGGCGATGGCGTTCAAGGGCAAATCCTTCAGCACTTGCTTGCAAAGCGGCTACAGACGCACGGACATCGCTGGCAGCGCGTGTAGGTTCGCAACAGCACAAGGCTTATGCGCTGGTGTCACTCGTCTTCTCAAAGATGAACAAAGCTTCATCCTTGCCCGCGAAAGAGGGCAACGGAATCTGCAATACCTTCTCCCAGTCCGTCATCTCCCTCGCCATCCAGTCCGCGATCGTCTCTTTAGCAAAGGCCGTGAAGCCACTCGTATTCTGCGCGCCAGCAGAGATAATAGTCGTCCCACCTAAACACACAACATCAGCAACAGAGCCTCCTCCACAAGATCCAACCACAGAACTCACCATAAGCCCTCAACATCCTCTCCGTAAACTCACCCCCCACAACCGGATACACCAACAACAAAACCCCCTCCTTCCCCCCCTCATTCTGCCTCAACCACCTATCCCCCTCCGCCTCAACCGTATCCCCAATCCACAGCGTCCTCCACTCACTCTGCCCATTATCAATCGCCATCACACTCATCCTCTTCTTCGGATTCCCACTCTCAAACCTTCTCAGCATATACGTCCAATACCCATTTCCACTCCCCACATCCAAAATCCTGCGCCCCCTTGCAACTTGCTGTATATACGACAGCGCCTCATACGACGGACACACGCACCCGAAGTGATGATAGAGAATCGGTAGAATCGCATGGCTGATTTTGACGTTCACTGTCCGCTCTTCTGGCCCCGCCCATTCGAGGTTTTGGTTCGACCAGGCCCACACGTCGAAGTAGGGGTTGATGTGGTTCTTAGATTTGTACACCACGAGGTTTCGTGAGGCTTCGGGAGCGGTGTAGTGTTTCTGCAGATGTTTGGCGATATCTGCACGCACGGAATCTTTCTTTGCGTTGGAGGATAGCGCTGTTAGGGCTTTGCTCGTGCTCGTCGTGGAGCGGAAGATGTCGGTGTAGGCGGCGATGTCGGTGGCGTTGGGGGCGGGTCTCTGGAAATGCGACGCTTAGGACTATGGAATTCGAGAATGAGGTTCATGGATCTTTTGTTAAAATTAGTATGGGTCTAGACTCACCACTTCCCCGGCTTCATCTCGATACCACGCATGCAGACCTCCCTGTGCGCCGAACTCAAGATATGTCTGGGCTTGGAGGAGGGTTACTTCAGCGGTGGCTTTGTAGACGTAGTCGTCTCTGAAGCTGAGGCCGAAGGCATTGAGGATGAACTTGCGGAAGTCGTTGCGGTAGAGGAAGGACTGCGATTCTTCGCTGCTCCAGGCTGAGAAGAAGGTGTCGGGGTTGAAGGTTTTTGAGAGCTCGGTTTGAGGCTGTTGGGGGATGCGAGGCATGATGTGGATTGGGGAGGGTGGAAGATATTGATTTGGATGGTATGTAGAGGGTTTGGGAAGTTTGAAAGTGGGGGCTGAAAACGGATGACTTCACCTTGTCGCTCCTCGCCGCTCTTCCATCATCATCAACACCGCCGAACAGACAAATGTTTGCTATGATTGTGCAACGGAAATGGATCATGTCGTGTTACACGATTAGGCAATATGTGCTGGTCATGTCGCAGCGGGAGCCTCTTCCACTGCACTTAGCCGTCTCACTTCTCGTGGCCATGCGATACCTTGATTGCAGACCGGTGGTCTGAAGAAGATCGGTGAGAGACAGTACCGGTACAGAGCCTTCTACTACTCCTTTTGTTGAGTATTCATGGTGAGGACTTACTCCCCAAGAGCTGCCCTCATCTTCATCTCACCCCGTTCCTCACTCTTGACCAATATCCTAAAACCCACCCACCTCCCTGAAGATGTATCCCATCGAACGATCAGCATCCCCCTTCCAATCCGCCCTCATGAACAACAGACGCCCCTATCCCTTCCACCACCCCGGCCCACCCCTCCNCCGAACTCCCCCCCACAACCCACTGGAACCCCCTCTCCTCCCACGAACTCCGCCAAGCCTACATCTGGGTCCTCGAAGCCATAGCCCGCGCCTCCTACGGCGAAGTCGAACTCCACGTCGTCGACGGCCTCATGTCCGCCCTCGAGACTCGGTTGTCCGAAGACCTCAACGCCGCGAGAATGATGGATGAGCCGTACATCCATCGACGCAGCCAGCATCTCTTCCGCGCCATGGCGGAGGTCTCCCGACAGGCGAATAGTCTGAAGTTGGGGAATGTTCTGGCGAGTTTCTTCATCGCACATGCTTCGCAGATCGCTTCGATTGAACATTCGCTTGCGTTGGGACAGTGGTGCTATTCCATTTTGCGCGTGACGATGCGCCAGAGCGACCGGATCGAATGTCTTCGAAGGGTCCTTCGTGAACGACCGGATCTTCCCGCGAAACTCGTTGGGCGGGGGCGTAAGGCTGCGGAGGTTGTGGAGAATCTTGAGGTGCTCGGCGGACAGATGCGGATGGGTGGGAGGAGGGATTATCGTGTTCGGGAGGATTTAGCTGTGGATGAGCGGGTTGTGGGACTTCGGCAGCGTAGTCGTTCACGTGGAAGGCAGGATGTCTTCGGTTTGGGAGATTTTGGTGCAAGGGACTTTGGTGTCAGGGATGATGGAGACGGTTTGGCGAGACAGGCTGAGCGATTGATGTTGGCGCAGGAGGAGGCTGCTCACGAGAGTAGGAGGATGGTGCAGCTGAGTTTGGGGAGGAGATATGGTCTCCATGGTGGACCATTGGAAAGGAATGACTCGTTTGGAATGGGAAGAGCTGGCGGTCTAGGAGGGTTAGGCGGTCTGAGAGGGGTGGGAGACTTGGCAGGACTTGGCCGTCTAAGAGGGATGGGAGAGTTGGAAGGGCTGGACGGTCCCAATCTCGCTGGTCTTGCTGGTTTGAGGGGTGTGGGAGAGCTGGAAGGATTGAACGGTCTCGCAGGTCTGCGCGGCCTGGCACAAGGCTCACCCTTCGGCCTCGACAATCGAAGACTTCGCCTAGAAGACGCACTGCTAGACGAGATCTGAAGCTCAAGCAACTTCTCCTGGATTCCAGGCATCCCCTCGCTTCCCATCCCACAACCTCCCATCCCTTCCATCTACCTCGCCGTAAACCCCCCATCAACCGGCAAATTCACCCCCGTCATCCACCCCGCATCCTCACTCGCCAAAAACACATACGCCCTCGCCAAATCCTCCGGCCTCCCGGCGCCCCTAAACGGATGCATCGCATCAATCTGCTTCTTCATCTCCGCGTCCCCAAACGCCAGATCCGTCATGTGCGTCGCCGTGTACCCCGGGTTCACGGCGTTGACGTGGATCCGATGCGGGGCGCAGTCGAGCGCGGCCGCGCGGGTTAGGTTTGCCACGGCGCCTTTGGATGTGCCTGGTCACACACGTACATCAGCATGGACTGCGGGAGGGGAGGGAGAGGGAGACGCACAATAAGCCGAAACAAATTGACTCCCCACAAGCCCAAACACACTCGCCGCGTTCAAAATCCAACCTCGATCGCCGCTTGGCTGAAGGGGTTCCTGAGTAATCATCTGCTTGCTGGCGTACTTGATTCCGTAGTAGACGCCGTTGACATTAGCCTCCATAGTTTTGTGGTAGAGGTCTAGAGGCATGTCCCAGATGGGCTGCGGGTTTCGGGATTCCAGGGCGAAGCCTGCGTTGTTACTATATCAAGGCATAGGGTATCAGCACACCACCCTCGACCACTTCCCGCAACTCATCCCTCTCCCTCCACTTGGATGGGATTACTCACACCATGATATCCAACCTTCCCCACCTCTCCACAACACTCCTCACCGCACTCTCAACCTCCTCCGGCTTCGTAACATCGCACTTGACGAAAAACGCACAGTCCTCTCCGCCCTGTTCGATCAGCCTTTCGTGCGTAGGTCCATTCGTCTCATCCGAAGCCGCTTCCCGCCAGGTCCCCGGTTGGAGATCCGAGCAGGCGACTCTGGCGCCTTCAGCTAGGAAGGCGAAGGCGGTCGCGCGTCCGATGCCTGAGGATGAGCCGGTGATCAGGGCGGTGCGGTTGTGCAGACGGCCGGGCATTGTGCGCGTAGACTCCGCGTAGACTGGGAAAAGACAAGGAACGTTCTTTGCAGATCGTCAGATATATCGATGGACAGGTAGGAAATATTCACAAGTAAGATCAAAAAGAGGATCCAAACGTAAGACAAAAACCCAAACCTACATGTATCCCCGTCGTATAGGTACCCTCTAATAATACCCAAGACCTCGGGTCAAGAAGCTATGTATCCACAAAGCCACTCAGCTCTGGGACAACTCCTCATCAGCGTGGACTCTCGAGTGACGTCGGCATATACGGTACTCGCGGCACTTCATTATCCAGCCAGTACAGGCGACATGGCTGACCCGACTCGTATAGAGAGTCTTACGGGAGCGTTCCAGTGTGTCGGCCAAGGATAGGAGCGAGGTGAGGTTCGCGATGTGTTGGAGAGAAGGAGCTTGGTACGACGTCACAGATCTTTTCTAGCCACGTGTGTGTTTAGATCCTGCATTTTGCAGGCGTTTTGGGGCTTTGTCGAGATTGACTTGCTGCCGCAAAGGCGTGTCTTGGAAAAGGCGTCATTAGATTACTTTCATGCTAGCAATAGCGAATGGCTACTTCTCAAGCCACCTTGCAGTCTCCCGAGAATCATGATCCAATCCATGCCATCTCATCCCATCTTTTCCCATTCCCAAACCCACAAACCTCAACACCACCATGCTATGCAAAACACCACACACTATACACCCCCCTCAAACCTCACATCTCACTCAACTGCCGATCAATCTCAAAATCCAAATACGCCTTCTTCTCCCCCACAAGCTGACACTGCAACTTCTGCTCCGCCAGCGCCTTCAACTGCTTCTTCGTCACACTATCCATATCCACCTCCGTCAAACACTCCCGAATCGCCATCGTAATGCTCTCGTTCGTCGGGCCTTGCGTCTGGAAAGCACTCATCTGACTGAGATGGTTCGTGCTACCAGCTCGGCTCATGCCCACGCCGCTGTTATAGGGGTTGTTGTTGTTATTGCTGAGCGGTGAGCGCGCGCGACCTTGTTGTGCGGGTTGGCCGAAGACGGGGGACGTCATGCCTCCGCCGTATAGGAGGTTTTCTTGGGATTGGGCGCGGGGGGATGGGTGGCCGTATTGGTCGCTCAGGCCGCCCATGGACATCAGGCGTTGTTGTTCTTGGGCCATGTGGGGGTTGTCGGTGTAGCGGCCGGTCATGTGGGAGAAGGTGGATTGTCTGCCCATGGCGTTGGGGCCGGGGGATTGTGGCGGTCGGTAGGATTGGTGTTGTGGGAAGCCCGTGAGGATGGTCGAGGCGGGCTTGACGGACGAGTAGACGGATCGCATGTCATCCATTTCGTAGCCGCCGTCCTGGTACATGTTCATGTCCTTCTCCTGGTAGACGTTTCTGCGCCCGGGAAGGTTGTTGATCGTGGCGTAGTCGTCCCATCGCTGGAGAGGAATGCTTCGAGGGTCGTACTTCTCATCCTCGTCCACCGCAACGACCTGCTTGTCACCCTTCTCGCCGATGACGACACGGGTGTTACCCCACGAGAAGTCATCCTGTTTCCAGAATGAGTAGACCGGAAGGACAAACGACCAGATGGGGTACGCGAGAATATAGATGATCATCCATCCAACGTGCTGCCACTGTCTCTTGATGATGAAAATGATAGCCTGCAGACCGTACACGGCAGCCAACATGACAATCGAGATCAACGGGAATTGACCAGAGCCAGACGCAACGGTATAGATGAGGTAGACCAGGTATGCAAAGGTGGCCGGGAGGATGATGGTACCGAAGAGATCAATGAAGACAACGAAGCGCATGGAGAAACAGCAGAAGCCGCACAGGTCGACCTGCAACATCTCCGCCAGGTTGTGAATGGTCGAGTTGATCCAGCGACGTCTCTGGGAAAGCAGCACACTCCACTCTGCTGGAGCTTCGGTGAGAGCGTATGCGTCCGGCAAGAACTTGTATGACATGGAAGGGAAGTGCTTGGTCATGATAGTCGTCAAGTAACGATCCTCACCAAGCGAGAACAAGTTCTTCTTATGAAGCGTGTCGACCTTGTTCTCGGCGTACTCGGCGATGACCTTGTCGGAGATGATGAGAGGCCGTCCTTTGTCAGAAGTTCGCAGTCGGTACATGCAAAAGCTGTGAGATGTCAGTCAACGATATCAACGACAAAAGGGGGAATGTGTTTACGTACCATCCAGGTAAACAAGTAACACTGCCGAACAAACTCTCGAAAGCCTTCGCCAAATGATGGGATATGTAGTATTCGTAGACTTGGATCATGGTCCACCAACTGCGCTCTTCGTTCTCCAGCGATGTCTCGCCACAGATACCTGCAATTTTGGCGTCATTGGCACAAGCTGCGACCAGCCTATTAAGCGAGTCTTCCTTGACCTTGGTATCTGCATCGACCATGAAGGCGTATTCGTACAGCTCGGGGTCCACACCGATGATGTTGTTGATCTGGTGGAACATCTCTAGCTCGAGAGGGTTCATAGGAGACCGGTGGTGAACGCGGTTTAAGAAGCTCATCAACAGGATCTGGGAGTCTCGTTTACCGCGGTTACCAGGCTTTGACTTGCTTTGCTCCGATTCCTTGCCGACTTTGACTATAACGATGTATGGGACGACGTTGCCCTCATACTCGTAAAGACCAGAGTACACTTTGCCGTAGTTGAGCTGCTCGCTGCCAGCGCCGAGAGACTTGAATGGCAATGCGGGAGGATCGATCTTTGGGTCGACGCCGAGGATGTCGAGGACAATCTTGGGAGTGGGCCGATCGTTTCCACCACCGACAATCATACCGTCGCAGATAACGCAGATGAGCTTCCTCTTGTTGTCGTAGGCCAGAGCCGTGAGCGAGTCGAGACCTTTCCGGAGGGAGTCTTCACCTTCGGTATAAGCAGGAACCTGGCAAATGACAAACTTGTCTTGTTGCGCAGGCCGACGCTTGGAACCAAGTTGAAGAGCTGCCAAGAATTTGATCAAGATGACCGCGCAAAGAATGATTGTGAAGGCGAGCAGGATGTAGTTGTTGACCTGGCAGCGAGCAGTGTCACGGAAGTCCACGTCGCCGATGTAGAACATGTTGTTCAAACAGTTCAGGCTGTTCAGCCGTGTGCTCGTGTTCAAGTTGTTGTTGAAGTCTTCCGTGATATCACCACCAGGATTGTTAGACACCAGTGTCTCGAGATCGTCGGCAAAGAAGCTATACGAGGCCAGATTGTCCATCATACCCAGCGTATAGTAATAGTCTGTCAGGTCGTAGACCTTCTTGTCGATGATGAACCACTTGCGATTGTACTTCTCACCGTCACTCGCGACGGTCTTCTTCTTGTAGACGAGAGCGCCTTTGTGGTACTCTTTCATCCGAGGTAGCAGATCTTGAGTATACCAGTTGATATTGTTAAGCTTCGTGGTTGTATCCGCTTGCTCGCGAGGTCCAGACTTGTGCTCCGCATTAGGGTAGAGGAGAGTAGTATTACTTTCGAGAACGATCGCAGTGTCTGTCACCAAGCCAGGGCAGGCAATGGTGAGTGGGGGCACGATGTACTCAGTCACGTCTGTCCCCGCGAAAGGCTGCATGTTGGTGGTCGTGGTGTCGATGTTGGTATCGGAGTGCTGCAGTTTCCAGAACTTGCTGAGGTCGTAGACACCGCCACGGAAAGACACGTAAAAGTCGTTGTCGCCTTGGTGGTAGCTGACCTCCTTACGGTTCCAGACCTTGTTCTTGTTCGGGCACAGAATGTTTCCGAATCCCACAATGTAGAAAACCACAATGGCGTTCATCAAGGCAATGAGCATAATGAGCGCGAACTTCTCTCGCCACGCCATCCGGACATCGGGCCGCTTCATACGGCCAACTTTGTTCAGTAAGAATGATGGGATCCACCAGGTCAAGGCCCATACAAGCGCAACCCACATGCGTCGTCCTTTGGAGACCTTTTCAACGATCATTTCTTTGCCCGCAGCTAGATCACCTTCGATCTCGCCTTCGAAGCCGATCCAGTTGCGTTTGTCGTCTCCCTTGAAGCCTAACCCATAATCTCCCCCGCTGATGCTGCGTACGGTATGGGCTTGCGTTGGGGCGAGGGACTTCGCACCCATCCTGCTGGGAGCAATTTGTGATGGCTGTCGGCCAAGCATAGTTTCCCGGCTGCCGTCGTCGTGGTAGAAGCCACCATCGAGGCCAGGGGTGCCAGCAGAGTATCCAGATTCCATACCAGCAGCGCCGACCAGACCGCCCAGCATATTGCCTGGAGACATATCATCGGCGGGCTTCATGTCCAGCATGCTCTCGGCCTCCCAGTACGCGGGCTCCCGCATCCAGATGCGCTCGTGGCCAACAATGACTTCGCCATTACTCCAGCCACGCTCTAGGATCCAAGTCTCGACACCATCCTTGCCATCGGCGCATCCCAGTCTGCGATAGCGATCGACAAACTCGTCCACGTCAAAGTCGGCGGTGAAATCGAGTTGCTTGCTTCGGTGGTTGGCCCATTCCGGTAGTCTCCAAGAACGAATCTGGCTGGAGACGCAGCCCGCGGACCAAGGCATAGAGCCTGGTGCTTGGTTTGCCAAAGAAGCGGGAGCGTCATCGGTCGGGTGCAGGCATAGCTGAAACCATACTCTGCTGCTGCCAAGGACATTGGTAAAATTGAAACGGCCAGTCTTGCCAAGGTTGATGCCCTGTCCTGAGACTGGGTATAGAATGCTTCGCAAGAAGCTTTCGTCGTCGGTCTCGGTGCCGACCTTTTCCAAAACGCCTTGTCGGCGGTCGAGTTCGAATTCCATTTCTCTGTGAGCCGCTCCGCCGTGAATGTCCAGGTAAGCTTCATTCTGGGCGACAGAGTCCTTCATCTCCCTGATGACGGACGATCCAGCTGGTATTATCGGCACACCGTCTTCTTTCATCTCTGCGTTGATGCCGGTGCTATCATCAAATACGGTTTTCAGACTGGCTGCCCTGCCCAGTGCTTGACTGGGAACCTCAATCAAGGTGATGCTGACGCTGTCGCCATCGTCCTGGCTGCTAGGAGGGGTGGCATCACCGCTGATGCTGCCGTCGCTCAAGGCACGCCCCGTGCGAATCTCTGTCCGGATGGCATCGTTGGCTTGCATTATGACCCAGTCCACCAATGCCTCGTACAGTGCAGCCATCAGAATCTCCCGCTCTTCCGTGACGCACTTCTTGAGAATGATTTCTGGGTCGAGGTCCAGCAACTCCCCGACCTCATCTGTGACCGCTTCCAGCTCTTCTTGGTCGACGAGAAAGCCGACGGCATCGCCAAGTCGCAGAATTGCAGCAATGACTGAGAGAAGACTGCGCAAGGCCTTGCCTTTGATGCCAATAGCCTTGAGAGACTCTCGAAAGTCTTCAGCTGCGGCCGCATCGTCTGCGGTGGGGAGGAAGGTGGGTGGGCGATAGGTCTCGGATTTGCGAAGGAGGGCGTACTGGTTTGGTGCCTTGAGGCCGAGGAATTCTCGTTCTTGTTCGGACTGCGAAGTCAACAGGTAGTAGAAAACGTCAAACGCCCTGTAGCCCTGCTCTGCTGGGACGTTAAGGAGACCATTGCGTGTGTCAATGCCCGATGTTGAGAGTGAGAGCGAGGCTCCAGTGATTTCACCGGTCAAGGCGAGGTTGAAGACACCAGCAAGTGCTGAGTAGCGTGGCAATGATGGATTATACGGCGTAACAGTGTGCAAGAAAGGTCGTAAAGCATTAAGTGCGGTGTAAAAGGTGCCCGGCACTGAGAGTGGAAGGGCTGAGGCGAAGGGGGCGAACATCGAAGGTGTCGATTGGTGGAGGGAGCTGAAGATGGTCAGTAACCCCATATCGCCGTCCCAATGACATATTGATGTGGATGGACTCACCCCAATATGATGCAGGCATCCTCCGCTCGCCTCCTGGCATGTTCCCAAGTCTTGCGGGCGAGGTCAGCATCGACGGTGCCGCCATATCGGCCATCCGGTCCTGTGGTAGACCCAGTAACCCATGTGTTAACTACAAGACTGGTGCTGGACTCGAGCACATATGGCTGTCCTGAAGAGAAGGCGCCGTGGAGGGCGTTCAACAAAGTGGTGGTCGAGACCTGCGAAGTGGCCTGCTGCATTGTGTTCGTCCGGCCCTGAGGAACGGACGAGGCGTTGGAATAGGAAGACATGCGGTACGCCATGATGGGCGATAACGATGCTCGATATGCCCTCGAGGGGCTCGTCGGGGGTGTCTAACAGTCCAAGACTCGTATGGCTGGTGGATGCCAAAGACTTTCAACGGGTAGCGGCGTGGTGAGGAGAAGGGACGGAGATGGTATGGACGGTGCCTTCCCGAGCGAGCGTGTGGGAGCTTCCAAGCGAATGTGAGTGGTTGTGCAGGGCGACAAGCGAGAGTGTGAATATGAGATGGTATAGCTGACGGGAGAGGAGTGTGATGGATGGTGAAACAACGCTCGAAAACGCCTGGCCGCAGACAGATGCAGCACAGCACAGCAACTCGCGCGTGAAGTGGATCGAATGGGAGAGGCTCGCTAAGACCACGCCGCCGCCGCCGACAGGGGCACACAACAACGGGTCAACGGCTGATCAAAAACTCTATCCAGACCACCAATACACAATTCTCGCTTGTTTGCTAAATTGAATATAGCCCTACACCCGCCATCGCATCAGCATCATCGACTCCATCAATGCATTATGCTGCCGGCCTGCCTTCCACCCGTATATTGATGATGAGTGCGATCTATTCGCGAGTGTCGCCACTGCCGGCGCAGGCGGAAATGTTTGCTGAGAACACGAGCTGGGTCATGCTTGGCTATTTTTGGCCCACTGTACACAGCACCATCCGCTCGATGTGGTAAACAGCTGCTGAGCTCTCACCTATCCAACACGTCTATATGCGAACCTTCGGAGAATATTACGCGTCCAGCGAGAGACGCCCACAGCCCGCTCACTGTCGCTGCTATCCCCAACCACAACGAATCTCGTGAGCGTGGCGGAGGCGGAGAGAACGAAGTCATTCTTGTTCTGCTGACGGGACAGGATTGTTCTCGAAACCCGCCGGCGCTCGAGTTGCAGGGGAGGCCTGGTTGGCTCGCAGGCGATCGTTGTTCCTCTCCCCGCGAATCTCTGGCCCCGACAAGGTTCGTTGGCGCAGAGACCACCTGCACCACGGCAAGCGCCAAACCGCCACTGTGTCCATTTCGTGCAGCACTGCTCCCTTGAGCACGCGTCGCCGGTGGTACGGACTGCTGCGGTGGGAGACAGCCGTGCTCGTGGTGGACGAGGCACAGCAGACGGAGGACAGGACAGGATCGTGTGTTGATGACAGTCAATTGGTGACGTCCAGCGCAACGGATGAGCGGGTCTCGTGTGCCTAAAATCGCAACGGCCAAGCAGCAGCAGAAGCAGAGGCGATTCCATTTCGCGTATGGTTTAACTCAGGAGTTGTGCAGGGATGCTTATGCGCTACCTCCCTTTGGGATGAGGCTTGGGTGTGTTGCTGCACCAAACCTGAGCTGGCCCGCTGCCACTCGCCTCCTCAACACCATTTGCCCACAGTCTGACCTTTCGTTGATCCAGTATCATCGTTGTTGTTGTTGTTTTCCAGCACCCGTGCTGTATACCCCTCGATCGCTATCAATCAGTCACTCGCTTGGGGAAGCCTCGACTCGACACAGTCTCCGTTCCAAGGGAGAGAGGCAAGACCGCCCAACGTTCCAAATTTAGGCTCTTCCTCTTCTTTCTGCCGACTCCTGCCTTGCTACCACCACACTCGCTCGCCATCCAGTTCTTGCCTCACGAGGCTGTCTCCCAGATCTGCTGGACCCGCCAACGATTGCACGGCCGCGAGGCCAACGATTCCACCATGGCCTCCGCTCCCACGAGTCAGCCCAACTTGGCTGGTCTTCCTGCCCATTCCATGAGCGACACGAACATCACCAGTCACATTGCATCGCGCTACCACAGCCATCTACCCATCACGAACCTTTCATCTCAAGGATATATCTCCGTTAATACATACACATCCTCCGCCAAGGGTCCCAATGGCGGCAAGGAGGGCAGCGCGATGGGCGCCGCGGAAGAGTTGGCAGGACGTATGTGGGCGCGATTGGGAAGCCGACAAGAGAATCAAGCTGCAGTATTCCTGTAAGTGAGGCAAGATAGGCACTGGCTGGGTTGGACACGATTGTTCAATTTGCCAGCCTAGCTGAACACCTTTAACAAAACACTGCTGACATCCGAATAGTGGAGAATCAGGCACTGGCAAGACGACCATCAGGTCACATCTACTCTCATCTCTCTTGCAGCACTCGTCAACGCCGCTGTCGAAGAAATTGTCTTTTGCGGCATTCGTCTTCGACACCCTTACCACCACCAAATCTGTGACCACGCCCACCGCATCAAAGTCTGGCTTGTTTTTCGAGCTGCAGTATGACACCTCGTCAACACTCCATCCTACCCTCATTGGAGGCAAAGTCCTTGATCACAGACTCGAACGTAGCCGCATCTCGACCGTGCCGCCGGGCGAACGTAATTATCACATCCTCTATTATCTGCTTGCTGGTACATCGGCCGCCGAAAAAGAGCATTTGGGTCTTGATCTCGGCAGCACTCTGCCAGTCGGTGCAGGGAATAGAGCGTCGCTGGGCGGCGGCACGAAAAGATGGCGATATCTTGGTCACCCATCTCAGCTTAAAGTTGGGATTAACGATTCTGAAGGTTTCCAACATTTCAAGACGGCGCTGCGAAAGCTGGAGTTTCCGCGAGAGGAGATAGCGCACATGTGCGAGGTCCTCGCGGCCATTCTGCATATTGGACAGCTGGAGTTCGTCACCTCACAATCTACCACTCCCGCGCCCGACGAGAGTGGCGGCTACGGTCATGAGGGTGGTGAGGAAATCACAGTGGTCAAAAACAAGGACACTTTGACCGCTATTGCGGCTTTCCTTGGAGTGGCCGCCAACACACTCGAGCAATCGCTCGGTTACAGGACAAAGATTCTGCACCGCGAACGTGTGACGATCATGCTGGATCCCAAAGGCGCCAGGGAAAACGCTGACGAGCTCGCACGTACTCTGTACAGCTTGCTCGTGGCTCTCATCATGGAGAAGATCAACCAGCGGACGTGCGCGATCGAAGAGTCTGTGGCGAATACCATTGCTGTGGTGGACTTCCCTGGCTTCGCTCAGACATCGTCAACTGGCAGCGTCCTCGACCAGCTTTTGAACAACGCCGCAACAGAATCGATGTACAACTTCTGTCTGCAAAGCTTCTTCGAGAGGAAGGCCGATCTTCTGGAGACTGAGGAAGTTCAGGTCCCAGCTACCAGCTACTTCGACAACGGCGATGCGGTCAAGGGGCTTTTGAAGCCGGGCAATGGCCTCTTGAGCATTCTGGACGATCAGATGAAGCGTGGGAAGACTGATATGCAACTATTGGAGTCCTTGCGCAAGCGTTTCGAGGGCAAAAATCCTGCCATCGAAGTCGGCAGTGCGACTGTCACGCTTCCTGGCAACAATTTCGCCACTCACAATGCCTCAGCTGCGTTCACGGTCAAGCATTTTGCCGGCGAAGTAGACTACCCCGTAGAAGGTCTTCTCGAGGAGAACGGCGAGGTGATCTCTGGCGACTTGATGAACCTGGTAAACACCTCGAGCAGCGACTTCGTCTCTGAGCTCTTCGGCCAGGAGGCATTGACCAAGGTCGTGCATCCAAAAGATCGCACCGCTGTCACCCAAGCTTCCGTTGCCTCGAAGCCCTCTCGCATGCCCAGCATGGCGAAGCGCCGGGGTGGTCGCCCGAATAAGCTTGGGTCAAGGCGTAATGAGTTTGACGATGACAAGAGCAGCGATGAAGGCACCAGAAGCTTTTCCCGCTTCAACAAGCCCAACGATCCGCAAGCTGGTGCCGCCGCTCAGTTCCTCTCTTCTCTCGACAACATCATCAAGTCACTCACCGCACCCAACACCAATTCCTACTTTTTCTTCTGCTTGAAGCCCAACGACAGACGGATAGCGAATCAGTTCGACAGCAAATGCGTACGCACGCAGATCCAGACCCTTGGCATCGCTGAGATCGCCCAACGTCTGAAGAATGCCGACTTCAGCATTTTCATGCCCTTCGGCGAATTCTTGGGCACGGCCGAGGGCGAAGTTACTGTGGTTGGCACCGAGCGAGAGAAGGCTGAAATGATCTTGGATGAGAAGAGCTGGCCAAGCAACGAAGCGCGAGTCGGTACTACCGGCGTCTTCCTGAGCGAGCGATGTTGGCGACAAATAGCAAGTGTCGGCGACCTTGGCGAACCGCCCTTGCCATATTCTGATGAGTCGTACGGTAATTCGGGTATGCTCACACCCATCGATGCGAAGAAGGGCTTTGCAGAATCGCGAACCCAGCTTCTGACCCCGGGCTCTGGATACTACGATGACAAGGCCGCAGGCTACTTCGGCAGCAGGGATCTCGACACGAAGAGCGAGGCTGGTGCGTCCGCCTTCAGAGAGGGCGACATGTTCCGCAATCTGGATACTCGCTCTCAGATGGCCGAGAAGGGCAACGAAGTCAAGACCACCGAGATCGAAGAGCGGCCTACCTCTGGCAGCCGCATGAGGTGGATGGTAATGGTCTACTTCTTCACGTGGTGGGTTCCAGACTTCGCCATTCGCATCCTCGGCCGTATGCCTCGCAAAGACATTCGAATGGCTTGGAGAGAAAAACTGGCCATCAACATGATCATCTGGCTGTCCTGCGCCTTCGTCGTCTTCTTCATGGTTGGCTTCCCACGCATCATTTGCCCAACCCAGCATGTGTACAGTCTGGAAGAGCTCACATCGTACAACGGCAAAGACGGCGCGAAGTCCTACCTCTCTATCCGCGGTGTTGTCTTCAATCTGGACGCTTTCATGCCCGCCCACTATCCAAACATCGTTCCCGAGTCGGCCTTGAAGAAGTACGCTGGCACAGATGCGACCAACCTGTTTCCTATCCAGGTCTCTGCAATGTGCCAGGGAGTGAACGAGTCGGGTATCGATCCTGCTGTCCAGCTCAACTACCAGAGCCATAACTACACGGGACAGTCCGACGTTGTTAGCACCACCGACACTAATGCGCAGTACCATGATTTTCGGTGGGCAACGAACGACTCGCGCCCGGCTTGGTTCGTAGAGCAAATGATTTACCTCCAAGGCAACTACTGGAAAGGAAACGTTGGCTACTCTCCGCAGTATCTCAAGTCGCTCGCCAAGAAGCAGAACTATATCGCCTACATCAACAACCGTGTGTACGACTTGACCGAGTACGTCGCGGGTGGGAGACAACCGCAATATCCAGTCGGATACGACAAGCCATCCAACCCACCGAACTCAAACTTCATGGACGAGACTGTCGTGGACCTCTTCCAACAGCGGTCCGGCCAGGACGTCACCAAGTATTGGGAAGCACTGAAAATCGACCCTGCCCTGAGGTCACGCATGGAAGTCTGCCTGAACAACCTCTTCTACGTTGGCAACTTGGATACGCGAAGCAGTCCACAGTGTCAGTTTGCAAAGTACATCCTGCTTGCAATCTCCTTGCTGCTGGTGTCCGTCATCTGTTTCAAGTTCCTGGCTGCGCTGCAATTCGGCAAGAAGAACGTCCCAGAGAACCTCGACAAGTTCGTCATCTGTACCGTCCCGGCGTACACAGAGGACGAGGATTCACTCCGCCGTGCTATCGATTCCGCTGCTCGCATGCGTTACGACGACAAGCGTAAACTCTTGTTCATCATTTGCGATGGCATGATTATCGGACAGGGCAACGACAGACCGACGCCGCGCATCGTTTTGGACATTCTGGGTGTACCGGAGACTGTTGACCCGGAGCCTCTCAGCTTTGAGTCGTTGGGCGAGGGCCAGAAGCAGCACAATATGGGCAAGGTCTATTCCGGACTGTACGAAGTGCAAGGCCACATTGTACCCTTCATTGTTATCGTCAAGGTTGGAAAGCCTTCTGAGGTCTCTCGGTAAGTCAATCGAATCATGTGTCTAGAGAAAGACCTTCACTAACAACACATCACAGTCCTGGAAACCGAGGCAAGCGTGACTCTCAAATGATCCTCATGCGCTTCCTGAACCGCGTCCACTACAACATGCCTATGGCACCACTTGAACTGGAACTCCATCATCAAATTAGGAACGTGATAGGAGTTAATCCGACCTTTTACGAGTTCCTGCTGCAGATCGACGCTGATACTGTTGTGGCTCCGGATTCTGCCACTCGATTCGTGTCTGCGTTCGTCAACGACACGAAACTGATCGCAGTGTGTGGTGAAACAGCCCTCAGCAACGCCAAAGCGTCTTTCGTCACGATGATGCAGGTGTACGAATATTACATCTCGCACAACCTCACCAAGGCCTTCGAATCGCTTTTCGGATCGGTCACCTGTCTGCCCGGTTGTTTCACCATGTACCGCATCAGGGCCGCGGAAACTGGCAAACCGCTCTTCGTCTCCCGCGAGATTGTCAACGACTATAGCGAAGTCCGGGTCGACACTCTGCACATGAAGAACCTGCTTCACCTGGGAGAGGACAGATATCTGACCACGCTACTTATGAAGTACCACTCGAAGTACAAGACCAAGTACATCATGCGCGCTCATGCGTGGACCATTGCGCCGGACAGCTGGAACGTCTTCATGTCGCAACGTCGTCGATGGATCAACAGTACAGTGCACAACCTGATCGAGGTCATTCCCCTCCAGCAGCTTTGCGGATTCTGCTGTTTTAGCATGAGATTCGTCGTGTTCTTGGATCTGCTGTCGACCATCGTGCAGCCCGTCATTGTGGGCTACATCATCTACCTGATCGTCGAGGTCGCGAGGAACCCCAGCTCCATTCCGGTCACGGCCCTCCTTACCCTCGGTGCCATCTACGGTCTGCAAGCCATCATCTTCATCCTGCGCCGCAAATGGGAAATGGTAGGCTGGATGTTGATCTACGTCGTCGCGACGCCCATCTTCTCCTTCTGTCTGCCCCTGATTGCTTTCTGGCACATGGACGACTTCTCCTGGGGTAACACGCGTATGGTGACGGGCGAAAAGGGCAAGCAGATTCTGGTCTCCGACGAGGGCAAATTCGACCCCGACAGCATCCCCAAGAAGAAGTGGGAGGAATACCAAGCCGAGCTCTGGGACGCCCAGACGCAACGCGACGACACCCGCTCCGAAATCTCGGGCATCAGCTACGCGACCAAGAGCTGGCATCCAGCCGCTTCAGAATTCGGCTACCAGCAGAGCCACCACGGGCACCACATGAGCCAGCTCACGATCCCGCAGATGCACTACAACAACGGGTCGCACATGTCGCTGGCCGCCTCAGACCACGGCATGGGCATGGGCATGGGGGCGAGGAACTACTCCGGGTCGGACCTCGGAATGGGCATGTCGGACATGCCATCCGACGATGCGATTCTGGCGGAAATCCGGGAGATTCTGCGGACGGCGGATTTGATGAGCGTGACGAAGAAGAGCATCAAGGCGGAGTTGGAGAGGAGGTTTGGGGTTGCGATGGATTCGAGGAGGCAGTATATTGGGAGTGCGACGGAGGCGATTCTTAGTGGGCAGCTTTGAGTTTGAGAAACACGCTATCCAATGGTATCATGCAGTTCTTTCTGTATTTTTGAGTTAAGAGACGGCCATTTTGCGGCGTTTGGTTGGGTGGGTTGAAAAGGAAAAATTGGAGGGATGGGATGGGATGGGTAATGGCATGAGTGACTTTTTAGCAGGGTTTACACTTGGGTAGTCATTGTTATGGATGGGAGTCGCGAGTCGCGAGTCGCTGCGGGGGAAAGGTGGGGAGATATGTATAGTCTGAGTGAGGGAGATAGGGGAGAACATGAAGTAATACCTTCCATCATGACGACCACTTACTCAATGTAGATCTCAGTGCCTATGTGCCGTTGGAGAGTACTCAGCGCTTGGGCTTGTTCACATGTGAAGTTCAGAGAGGGAGTGAATGAAAGCTGCCGTGTACTGAGACGTTTGCCAATTTACGCATGGAGCTCTTCTTCGCCGTGAACATAGTAATTACAATGACAATGACTGATAGTGAATTATGCTCTTCACGATGTTGTCCGGTCAATCCTTTATGGACATCATCACGATGCAACCCTGACATGCAGACGAACCACAAGCTGATCAAAAGCCTGAGCAGAAGTCGATCTCTCCATGAAGCGTTCTACTTAACGCTACAGGACTTGCCTCGCATCTTTGGCTGCGAGGCTTCGTTCACCGTTGATGAAGGCATCTTGACAAGTCCTAGATGACAATCCTGTTCCCGCGAACAGACTTAGCTTCAGCTTGCATACACAACTGGTAGTCGAGGAGCTTCTGGCCATCTTCCGCAGTGACTCCCATGCGAACCTTGCCGCCGATACGTCCGTTGATTTCTGCGTCACCGGTGATGCCAGCCTTGACCTTGCGCCAGTCGTGCAGGTACACGGCCCACATGGCTGGGGTCGCAACGTCGAGAACAGCACTACTCGCCTCTATGAGGATAACACGATGCGCCTCGGCGACAGCAACCTTGCCAGCCTCACCAGCCTTGATACAAGCCTTAGAAGCCTCGTCGATAACCCCGTCGAGGGCGTGTGTCCGCCACTGGAAGTACTGCGTCAGATGATACATGCAGAAGTCGCCAAAGGCGTCCACCTCTTCTGGAGTGATGGGCTGGCCATCTTCCCTCATGACGAGCACATTGCCAAGTTTCGAGCTCCAGTTCGGGGGCGAGAGTCCGAATTTGCATCCTGTCATATCGCTGATCACGCCCGCAGGTATGGTGGGATCCAGGCTTTTGTGCATGTGGGAGATCTTGGGGTTGGTGTCACGTTGAGGGACTCGGGGCCAGTTCTTGTTCTTGGGGTATTTCCAGGTGATCAGGGGCATGCCGATTGCCTGTATTGTGGTCAGTCTGTTGGTTCATACGCTTTGGCAAAGTGGAGGCGCGCATGGTGTTGACATACCTTTGAGATCGCTACGACGTCTGCGTCCGGGTTGGTGAAGATGGAGATCGGAATGTCCATCATCTCTTCTGGTATGTCCGAGAAGCTTTGAAGCATTTCCTTGAGTGTCTGTGTCGTAGTCAGCTTCTGATGTGCGTATGCGCCTGAGATGCGGGAGATCATACCTCAGAGGCGTCTGTGGCCTTTGGCTTCGGATTCTCGAAGATGGGATGCATGACAGGGACCTGCACGGCAAGGTAGGGAGCGGCTCCTGTTAGCGTCTGCTCGCCTGGACAGGTAGCCTTGACGCCTTGGATTTTCCCTAGCACTCTGCGCTTGATGCGAGCGGCGTGTCCGAGAGTGGAGTTATTGTAGTCGATGATGAGCGCCGCGAAGTCGCTACATGCCACTGCGTCCATTCCAACCCCAAAGACGACCTCATTGTTTCCCTCGGAGTCATCCTCCCAGCTGAACCACCGACAAGACACCACGATAGGCCCCTTCCACCCGTGCCTCAACTTCTTCGCTGTTACTTTCGTGATTGCCTCGTTGTACTCCTGGTAGTTGTAACCGAAGTTATCGTCAAAGTACACCTTAATGACACCTCGGCTCCGAGCCCCAGTGAGGACGTTCTGCCCTGTCGAATAGTTCTTGCAGTATGCTTTGCTGAAGAACTCTTCTTCGGGTCTGAAGTCGTCGTCGACCCATCTAAGTTCGGGATCGGTGGCGTCTTCGTCCAAGAAGACGATGAGACGATGTTGCCGGGATGGACGAGGCGGGAGGGTATTGAAAAGCTTGCAGAAGACCTTGTGGAAAGGCCAATCTGCTTGTTGGCATTCTTCGCTGCAGTACTGGCCAAGATGTCAGTCTGTGAACACACTCGCGGCATCAGGAGCAAGTATACCTTGACAGACTTGCAGCCGGCGCACGACTTGGTGCCCTCATCGGAGCAAGATGGACAGCGTGCTGAATCCATCTTTGCGATGTTGTCGATTTGGCTGTGTGCGATGGAGAGGAGCAAGAAGCAGAAGCGACGCGGACAGGCGGCAGTAGATTGAATGGAAACAAATCGTGCATATGTGCGTCATCCCGTCGAAAATGCGCTCACGGCGTTTGTATTTCCAGTTAATTCTGGATCCGAGGAGCTGAATGACTTGACTTGAGCACGAGCGTGAGCGAAGTGAATGCTTCAGCGCTTGGCTTTCACGTGAACGCCAAGACCTAGCTTGTTTTCGAGAACATCCTGCGCATACTGCCGAGTGCCTCACTTGAGCATACTCACAAGCACACTAGCTTCTGAGATTGCCGTTCGACATGTGAGTTCTCGGTTCGAAGGTCCTGTCGATTCCGGATCTGCGAGAGGATAGCTTTGTGGCGAAATCCGAATGTGATTTGCGATTGCACCACTGAGATCAATGTAGGTCTCAGGCACGCCAGAGAGACCTGCGGATGCAGGAGCGTCATTGTATAACTCCTCCGAGATGGACTGTATCTTGTGTTGTGTGCCGGAAAATTTTGTTTCAAGTTGATGATCACTCGGTCGTTTCAGATGTTCGGCAGCAGAATCTAGCTGGTCTTGTATATAGTAGCCGCGGGCAACGACCGCTCCTATAGACAACATCAGTAGATCCTCTCGACAGAAGTATATAACCGATTGTAGTTTGCCCCAAACGTGTATCGAACCTCACTCACTTTCCCTTCTGTCCATATTGGGTGCTGGCCAACCCAACATCCCTTCTCGTCCATACACAGTCACTCATTCCTCTCCTCCCCTCACCCTGCATAATGAAGGCCTCAGCCTACACCTTAGCCCTCGCCGCACCCCTCGCAGCAGCAGACTACGGCTACCAATTCTCCAATGCCCTCTCTACAGGCCCCACAGCCTCCAACACCTGGATCCGCGAAGCCAACACAACCCTCGTCCTGCCCGAGACCAACAGTCCACAAACCGGTAACCTGGCTCTCTGGCCTGGCATGGGGACGAGTGGCGGGGATCTCATCCAGGGGTTGGCGATTTCGGTGGCGGATGGGAGGTGAGTTTCGATCAGAGTCCATGCCGAGGCCTCCTGTGCATGTGTGGGAATTGTATGGATTCGAGCTGACGTTTGTATGTTGTAGTTCGGGCTGCCCCAAGGCGAGCGGAAAGTGGTGCATCGTTGCGAGTTCGTTGCAGGATGATACGCAGGAGATGGGCGAGTATGTTGTTGCGGATCCTGGACAGGAGGTGACGTTTCATTGTGAGTATCGATGCCTCGTTATCATCTGTAGCAAGGCAGGCCAATGGCTGACCTCTTCGTTCAACAACCAGATAAGTACAACGACACCTCCTCGAAATACGACCAGACCGTCTCTCTCGACGGCAAAGTCGTCTCGCGCATCTCAACTGGTGGGTGCCCTTTCCCTTACCTTTGCCCTCTCACTGACCATTTCCCTTACAGCTTCCGGCCATGCTCAAGGCTGGGGCACAGCAATCGAATGCCAATCCGCCGCCTGCGGCTTCGTCCCGGGCCACAAATACCTCAACACCAAGATCATCATGGATGTGGCGGACGCGGCGTATGATCAGACGCTTGGGACGACGAATGCGACGGGCGAGCTGGTTACGGCGGACGGCGGGAAGACTTGGACGATTGGGACGATCGTTGTGGGAAGCTTTACGTATACTTAGATTGGCGAATGGTTGTTCTGGGAGACGGCCGTCGCGGTTCCGATCGGTCGACATGGATGTCCATAGGCTGCGTGCGTGTGCGGTCTGGGTGGATTGCGGTGCTAGTTGCCACGGAAGAAGACCGAGCGGAAGGGATCGTGGGTCTGCCGAACTGGAAGGTGGTGAGCGTGGAGGCCACTGAGTGTGTGCACCGTTTCGTCGTCGGGAGGAGTGGAATATCATTCTTCCTAAAGGTAGAGCAGCCAACTTCTAGCAGCGTGTTGTGCCTACGCTCATACAGTACGTGAGTCCCAAATAGGGTGGATTTGCCGAGCTAGTATACGTATGTGCATGCCGGCAGCCGATAGTCATTGAGTATCAGTTCCTGATTTCTGCGAAAGACGCAAGCCAATCTCAGATTCGAGCTCTCTGGTAGCACCGAAGGTGCATCGTGTGGCAGTCGTAGTAAATGGCGCTGGATTGTCTTTGTTCATTGCATCTCACAATGTTGCGCCAAGGTCCGCCGAGGTCGTATAGAGAGAGAAAGCCACCGTCGAGCTCGTACAATGCTCAGGAGAAAAGGCTGTGCCGGTTCGTTAGGGGCTGCTAGTCTGTCGACATGTCGAATTATCATAGTTGTCTCTCACTCCAATGCGGGACTCGATGCTATTATTGCAATTATTATTGTGCGAAGTCGATTGACTTTGTGATGTCGAACACTCCTTGCAGGGATGGTCTTGGAAGTAGATGCTCGGATCCGGCAGGATGCTGCTTCCTTCCTTCCTGCCAGGCAGCTTGCGTGGCACATCAGGTGGCCGCGCCCCAGGTTCACATGTACTCGCCCACTGACCACACATTCGTTGCTTGTCCCTGGTCTCTGCCAATGCAAGAGCCCGGTTGGTGACGGCATCTCGGCCGTGGTGCTTACCTTGTATAGTACAACCATGTCAGCCCCCCGATCGTCGCGCATCGAATTCCGTGCTTTTGTAGTTATACAGCGCAAGTTGGCTGCCCGGTGAAGTTGGAAGCTTTCTGTCACTCGATACCTACGCAGGTACTTCCAAGAACTGCCTGCTGCACGCTTCCTGCAAGCCACGACAGCTGCAACAAAGCATTTGAGCTCGCGCTGCCCCACTTGCTCACTGTTCTATCCCTCCTTCGTATCGATCCTCGTCTCTACAGACTGTCAGTACCGCCCATACTGCTCCGGCAGTCAGACAGCCACTTCGCAAGCAAGGACACGAATACGAGCCCAACATGGCGAACAGCGACGATGACAACCAAACATCGATGCCCTACCAAGCCATCATCGTCCTCTGTCTCGTCGGCGCAGGCGCGGCAGTCTTCGTCGCATGGGCGATGTTCCGGCACTTCGGCGGCGACGCCGACGATGAGCGCGGTGAACGCGGCGAGCAACTCGACGAGGAGGGACATACACAGGCGCAGTACATGCGCATCGTGCGGTTGCGCAACCAGGAGGATTTGCAGAGGCAGTACGGTCACTACAACTACGTCCGGCAGAAACCTGTCATGCAGCATCATGTGTACTCTTCGGTTTCGTCGTTTTGAGGGAATGGGTTTGATGGGGGCATTTTGACGATATTGCGACGGCCATGAACTGGACACCTCACTGATCATCACGATCCGGGACCTTCGCACGAGACGCTGCGCCGATTTGGACAGGTTGAGTACTGCGATGCCAGCAGGAGATGGTCGCAGCTGCTTCTGTTGCGGCGCACAGAAGCCAGCCATTGACGAACGCTGCGAACGACACGCGATGCGCACCAGAGAGGAAGACTGGCCATACGTATCACGGGTTGTCGACACGCGTCGAGGCCTGGGAAAGCGGCGGGGCAGCGCATCGAGGAAAACTTCGAGGGAGGCTAGCTGGGAAAGCATGATACCACGACTGAGGTGAGTGAATACAGCTGATGGATGATGGAGGGGATGATGAGATGGTGAAGAGCAGAAGACGAGGATAATGCTGAGATTGAAGTGAGAGATCGTCCCAATGTCGCTAAGGGGCTACGACTTATGAGCAGGCTGTCTAAAGTCTTGGGAATTACGCCTCCAGGGTTTCGATGAACCACAACAACAACATGAACGTCCTCCAAATCCTCTTCTCCTTGCTCGTCCACCATTTTGAACGCGATACTTCGCCACAACGGCCGCATATTCCCATGGCACGATATACTCGTGGTCTACCGGCGTGGACAGCCATCTGATAACAACACTGATGATGATGATGATGAAGCCTCCCACGCGGCCCGACCTTTCAGCGACGGTCCAGGTGGTCCGACCCACCAACCCTTCGAACACATCAAACAAAGACCCAAACCTGAAACAACCTTCGGCATACAGCTGCCGGACTTACTCTACTCCTCGACAAAAGCTCGTCATCAAGAAGCCTTCAAATCGAAAAGGTTATACATCCTAAGCTCTTTCTCCTCCCGCAAGCTGCCCTTTCGAACGAACCATCTACCCTGTTCAAGACTCGACGTTGTTTCATAGACGTGTGAGAAAGACTCAGCAGTGGTTCACGCCATTCCCTACGTTCCATGCTCGCCAAGACGTTTCTTGCGGGCATGCGTACGCAAGCCACACGCGGCTGCCGATGATGTCCTTTCTCTTCACAGCGCCTTTGCTCATACCACTCGACGCTGCTCTATCAACATCCATGTCCGACTGGTGAAAGCGCGCTTCGGCCGACGGTGGAGGGAGACGAACGTATGCATACGTATGTCGGTGGTAGACGTCTTCCTCATCAATGCGTGGGTATCTTCTTCTCTGTAACTTCTACTTCTTCTGTAACATATCCCCTGCTGTTCGTTTGCGATCTCTGCATCTTCTGGGTTTGCGATCGAAGTCTTTCCGGATCTTATTCTCTTCTGTCGCTCTATACTACCTGTCTCTGCTCGACGCAGATGTCTCTCTCGGCTTTCCTCCTCACAGCATCCCTTCTCCTATCAACAACCTGTCTCGCGGACGTAACGCCCTACTACGCCAACGAAAAATACAACAAAGGCACCTTCGGCAAATATGTCACCCAGACCTTCGTCTCGAACCCGGAAATCACCGGCGTCCCCGTCGTCAACTTCATGAAACCCTTCACAAACTGCGACGATGGCTCCTACCTCTTCCTCGCACCTCGCGGCGCCGTCGCCCCCTCGACTCCAATGATCCTCGACATGCGCGGAAGTCCCGTCTGGGCTTCGACGAAGCGATACGGACAAGTCTACAACCTGCAGGTCCAGCAGTACAAAGGCAAAGACTACCTGACGTTCTGGGGCGGCAACGATGCGGTGGGAGGGCATGGGATTGGGGAGTATTACATGCTGGATCAGCATTACAATGAGCAGTACCGGATCCATGCCGCGAATGATCTCGGGGCTGATCTGCATGCTTTTACGATTACCGAGGAGGATACGGCGCTTATTAGTATTTACCAGAAAATCGCCACGGATCTTTCGAGTGTGAATGCGTACCGCAGCAGTGGCTGGATCTGGGATTCGGTTTTCCAGGAACTGGATATCGAGACTGGCGAGGCGGTTTTCCAGTGGCGCGCTTCCACACATATTCCCATCACGAACTCGTATACCGATATGAACGCCGCGAGCGAGAACGATCCTTGGGATGTCTACCACATCAACAGCGTCGAGAAAGACAACCAAGGCAACTACCTCATCTCTATTCGCTTCCTCCGAGCCATCCTGTACATCTCCGGCCAGACAGGAGAGGTGTTGTGGCAACTCGGCGGCGCGGCGAATTCTTTCCAGGATCTCTCTGATGGGCAGGCGACGACGCTGCTGGGACAGCATGATGCGCATTGGTGGAAAGAGTGGGGTAGGACGTTCATCACGGTGTTTGACAACCAGGCGGATTGGTACCATCAGGGCGATGCGCAGTCCAAGGGCAAGAGAATTGAGGTGGATCTGGAGAAGATGACAGCGAGGTTGGATCAGAGCTTCACGGATTCTTTCATGACGATAAGGAGTACGTCACAAGGATCGTATCAGACGCTGCCGAATGGGAATGTGGTGCTGGGATATGGCTTTAACGGCGTCGTGAGCGAGTTCTCGTCCGAGGGAGAATTGCTCTGCGATGCGTACCTGCAGCCCTCGTCGACGTTTGAGAGCGGAGATGTACAGAGCTACCGGAATTTGAAATTCAACTGGACGGCGTTTCCGGATACGAAACCAAGCTGCATACTGGAGGGTTCGAAGTTGTTTATCAGCTGGAATGGAGCTACGGAAGTTGCGACGTGGTTGTTACTGGGGAGTGATGAGCATGCTGGGGATTATGCGACTGGGGCCCCCGTGCAGGCTGAGCATGAGGATCCAAGGAGGAGTGTAGAAAATGCCGTGGTTGTGCCGAAGAAGGGCTTTGAGACGGAGTATCAGGTGTATAAAGACGATGGTCTGAGGAGATACGTGCGGGTTGTAGCGTTGGATCGGGAGGGGAGCCCGTTGGGGACGTCGAATGTGGTGGATATTGGGGATCTTGCGACGGATTTTGTTGTTGATGAGGAAGGGCAGTATGATGGAGAGGGAGACTATGATGAAGAGCAGGAAGGACGTGCGGATGATTACGCGTATCTTGAGAAAGAGGTGGATGATTTGGAACTCATAATTGGGTTTGGGGTGTTGGCGATTTTGAGTTCGTTGATGATTTTGTTCTTCACGGTTGGGCAGAGGGGTTTTGATGACGGGGAGGACGCTGAGAAGGGCGTGCGGCTTGAGGAGACGTCGGCGGGAGTCGTGCAGCGAGTGCGGAACTTCGTGATGAGATGGAGATGGAGGCGGCGAGACTCGTTCAGCGAGTGCCCTGCGAGGGAGGGTTTGCTGGAGAGTGAAGAGCGGTTGAGGCAGGATACGCCTGAGGTGCAGCTCGGGAGTATGAGCCATGGTCTTACTGGAAGATAGTCGGTCTTTGCAAATGTACAGTTTCATTGTCGTGAAGCCTGTCCTGCTCGATTCGTGGCCGAGATATGGAACGTCAGTGAAAGCGCAGAGACATTTTTGTATTGTGGACACCTCAGGCAAGCAAGCGGCTGAAAGGACGGGCCGCAGTATTAGCTAATCCATGATTTAGCGCGCGCACCTTGGAGGCCACGCCCCACATCGGTTTAGGATGCCGCAAGTCACAATTATTGACGCAACCTCTAACACCACCCACACTCACCACCGCCCGCCTCTCACTACACCAACGATTTCACCCGCCGGCAGCCCTCGGCCTCAACACAGCTGCCCCAATGCAGGCTCGAGACCGACCGAGCTTGCCACACCACCACTTCCAAATGCCGGATCGCTGAGCCTGCCCCTCCATCTATCCCCAGCCGGCGCCCGTCCACGCGCCGATGACTATGGCCGCCATGGACCGGCGCAGAAAACGTATGCATGGATCGCGAATTATATAGCTATAATATGGGATAGTGCTGAACTGTACAAGGTGATTTGAAAGAACAGAATGTCAGAGCTTGGAATGGAGACAGAGGTACAATCGCCGCCAGCCCGGCAACGATAGCTGCACATGACTGACATATGCGCGCAGATGTCTTCCAGGTGCAGCCCTTCCTGGATTCCAACCTCAAGAAGAATACCGCCTTCATAAAGCGACTTCGAACTGCCATCACCGCTGCCAACCTCAGCACTTTCCTTCAAGAGATTCGCTCCTTATCACTGCACAAATACCTGACCGAAATTATTTCCGCTTGCTACGAGGGCCTCACCAAAGTCAAAGTTGCTGGGGATATCGCTGCCGGTGTCGAGATCATCAGCGCGCTGCATCAACGCTTCGGACCTGAGGAGTTCACATCTTACCTAGGCTGGTACGTCGGACGAGGTCTTGCGACTCCAGACAGGTCGCAGCTCAAAGCATTGGCCGCCGATGTACGCGAAAGGGAAGAGAAAGAGCGGATATCGAGGCAGAGGGTCCTGCTACGTATTGCGACCGAGCTATGGCTTGTCGGTGTCCTCAAGAGCTTGGAAGATGTTGCAAAGCCAGAGGAGGCAGGTAAAATTGGAAAGACCGCGGATGGTCCTGCAAAGGCCAAGGCAAGCTCTGCGCAATCGGAGTCAACAGATCCGGAGCCGTTTCCGCTTGAGGTCTTGAAGGACATGTTGGGCCATGATCGGGAACATGTCAACTTGCCACTTGTGGTGCTTTTCGTCAAGACTTTCGCCTGGGATATTCTTGGATCGAAGTCCACCAAGAGCGAGCAGCGGCAGAAGGTGACAGAAGATGGTGCTACAGCCGCTGTCAACGGGAACCTCGAATCGACGACTTCGACTGAGAACGACGAAGAGGCTTCCCCCGATCCGCCTCTCACTCCACCTGCACTTCAACAGCGCTTCAAGAACATCTTGACCCGGTACTTTGAGGATGTGAAAGCGCACATTGTCCGTGACCAGGATCGTTTGACCAACCAAGGGAAGAGGAACGCTGAAGCATATGTCAAATCTGGTGAAGTCTTCGAAGATCGACAGACGAACCACGAGAAAGCGCTCAAAGCTCAAGAGAAGCTCGTCACTAGTGCTCAGACGCTCGCTGAAGTTCTTGGAGCTGAGATGCCGGACTTGTCTGAGAAAGACAATACCTCTGCAGGCCTCGAAAGCAGCATTGGACTTGTCAAGACTGGAGAGTACCTTCGCGGTCAGACCGAAGGTGCTGGTATCTGGGAGGACGAAGACGAGCGTCGCTTCTATGAGAACCTGGTTGACCTAAAAGACCGCGTGCCTGGCATCTTGCTCGAAGATAAGAAAAAGAAGACTGAGAACGATGAGCAAGTCGGCAAGAAAGTCGACGAGAGTGCCGATAAGGAGAAGGCAGCTGACGGTGACGATAGTTCGACTGCGATCGCCAACAAGACTGTTGGAGCTCAAGTCGATGCACTTCTCACACGACTCCACGAGTTGACGACCAAAGACCAAGTGGACCAGTTTGCCATCGACTTTTGCTTCCTGAACTCGAAAGCCTCCAGGAACCGACTGATCAAGGCCATCGAAGAAATTCCAAAAGGCAGGAGCGACCTTCTCCCACTGTATGCTCGTCTGGTAGCCACGCTTGGTCGCTATCTGCAGGACGTCCCTCAAACCATGATCACCTACCTTGACGACGAATTCCGCAGCTTGCAGCGTCGCAAATCCAAGGACTTTCTCGGTCAGGTTAGGATGGTCAACATTCGTTACATCGCAGAGCTCACGAAGTTTGGTGTTGTCCCTGAGCACGTCATCTTCCACTGCCTGAAGGTCAGCTTGGACGACTTCAGCAGGATGAACATCGAGATCATAGCACATCTCCTCGAAAATTGCGGTCGGTACTTGCTTCGTAACCCAGAGACTTCGCCACGCATGACTTCATTCCTGGAAACTTTGCAACGCAAGAAGGCTGCTCAACATCTTGGCCAGCAAGAACGTATGCTAGTCGAGAATGCTACTTACTACGTCAATCCACCGGAGCGTGCTGCGATTCAGCAAAAGGAGCGAACGACACTGGATTTGTTTGTTCGAAAACTTGTCTATGTCGATCTTAGTAAGAAAAGCATGGATAAAATCATTAAGCAAATCCGCAAGCTGCACTGGGAAGAGACAGAGGTCGTTGAGATTCTACGAAAGATCTTTGTCAAGCCGGGCAAGATCAAGTTCGGCAACATCTACCTGCTCGCTATGATGCTTGCCGCTCTTTATCGTTTCCATACTGGTTTTGTGGTTACGGTCTTGGACGAGTTGCTGGAGAGGGTCACTGTCGGCCTCGAAACGAACGACTTCAAGTACAATCAGCGTCGGATCGCAGAAGTCAAGTATTTGGGCGAGTTGTACATGTACAGAATTGTCGACTCACAGCTCGTCTTCGACACCCTCTACAAACTACTCAACTACGGCCACAAGGGTGGGTACGCTCAGCCTGGCGAAATCTGCGTGTGGGACCTGCCTGATGACTACTTCCGCATCCGTCTGGTTTGTGCTCTGCTCGAGACTTGTGGCCATTGCTTCGAAAAGGGAGCAGCAAAGAAGAAACTCGATTTCTTCTTGACGTTCTTCCAATTCTACATCAACGTCAAGGACCCGCTTCCGATGGATGTCGAATTTCTTGTTCAAGATACCTTCAACGCCTTACGTCCATCTTGGAAGCTGGTTTTGACTGATTTGACTGAAGCTAGCAAAGTCTTTGGCGAGGCTTGTCGTCAGAACTATCAAGATGTCGCTTCAGGCAAGACACCCGAGCCCGAGGAGCCAGAGGAACTGGATGCTGCTGATGACAATCTGTCCGATGATGGCCGCATGGATGGCGAGGAAGAGCCAGCTGGCGAGAATGATGGTGCCAACATCAAGTCAGACAGCGACGATGGACCTGCTCAAGGTGACGAAGAAGAGCAGGCAGTTTCTGACGAAGACGAGCACATCGTCGTCACACGACCAGAAGAGGAACGAGATCCAGAAGCTGACGCCGAGTTCGATCGTGAACTCGCCAAACTAATGGCAGAAAGTGTAGAGTCTCGCAAATTCGACCGCAAGACGATGTTCGACGTACCGCTACCCATGCGTCGCACGGTGCGCGACGCTACGATCGCCGCTGATGACAACGGCGGTGAGGTGGCTCCACCAGCGCCCACGAGCAATGGAGTCAACACGATGAAGTTTGCACTTTTGAGCAAGAAAGGAAATCGACAACAGGTAAGTGTCCACGATCAACCGTCATCATGTTCGCAAACTGATATCATTCCAGACCCGCTCGATCGACCTGCCCTCTGACTCCTCATTCGCCGTGGCTATGCGCACACAGCAACAGGCGGAGAGGGCGGAACAACAACGCATCAAGAATCTGGTCTTGAACTACGACCTGACGGATGACCAGCCAGATGGTGAACCTCCCGCCTTTCATTATGTTCAGTCCAACAAGAACTCTGTTCGCCTCGTCGGCATGGGCTCGCTCAACAAGGGCCTCAACAATCGTGGTCGATCTCAACATTCGACCCGCAAGAGCGACGAGCAGAGCTCATCCCCTGTTGATTCAGTTCAAGAAGAAAAGCAATTGCCGACTGAAGCACCAGCTGACCAGACAGGCTCGTTCGAAACCCTGCACAACGGACCGCGATACGACAAGGCGGGAAACTCGCGCTCAAAGCAGCGTGCGAGGAAGTTGCAATTGGGCGACATTGATTGGTATGACAACAAGAACCCTGCGACCCCCTCTGCTTCTGCGCCCACTCAACGCCGTGAGGGAGAGCACTCGCTTGACGAATACGTGGTCGACAAAGGAACGTCGACTCGTGATCGTGGTGCGGGCGCTTCTCGTCGTGGACGTGGACGTGGACGCGGACGCACTGCTGTCAGAGGCTGACCGGCTGCCGTTTTGGCTGTCACAGGACGTAACGAAGTTTGTCAGGACAGGCCAGTCTGTCCAGCAATTACGAAGATCCACTACCGAGCGATGTTTTCAGACATTGTTCTGAATGAACAGTATGGAGAGCCATCTTGGGTTCTCATACTACCCTGCCGAGCTGATCGTCACCATCCACGACACATAGCTCTTTGCACTCGACCGAGCGTAGCGACCCGACCCGACCCAACACGAAACGATGCGATACGACCAAGTTCGAGCCAAGCACTGGGACAAGTATAAATGAGTGGCAGGACAACAGGGCTTGGTCCGACATGCAGAACGCCAATCGAACCGGTAGTCAGAGGGCTCCTGCAATGCTGCATTGCCGTGAAGCATGGAGTTGAAAGGATCGTACATGAGTACATAACAGGCATTGGGACTCATTTGAGCGGTATGCGAGATTGAGGCACTGATGGATCTTGGAAGGGAGGAATGGGTTTGCTAACTAGAGTCACTCCTTTTAAGCACTTTTCTTGAGTTGGAACTGAGGGTCGAGATAACGTCGAATAGGTGTATGCAATGCACTGTCGTCGGTTACTCCAATAAGTGGCTTTTCCGTTTCGCAGGTATAGTACAGCTTGCAGGGCATATCGCGGATGTCGAGGTAAGGTCTTCGAACTTTTTGCCAATAGCTAACAAGGCCGTAAAATGAAGCTCCAGGTATCGATCAACGCCCTTTCCATCATCATTCAAGACTCCTCTCCCTCAGGGCCACAGTTCCGTATCTCCAACGATCCAGCCCACGCCTCTCTCCAACCCCTGGTCCTCAGCTCCCTGCATGGACTCAAAAAAGAGACACCTCAACCCGAAGTACTATAATACCCCGCCCCACTACCACCCTTGCCATCGCCAAACAACCCCTCATGCTGACTGCGCTTCAAGTCCTCCCTCGTGGCGTTTGGTGAGTTCGGTCCTGCTGCATCGGTGCCGTCAGTGGGTAGGGCTCTGTTGGCGGCTTGTCGAGCTTCTTCGTAGTTGTTTGTTGGGGCGCGGTGGAGCGTTGGGGTATCGCTGGTGGTGGGTGAGGTGTCGCCGCTGGAGGGGTGGGTCGGGGTTGTGGTTAGGAGGGTTCGTGTTGCCTAGTAAGATGGGAGGTTAGTTTCGGGGAGGAGGTGACGGAGAGGGAGAGGGAAGGGGAATGTACCATTTGGCTGGTGCGGGGCATTGTGTAGGGGTTGGTTGTTGGGGATGACATTGTTGGTGTTGTCGATCGGTGGATTGTGGTCGTTGTTCGGGCCTCGAGGCTGGTAGTTGTCGAAATTGAGGCTTGTGAGGGCTTGTGAGAATGTCGAGGTCGATGTCAGATGCTGAGCAAGTATTCGAGGTGATGGTTGAGAAATATTCCTGTCTGTCGAAAGCAGTGCGACAGTGAAGTCGAAGATGAAAAGAGGGGGAATGGCATTCACGAGATTGAATGCTGTCACTGCACATGTACTTGCCATGTCTTCCATGTGCGATCGTGGCAGCAACTTCCTAGAGCTTGTGATGGGCAGGCATGTGGGAGGGGAAGGTACAAGTTGTACGACATGGCATTGAACGATGGTATTCGCGTACATACATGTATACGTTGTTTCTTTTCATTAGTCAGTTGGGCCGCCTGCTCAAGAACGTACGGTGACATTGGCTGCTGACTGCAAGATCTTCGTGATCGTTCCGCTCCCGACGAGCTTCATACGGCAGGGGACCTTCGTTCCATGGTGGCTACCTAAGGACGATGTGTTCCTGGATCGAACGTACGGCAGGATCCGAGAGCCTTACAATGGGGTCGTTTGTTTGCAGTGGACACGGATCCTACCCGACCCGATCTCAGAAAATCTGCAAACGTGGCGATGATTCTGATACGTAATCTCGTTGAAAGACCTTCCTCGTGGCAGATTGAATGCTCAATTACAGTAAGAAATTCACAACTTATTGACAACCGGGCAGCCGACGGACTTCGGCAGCCGGGTCCCACGTCGTCAGAGCCTGATCACGTCGGGGGCCAACGGGATGACTCCTCGACATTCCTCCACGGTGACGGTCTATTCACCAGAACTGTGAGTGATAGCCGTTTCCCAGACATTGCTCTAGCGTCGTACATTCGTTGACACAACTCTGCCTATGACTCTTTGCGAACGAAGTCATCGAACTTGACACTAAGTGCGATTATTGGGCCGATCATACGACAAATCAAGCTGAGATCTGACCTTTGTATCTTGGATTGGCTTTTGACTGTGCTAAACAACGACGATGAAGTTTTCAGTGGCGAGGAGTGCGGCCAGGCTGATGAAGTCACCGAAGATGGCGAATCCACATAACAACTAGACCGTACCTGTGCATCGGCAGGACTAGATCAACGCATTGAGATGACCTGGCTCCAAGCTCTACATGTACGTGTAGACTCTGTCGCCTTTTCGCGTTGCACAACAGAGACCCATGCAGTGTGCTTCAGGCGATGTGGGGACTTCATGCATGAGAGCTCATCGAGGCGAAGCCATGAGGCTGATACACTGACGAAGACTTCAGCTGCTCGATGTAGCACCTCGTGGAAAGACCATCCTGCTTGTTGTGCCCAGTCATGGACCCGCTGACAGCCTTCAGTCTGGCCGCCAACGTCATTGCCATCGTTGATGTCGCTGCGAAAGTCACGAGCGCGACCTGGCAGATCTCCACTTCAGGAGCGAAGCAGGAACACATCGAAATCAGAGTGCAGACCGAGATTGTCCAGAACTCACTGGCGGCCCTGAAGCCAGGGCTGAGTGCGGGTACGACACATCTATCTGGAGACGATCAGGCTTTGATCGTGCTTTGCCAGCAGAGTGAGAATATAGCGCATGAACTGCTGAAAGTGCTCGCAAAGTGCGAAGCGAAGCATGGCAGCGAATGCAAAGTGACTTTCGATACTCTATGGACCGCTGTGAAGAGCGAGTGGAACGACGCCACCATCAAGACGCTGCGGGAGCGCTTGAAGACTGTCGACGACCAAGCGCATAGATTGATCACGACTCGCTATTCTGCGAGCATCTTCAATGAGTTGAAGAATCTCGAGACGAAGTTCGAGCATATGGGCACCAGTCGTGCAGCCGAGTTGCAAGATATCGAAAGATCCATCCGATATTCGGCAAAGACCAAGTATGGACCGAGTCGACAGCTCATGCTCAAAGAGGCGGCCGAGAAAGGAGGCGAGTTCTCCTTGCAGGCCGGAATTCTGAGCCAGCTATGGTTCGAGGACATCGACCGTCGACTCTATGAGCTCGAACAGCGCCCATCCCATGAGAGGTCGTACATGTGGCTCGACGACAGCGCTTCAGGAGCTGCAAAGAAGGCTGGTCAGAGTCCTTCGAACTTCACCTCCTGGCTGACTTCGTCAGATAGTCTTTACTGGATTAGCGGCAACCCTGGGACTGGCAAATCGACCTTGATGAAGTTCCTGTACTCCAGCCCGGCGACACAGTCGAAGTTGAAAGGATGGGCGCAGGGGAGAGAGCTCATAATGGCGCCCTACTTCTTCTGGGAAGTAGGGAAGATCGATCTCCTTCGCACACAGGAGGGTTTGCTGCGCACGTTACTGTTCCAGGTCCTGCGGCAACGCCCATTGCTTATACGTGAGGTTTATCATGATCTTTGGGCGCTTTTTGTTGGTGGCGCTTCCGCTGGTCGTGGCTCACTCTCTACCTTCGCAGGATCGCAAGTGTCACTCGAAGTGCATGAACTGCGCCGCCGGATGAGGACGCTATGTGAGCGAATAGCACATCCCGACCACGACTGCTGTCTATTCCTGATGGTGGACGGCTCTGATGAGTACATGGGCAAGCCAAGTGAAGTGATCACGCTCACAGAGGAGCTCTGTGCAGGTGCAAATGTCAAAGTCTGTGTTGCCAGTCGGCCGGAAAATGAGTTCAAAGAGGTGTACGGCAATCTCACGAGCAAGCTATTCATGGAGGACTTCAACACGGCGGATATCACGGCCTATGTCCATGACACGCTTGATCGTCACCCACGCTTCAAAGACGACGACGATAGACACACTTTGGGCGCCGATCTCATCAAAACTGTCGTCGAACAATCTAATGGGGTATTCCTCTGGGTGCGGTTGGTGCTGGAAGAGTTGGCAGAAGGACTGACGAATCGTGATACCATCTCCAAGCTGCAAAGACGTGTTCTGTCCCTGCCGCAACAACTCGGCGCTTACTTCGACCACATCTTAGACCGTGTTGGGGAAGTCTATCGCGAAGACAGTGCCACCATGCTCATGGTGACGGCGGAAGTCCATGACCTGTTGACCCCGTTGACATGTTGGTTCATCAGCGAAGGCTCGCAAGAGCTAAATGCCAAACGCGCAGTGGATCCGACTGAAGCCAGACGCAATATTAAGCGGCGCAAAGACATCGAGACGCGCCTAGTAAGCTTTTGCAGAGGCCTGTTAGTTGTACGAGACTTCCCCCTCGCAAGCCAGTTCGCATCTTTGCCCTCGAGCTCGATCTTTGGTCAAAAGGTCATCTTCCTCCATCGTTCAGTACGCGAATGGCTCTTGCTGGACAGTGTGCAGCGTGTATTGGATGAGTGGAAGCCACCTGGTTCAAACGTCGACGAGATCATTGCCAAGGCTGTGCTGGCTCAAGTGACAACATCGCCGCACGATGCCAAATACTTCGAGCCAGACGGTCCGATAGCTACCTTGGTGGAGATCTTCACCTTTCATTGCGAGAAGCTTTGCGGCGAACCCGGAAGAGTTTTGCAGGCCGAGCAGCTACATAGTGACATGGCTGGTATTCTTTCCACTTTGCGGACCATCAATGGTCACAGAATAGGTGCTCCAGAGCCTGACCAAACGGTGGCTGGGGCAGCTGCTCCTATTGGCATGAATGCTGCTCCTCTCGTGCAGCAGCCTTCAGCCCCAGGTGTGGCACTGAGCCGCAGAACAAAGTTCAAGAGGTTCCTCGGCATGGAATAAAGTGGCTGTAAGTTCGCTTCGAGGGCTCGTATTTGACGTAGTCGATGTGCTTGATAATGGCCAAGTCCTTGTTGCCGTGTTTGCGTACCTGCGAATAGCCCGTATTGTCGCGCAACCCACGTCACAGCACCACAAAGTCCTGTTGAGCTTCATCAGATGATTCTCCTTGCATAATACCGTGGACGTAAGCTTCCCCAATGTTTTGGTACCAGAGACGAGTTTCCACCATTCTTAGTTCAGATGGCTCCACGAGGAATCGGGTAGGCCTCAGCACCACTGGGACCTTGAGGCCGCGGACAACGCAAACAACATCTCCTGGTTGAGCCTCGAAAGGGAGTAGGCAAAATCGTCCAGTATCTGTGACACCGAATCTCCTATCGTGTGAAGGCAAGCAGGCTGCGCTAAAGAGTCGAAGCTCGTTTGTTGCAGGAGCGTTCGGATTCTGAAGAAAGCTCAGAAAGTTCCTTGCTTGGCGCACCGTGTCATCGGCGGAGGGAAGTAATTGTGGCTCCCAAATCGAGTTACATCCTCGCGCCTGGATAGTCTCCACGAACCGACGTACCAAGTCGTCGGATGCCCTCCCGTCAGGCCAATTCTCGGCGTTGCGTGTGGACTCGTACCATTGGATGAAGGAATACAGGTTATCCCCATCGAGCCGATATTGGTCGCAGAGACGTCGAGGTGGCATATAGCTCTGGACAACACTAATTTCGTCCACGAATGAGCCGATTTGGTGAATGTGGCGCGAGCTATCCTGACCGTATCGCACGTGTAGCTTTGTAGATGCTAAGAAGTTGCTTCGTGGATGACCGAGAAAAAGGCGCTGCTTCCTGATGCTCAAGTCAGGCGCCCAAGATGGGAGGGCTGGTAAGGCACTCTGCTTTCCAGACAGCACAAGAGACAGCGGTGTTCTGTACATCTGGTTCATGTGCCTCGCTACCTCTGCGTACGTTTGTTCGATTCGCTTGCCGTAGTCTGGGGAGACGTTATAGCCAGAAAGGGGCCACAAAGCGTAGATGGCATCGCTTTTGTCGATCATGGAACGTTGGCTGTGCTGAACAGCTAGGAGAGTTTCAGGCAAACCCAATCCAGATGCATGATACCGGCGTCGTAGAAGATTGGCGGTGATGACATTCTCGCACCCCGACGTATTGAGCTGCGGATGACTGCCGTACATGACCAGAGCTTCAATCGCATCACATAACGTCTCCCATTCGACATCACAGGAACCACAACGCAGGACGACGCGCTTCGATAGTACCCAGTCTGGCAATATCCATGCTCTGCGCAAGGTCACGATTAGCAACAGGGCGTTACCCACAGCGAATCTCCGACGCCACCGTACCTTTGAAAGTACTCGGATTCCAGTAGGTGATTGACCTCGTCATAATCGAAATGGGCATTTGGCGTCAAGGTACTAGCGTGAATTTTGAAATCACTTTGGAACAAAGCTAGGTCATCCCAGACAGCGATACCTGGTCGCAATTCCTGTACAATCGCCGCCATATTCAAGAGCAAGTTGCACGTAGATGCTGATATAGACGCTTCGGTCCAGCCAATGGTGACGTGAGCCTCGCGGCATATGAGCGGAACGAGTGGTATCAACGTCGACCTCTCATCCTCGTCCCGGTAGTCTATACAGATAGAGTCGATCCAAATATACTGTATGCCGTTGTTCCGATGCCGGCCAACCGATGAAAGGACCTCTACTAGCTTTTCCCGGACTTCCAACCGCTTTCCATGGCATAGAATGGTTGCCTGTGTGTTTACGCGCCCCCACGAAAGTGAGACCATAGTGAAAGCAGGTGGCCTAACCAAGGATACTGTATGCAGCTCGATCTGAGTAAGCTCATTTGGACTGGCACTGATAACCTCGATCAAGCGGAACTCGTTCTTGGCGGCATTGAGAGGACTATAATGGAAGGGCACATTGCTTTCCTTAGCGGTGTCTGCAGGCCGGCGACGACGACGTAGCTTGTCGAACATTGTCGTGCGCCCGCTCCTTGCTCGCGCGGATGTCCTGACTTAACCTTGCCCACAGCAGAGCCCTTTTGAATGTACGAGAAGTCCACTCAGGCACAGCATGTTCTTCTTTCTCAGCTCGTTTGGTCCCGGCGTGACGTGGACACGAGATGTCTCCTGCAAGACTCTGCTGATGGCGTGCGTGCTATTTCGATCGAGTGTCCACTGGTTCGTCATCACATGTTCCTGCGTTGGGAGTGGTGTTTGGTGGATCGGGCCGGTCAGGAGGCGCACTGATGCAGAGGTGAGGTGTGGTGAGAGGTTGGCGTCAGCTTTTGAAGCCGACTTCCGCCAAGACACGGGCCCGTTGCACCAGCCGCCGAACGCCTCTTCACCAACCACACTTCAGCCATTCAACCACACAGCCTACCAACAACCCCTAGCTCGTCGTATTCCATCACCAACCCTGCTCACGCGAGCAGACACCATCATGGACAGTCTATTGTTCCCGGTGGCAGCAATCCAGGATAGTTCGCCAAACGGCGGTGAAGGGTGCTCGAGTACCACGCTTATGCACTCCACCTCTCAGCATCAGTGCGAGCAAAGCTATACACGCGCCAGCGATGCCATAAGCGCACCCATTTTCCGCTCATCGTAAGCTCATCCGGAAAGGCGGCCATGGCGGGAGAGCCCTTTTGTGCCTGCCGCTGCATGGCTCGAGTGAGCAAGAGCGAGCCTCCGACTTCTCCCAATGTCTGATAAGTTTGGCCCGTCTCCCGACCTCCTCGACCGCCTCCACCCTTCGCACTGCATATTGAAGGCCGTCTGCCAATGCTTGTACCTCGACACACACCTTGTTACAGGCATGAGCAGTCATGATGTTGCCGCCTTCGCCAGCACTTAGCGACTGCGATTCGCTCGACGGCATTGACGACCTCGACGCCTTCCTTGCCTCACAAGGACAACTCTCACAATGGCCCACCCCGCCCTCGCTACAGAAGGAAGCCCTTGTCGAAACCATTGAGATCACTAGCGACGTTCAAGCAGATATCGAGACGTCTGACTGTACGCTTTGCTCGAGTCATGCCTTGTTCTCGTACTCACTGTCCTCAGTCTTCCACATCGCTACTGTCCTGTCAGAAGCAGCCAGCATCGATATCCAGGCCACCCCTCTCGACGTCGACATCATTCGCAACATGCTGCTATGTGCCGATCTACCCAAGGAAGTCCTCGCGCTGGCGCTCAACATTCTCTCTGGAATTCAGGACTCGAAAGCTACCACCTTTACCGACACCCCGCCTGATCTCCTCGTTGCCGGCGCCTTCAGCCTTGCTGTATCGTACACCAATGACCACGCGCCGAGGCCTTTCTGGTGGTCACACTTCATCTGCGACTGCCATTGGACTGCGAAACGGATCGATCGCACTGTCCTGAAAATGCTGGCAGCTCTGGACTTCAGCCTTCACCCGTTCACGCGAGACGAACGCATGCAACGAGCCATGACCAAACTCACGGGTCCGACAGAACCAAAGTCCACGATACACGACAGTACGACTGTAGAGCAACAGCCTTTAAAGCTTCTGATCGACAGCAAGATTACACGTTGGGAATGCGGTCAACTCACGCCACAATCCACGCCGCCTTGCTCAGCATCGCCAGCCGTACGCTTCGACGACGAGGTACCACCGCTGGGATGGAGAATGCCGCTCATGAAGTTTCTACCGCTACTTTGAACGCTTTTGTTGTGATGTCGATTTCAGCGAAGGCGCTGGCAGGATTTCAATTGTTTGATACCCCATTTGCATTCCTTTTGGTTGGAGAGTTGTTGTGAGTCAGTGAGTCAGCGCTCTGGGTGTTTGATGTGCTTTATAGACATCATAATTTCGGAGAAGGGCACCGGCAGTTAGTATCTGCATACGATCACTCTAGAGGAGATACTTGTACAGACTTGGAACCATACATGTAACACTTGATCGAAATGCTCCAATCGTGAAGACTTCGACGTCACAAGTTTCCTCGTCGCTCGCCATTCTCAACAGAGTTCGTCACTTCCATCCAAGGCACATGTTTCAGATTTGTTTCCAAAAATGGCAAGAGCGACCCTTGCGTAGCTTGAAGATCGGCCTCGGTACAATACAGGCTGAACCGACCCCATCTCCAACACCTCGTATCCAGGAAAACTTGATCGCATCAGCTTTGGTCAGGAATGTAGCTATCTTTATTGCTAGCAGACGTATTCCAGAGAACAACACTACACTCGCTTATCTAGGACCAAATACCGGACAGGATCGAGAACATCACAGCGAATCCAGATCCGTGATCATCAGGTCTCCACAGTAAAGCCATCATCAATCACAACCACCATGCCTGACTTCTCGCAACAAACCTACTGGGATACCCGATTCGCCACGGATTCGGCCCCTTTCGACTGGCTGCTTCCAGCAACAGCTCTCTGCGCCATCGCCAGGGACATGATTGACGATGCGCCCGCACTGGAGAACGCCGAGATCTTACACATCGGGTGCGGGACGTCGGATGCAAGTGTATTGAGGACGTTGGTGAAGGACCCGGAGCAAGTGCACAATGTCGACTATTCTGAGGCGGGCGTGGAGGCGGGGGAGAGGAGGGAGAGGGAAGTTCTGAGAGCAGAGACCGACGCAAAGGAAGACTTATTAGAAGGCGAGGGTGTCGGCGAGGAAGAGAAAAAACACGACAGCGCTTCCTTCCAAGAAATCATCAAACCCCCTCCCACGCGCACAATGCGCTGGTCCTGCATGGACCTCCTCTCCCTAAACTCCACCCTCGCCCTCCTCCACCACCAACTCACCCCAACCCCCACCCGCCAACGAAAACTCTACGACCTCATCCTCGACAAATCCACCTCCGACTCCATAGCCTGCGGAAAAGACGTCCTCCTCCCCCTCCCCTACCCCCTCAGCATCAACGGCTGGACGCGCCGCCTCGCGCAAAACACCTCCACCTCCACCACAGGCTCCGTCCACCCCCTACACGTCCTCGCCGTGCACCTCGCAAGCCTGACGACGCCGCGGACGGGCCGCTGGATCGCGATATCCTACTCCGAAGACCGATTTCCGTTTCTGCCGCCGTTTCCGCAGAGTTCGGGCAGTGGGATGTTGAGTGATGGGGTGATTAAGGCGGGGTTTCCGCATCCTTGGCAGTTGTGGAGGTTGGAGAGGAAGGAGAGGGTGGAGATGAAGGGAGAGGAGGAGGAGGAGACGTTGAGTCAGAGGAGGAAGAGGTTGAGTAGTCCAGGGTATGTGCATCGGCCGAAGGTGGGGCATTGGGTTTATGTTTTGAGGAGGACGGAGGCGGTTGTTGTTGATTGAGTGGTTGAGTGGTTGAGTTGAAGGGTGGAATGGTGAGTGAGAGGTTGGAGTGAGGGTTGTCGACTTTTCAGGGTGTCAAGAGGGAGCTCGACTGTGAAGCGCTATGCCAGAGCCGTGGAGACAGTTTTGAGGGTCGTCCACTTCGTGCTGCAAGCGCTGGACGTCACTGTTGCACACGAGGCACGCTCGAGGACGTTCGAGTCGAGAGAGACGTACTCGAAGGGTATTACCCTTAGCTCGAGACTCGGTCTGGGTTCGTAAGAACACTCTTGGGTACCCAGATGTGGAGAGAGGTGGCCGACGGGAGGCTATTGACTGCAAGTCAGCCTTGGTGGTGGCGAAACACCAGACACACTGTGCAGTGAAACAAGAAACGAAGTTACTGCATACGTCTCTTGGACCTCTTTTCATTACTTCTCGCAAAATCGCACATGTGTGCCTGCCATCAAAGGGGTATTTCGCGTACGAACTCAAACACAGACGTATACCGCTTCCGCTGGAGCCGTGGCTGTGTCTATTGTGCCAGGCCACACCTTGAAACACTTGCTTTTGTTCGTCATTACTTCGTCAGTGTTCACTCAGAGGCAGTACCACCAGTACCACCATTTTCGATGCCGTCGCCGTTCGTCTCACTCGTTCTTTGTTTCTTCCGGGAAGGACCCTCGGCCTGCAATTCCGCAATCCGCTTCTCCAGTTCGGCGACTTTCATCTGCGCTTCTTGTTCGCTGGCTTCCAATTGGGTAACACGACCCTTGAACAGGTCGTTGATGACTTCCAGCTCGCTCACACGTGTTCGTAGTACCTGGTTCGCTTGCGACAGTGCCTCGTAGCCTTGTGGTGGCTCCATGTTGTGAGATGATGTACCATTGAGGGGACTAGGAGCTGGACTGGGGTTTCTGTCAGATCGAATGTTAGCATTCACTCAAGAAGGGTAGATTCGCTCTTTACGCGCCGTAACGAGAAGGCTGGTAGGCTGGGACTGGCAAAAGTATCCGACGGCAGCGTGACAGTATCGAAGATGTGCGGCGGTGCGTGGTTCTGACTTATACTGGGCGTGTTGCTTCGTGAGCCTGGCGCAGGCGAGGGACCCCGTTGAACATGTTCACTAGCGTATCCTGACGGTAGGCCATGTTGGTGTGCATGGAGACCGACGTCTGGGTGAGCTGCAGGGTACCCATTTGGAGGTGCCATGCCATCTTGTCCGCCCTGACTATCTCTCTTCTTGGGTTGTGAGGTCTTGACGCGATTCCGACTCTTGATTACATCTGTCTTGAGGCTGATTGGCCGAGGGCGTCCGTGGAGCTTCAAGAACAGACCGCAGGCATTGCACAGTACGGAGCCCGATTCGTCTCGTCTCCATAGTGGGGTGGTCGAGGTTTTGCAGTTGGCACAAGTGGGCTGTTGGAAGAACGAGTTAGCCTATAGATCGCTGTGCGGTATCGATAACACCGTATGGGTATAGGCGCCGCAGTCGTTGTGCGTGGCAGTTCTAGAGAACTGCAGCAACTTTGGACGACCTCAACGTCCAGAGAGAATTGTGCAACAGTGTGAATGTGGCAGCAGACGTCGTATTGAACGTCGGAGATATGTGCATCTCGGACTGGTATCGATAAGGCGGGAAGCTTTCGATCGGTGCTGCATGGAAAATCCGGGTCGCCTCTCCAAGCTTGGTTGACTGTTGGATGCAACTTACCGGCTGTGCGCTGCCTCCCGCAGTGGCAGGATACTGCGAGGCCATGGGGCCTTGGGAGTTGTTGGGAGTCGAAGAGCGAGTACTGTTCAGGCGCCAATGTCAGTCCCCAGTGCTGTGATCAGGTGCGGGCAGATGGGTTGGCCGAGATAGATAAGCTGCTTATCGGCTAGCGTGCATGCAAGGATGCAGCTGGTTTGGGGAGCGGTCGCAAAAGGACGGATGTGATCCGGCGCATAATTCACCTGTCGCCAGGCGAGGAGTGTATGATAGAACTGACCTGTCCCCACTGTTGCTCGCTGGCTTCACCGTCGCTGCTGGGGCATTGGCCGCGAGCGATGCCAATGCCGTCAGTCCTGTTCCTCCACTGCTCGAGTCACCAGCGTTGCTGAAGGAGCGATGGTGGTAGTATTCGTCGTTGTGCTCTTGGCCACGAGTGGGATCTGGAGCGTAGCCGTGTTCGTTGAGATGGGAAGCGCTGGATGATCTCGAGGGTGGATCGGCGAAGACAGATGGAGGTCGCTGGAAGGCTTGAGACGCGTTCGGGACGGCGTATTGGAGCATTGAGAGGATGAGAGACGTGTATGCACGCGTCAATCAAGTCTTGAGGTGTCGGAGGAGTGTGGTGAATTTGGGAATGGCGAGGAACAAAATTGCTGTGTTATCGCGATGAGACTTTAGCAGCAGAAGTCGGAAGTCGGATTAGCATTAACAAGGTGGCTATCAGTGCCGTAAGGGAAACAGAAGCGCTATCAGACGAAGCAGAAGGAGAAGCAGGAATCACGCTGGCAGGTGCAGCAATGGTGGCATTGGAGGGTGATGGTCAGAAACCGAGATGGAAGGTCGCACTGATAAGGGGCAGATTGATAACGGCGGCTGCGTGCTGGGATCTTCCTAGCATGCCGTGACGCCTTCAGCACGCACCGTCCCGTCGCCTTGTTGCTGAGATTGCGCAATATGAACCATCCACGAGGCCGGCCACTCGCTGCACCACGGCGCGTTGGTCGCGATCAACGCTGACGACCGGACAAAAGAAATGCACATGTCGGCATCGATGGTTTGGCTCGAGGAGAACGAGTCCGAACTGATAGCCGGCATCTCCCTGCTTTGAACCCCTGGAATCGCGGGGCGCGGAAGTCGCTCCCACAAACCACCACGCGCTTGTCTGCAAGTAGCTCGCCCGAGAGTAATTGTTTTTGGACCTCTACACAGAACTGACAACAACGAGAGCGATCAATCTCAGTCTACACGTCCACCATAACATGCTCGATACTATTGCAGCTGTGAGATTGGAGTCGCGTTGGTGGTAAATTGACTTCTCCTTGAACACGAGCCACCACGTCGATCGCCGCCCCACTCGAACGGTCCGCCCGCAGAGCCTCATCGCGTCGCCCGGCATTTGTTGGCATCCCAGGAAGCAGCTGTCTCACAAGCCACAAGCTGTCTTGGCTCATGCCACCCATTTCACTACTACTCCTCAGACATGCCGGGCAAGAGGCCTGCGACGTCGGGCTATGCTCGCATAGCCCAGGCAGAGGAGGAAGAGGAAGAACAGCCGTACTCCGACAATGAGGACCCCTTCATCGACCCCTCGAACACCCTCTCGTCGCCTGGAGCCGAGTATGCTCCCATACAGCCTCGAAGACGAGATGAGATGCGCCTGCCCAGTGGTAACAGCACACCGCGCAGACCCGGCCGCCGACATCGAGCGAATAGTGGAGTAGACATCAAGGCCATCAACGCACGGTTGGAACGATGGGCAGACGAGATCAAGGAGCGCTTTACGAGGAGGAGAGTGAAAGGAAAGAGCCATGACGAAGAGCAGCTGGAGATACACCATTCGGTCTTCCAGGCGCCGGACTGGATACGACCCGCTACCAAGGAGACACTGGATCTGGAGTATGATGACAGCACACAGCGCATGTCCAAGATCGAATTCGACGACTTGGTGCAATCGGTGCGAACAGCTATTGAGCTTGGCTTACACCCGAAGCTCATCTCGCAAGGGAGCAGTGGCTCGTACTTTGCGCGCAACAGCGGAGGGAAAGTCATAGGGGTATTCAAGCCAAAGGACGAGGAGCCATACGCCAGCAAGAACCCCAAATGGACAAAGTGGATACATCGGAACTTGTTTCCCTTCGCATTTGGACGAGCCATGTTGATCCCCAATCTGAGTTACGTCTCGGAAGCAGCTGCTTATGTGCTGGACTGTCAGCTGCGGACTCATTTGGTGCCTTACACGGATGTCGTGGGGTTGAGCAGTAAGAGTTTCCATTACGATTGGATGGATCGGAGAGCATACTACAGGAAAGGCAGGCCATTCCCAGAGAAGCTTGGATCATTTCAAGTCTTCTTGAAAGGCTTCAAAGGGGCGACCGAGTTCTTCCGCGAACATCCCTGGCCTGATCAGACAACCACTAGCTTCACACAGGCGCCAGCCCGAAAGAAAAGGCGAAAGAGGTGGGACGAGACTTGCAGACCGACAAGTGCAACAGGGAAAGACGATTATGACAGCGAGGAAGACGGAGAGCTGAGCTCAGGGCAGCAAAGCAGAGGCGAGCAGGCGTTCTGGTCAGAAGGGCTACAACAAAGCTTTAGAGAAGAGCTGGAGAAGCTTGTAATACTGGACTACGTTATGAGGAATACCGATAGAGGCACAGACAACTGGATGATCAGGATAGACCGAGAGAAGCAGACAGCTACGATCGTCAGTGAGCCCGTGCAGTTGAATGGCGATGTTGGCGAGAATGAAGGCTACAACAGAAGGCAAGAGAGCATGTCTGCGACTCTCACAGGGAATGGAAATGAGGTCAAGGAGACAGCTGTGCCGAAGATAGGAGCCATCGACAACAGCCTGTCGTGGCCGTGGAAGCACCCTGATGCCTGGCGCAGCTATCCATTCGGATGGCTATTCTTGCCCGTCAACCTGATCGGGAGACCGTTTTCCGAGAACACAAGGAAACACTTCCTGACTTTACTCACCTCAAAAGACTGGTGGAGCGAAACACAAGTTAAGCTACGCAAATGCTTCGAAATCGACGTCGACTTCCAAGAACGAATGTTCGCACGTCAAATGGCAGTCATGAAAGGCCAAGCATGGAACGTCGTCGAGACTCTCAAAACACCCGACCACGGGCCCCTTGAACTCACCCGACGAAACCGTGTCCACGTCTGGGACGACCTAGTCGACATCCCCGTAGCCGTCCCTCTCCCTCGAGCATCCGAAGAAATGCGCCGCCGCGCCGCAGCAACCAACGCCGCAGACTCCCAACGCCGTGCCCTCGCCCTCGCAACCCCACCGCGCGACATCGCCGAAGAAGTCGAGGAAATGGACATCACGGCCACGATCAACGTCCCATCGTCCGCCTCCGTTCCCAACGGCGACCTTCTAGGCATCACGGGCACCTCCCTCCCCAACGAAGCTAGCAAAAACCCTTTCAACCACTCTCGCCAGAACTCCTCCCAAGACGTCCACCACCCGGCCGTCCAAGCCGCCATCAAAGAAACCCTCTCGCCGCCCAAAACCTCTTCTTCACAACACGAACTCGAAGTCTCCCCTGCCACGCTCCACTCACACTCAGAGAATCGCCGTCCCACCGTAGCGCCTAGGAGTCGCACAGGGGTTTCAAGGACGAGTTACGATATCCCACGGTCTAACGTACTGTGGCAGAGTGCCAGTCCTTCGCACACGCGAGGGGGAAGGCGGTTCAGTCTGAACTTCGCGAGACGGAGCAGTGTTGCCGAGACGCCTTTTGATGATGACGGGGATTTGGGATTTAGCGCGGCGGCGGATCGGGAGAGTAGTATGCGGAAGGTGATTGTGGAGAGGTTAGAGATGGTTAAGAGTAAGGCGCCGGTGTTCAGCTGGTGTTGATTGAGCGATCGATGGATATCATTGTGAATTTGGGAGTGAGAAGTGCTGCTAGGATACCAGAGTGTCTTGTGGCATACATGGTGCCTACAATTCTCGAAATCTTCTGTTCTATAGACATGCTAGTATGATACCCTGTACCGTCTTCGTGATCCACTGGTCATCCACACCCTATCCATCATCACCTCTCCAACCCATCACCAGAACCGCCCCAACACCTGCTGTGCCAGCTCACCCGCTTTGTGTCGCGCCCCTAACGCCGTTGAGATCCATTCTCGCGGTTCCAGCCCCGCGGCGTTACCGCCCCGACCGAAATACAACGCCAACACAGCAACAAGGAGTGCGGCGCCGGTCCACCGCACTGGCCTCCTGTAGCGATACCCGAGCACTTGGATCCTCTCGCGCATACGTTTCAGAGCCTCCTGCCGACGGATTTGGGCCGCTTGTTTCTGGAATAGGACTTCGCCTTCGTGGAGGGTTTGCTTGGCGAGGGCGTGGGGGTTCAGTTGGGTGGTCTTTAGAACGCTGTAGGGGCTTATTCGGGTCCACGCGCGGTCTAGTATGTCAGTACGTTGTGAAAATGGATGAACGTTTGGTCTACGTACAGGGTAGCTTTTGAGGAGGGTGTTGGATGAAGAGCGTGTGGGTTTTTGCGATGAGGCCTTCAAGGTCGAGCGGCTTTGGGAGTTTGGAGAGAATTGAGTGGAGCATTTCGGGCTCATCGTGGTCGATTTCCAGCAATTCCTTTTTGCGGGACATGACGATCTGTTAGCCTTTGTGTTAGCTTATGCGACGTAAAGGACGTTGTCGAGAAGTGTTGGTAGGACCCACTACTGCGAAGAGGTAGACCGGCACAGCGGCTTCCGTGGCGAGGAGATAGTCGAAGAGGCGTGCGATATCGCCATATTCTTCGATGTCGTGGGCATAGAGTGTCAGTGTTGCGGCGAGGGCGAAGAAAGGAGTCGGCTGGGTGGCACCGGACAAGTGTTGGTACAACTCTTTATCTGCGGCGTAGAGGATGGCTGGCAGCAGGTGAAGATGGGATTCGGCGCCGGACAAGGTCGGCAGCATGAAGTCTCGGATACGTAGAAGCGATAGCCGCGCGACAGCTGGCCCAGCAGCTTCAGCGCCCAGGACGAGGAGTAGGACCTGGACGATATCATGGTAGCCCTGGAAGTAGCACAGGAGAGGGTGGTGTCGCAAGACGGACGTGATCAAGTCTGACAGCTCGGATTTCCGACGGTCTAGACGCTGCTTCGACTCATCTGGACGATACGGTCAGCGTGTCAGGACTGGCATTCGCGGTGGCGTTCAGCGACTGCTCACTCTCCGGGTAGTACACGAACGAGCGATTGACATCGAGCTCGACCTGCTCCTCATCTCTGTGCCGCTCCAGCTTGGTCCAATCAGACGTCGTGGGATGTCGGTGTTCGTGGCATCCCAGTAGTATCGGCCCTGGATGCAAGACGTGTATCAGCAAGCTTGGGTGGCGTGCGTGTGCAGAATAGTCGGCGGACAGGGGAGGTTAGCTCATACATACATGCCGTGCGCCGGACCTGGTCTTCGATTAGACCTCCTTGGGAAGTTGCAAGATGCGCTAGAGCCTCTAGATCGAGATCGCGACAGGCGGCTAGCACCTTGGAGACCTTGTCTCTATCGTGTGGGGACAATGTGCCCTCTTGCCACGAGGCTATCGCCGGCGATACGATCTCGTGAGCGAGATCAGGGTCTGAAGTGCGTCGGTCCATGCCATTGTTGGGGGGCGGTTCCGACGGAGTCTCGCCGCTGCTGTTGGGGTTGTTGTTATGCGGCGATGGCTCCGTTGATTCTGGGGGTTCCACCTGGTCGGCCATAGGGAGCTGTTGGGAAGGCTTGGACAGCAAGGACGATGCACATGTTGTGTTGGTGTTTGCGTGCTTGAGGCTGCCTGCAGTCCTCTGTGCGCCACGTCAGTCAGTCAGGCAGTGCAAGTTCGCTACCAGTACCGGGGATGCACATGCACATTGGCGGTCATGTTGGCGATCCTGAAGACGTGAGGTCAGGGATCTTGCCAGCCCCACTTTTTCCTGAACTCTGTTGGTGGTCACCGTCGACTTCACCTCTTCATCCGACGCAAACCCAAGCGAGCAGCGAACACAAATCAGGCCATTGATCCGGCGCCCCATCAAGCAGCTTGATTGCACCTCCATCGGCCGGTCGTCTGGCTCTGATCGCTGACGACGCGAGGATTCGATCGCAGACTCAAGCTGCACCACGGGCGGGACAGATGCGGCCACCTGTGCACCCCGGTCCTGTTCGACGCTACAGGGTGGAGCGACGCATCACATTCTGCTGCTGCTGTCCGTATCACCACCATCGTCGTGCCGCCCGCGCCTCGCAACGCAGCACTGGCTTTCGAACGCCTGTGCAACACCAACATTGACCTGGCTGTCGTGCGCTGTCGATCTGCTCCAAGTATTTGTCGCTTCTCTCGGCAATCCGGGGTGTTGGAACGACACCACCCACACTCGCTCACTGCCAAACGCGTTCTGCAAGGGCGCTGCCTGTTGCCCACCTTATCTGACACCGCGAAATTGCTTGCAGGGCAGAATATTGAATATTCCAGCCAATGGTATTTGTCGCTGCTCGCTATTTTCTCCTCACCTTCATCAACACTCACTAACTCTTTATTGCCTGCGGCTAATCTTGCAGGGAACTGAGAGACGCCAGCGCCCAATCTTGCACAGCAGCACTATGCCTTCGCTGCGTATCTGTTAGGGTCCAGGTGGGAGTGTATGGTTGTCTGCGTTATAGGCCAACCCGCCACGCCAGCTGCTCGTACCGCAGGCACTGTGCCGTCCTCAACTTGGAGCAAGGCTGACGTTCTTGCCCCGAGGCACAGCTGCCAGTACCCTTATAGGACCATTGGCCTCGACCGTCGTACTTGGGCTTTCCTCATTGAATAAGTCTTTTCACATTCATTCGAAGGCATGGTCACATGATGGCGTCCTCGACTGTTGCCCCTCTTGGCCAAGCCACTCCAATCACCTGCGGCATTTACACCAGAACGATTGTTCCAAGCCCAGTCGTGCGTTGGATCCTCCATGCGCAAATCCGAGACCCGAGGTCGAACGACGTTGTCTTTGTTGGAGAGGACTATATCGAGGTTAAAGAGGTTGGCAGAAACGGCCATCTGCAGCATGTTTCAACCAAAAAAGACTTTGACGCCCACATCATCGCCGCTGCGGTGTTCAATACAAGCGAAGACGACGATGAGGCCAACTTTCTGGCTCGGATCAAGCCAGAAGCAAGTCAAGATGACTCATTCGGTCGCTGTCCTCCACAACTGGTGGTATTGACTCTGGACTCTGGCAATGTGGTGATCATAGGCTTGAGGCTCAGTGACGAACATGAGTGGCGCTTCATGCAATGCATCGTCCCCATGCCACTATACGAACGCACACTTTATCAACCAGGCCAATACCTGGCAATCGATCCATCCTCCCGAGCCATAGCTGTCGCTGCGAAAGAGGACCAGCTTGTGCTTTACGGTACAAAGCCCAAGGAGGAAATCAGACACGAGCTTAGCACTCAGCCCTCAGAGTTTTGTCCTATATCTTCGACACGTCCGTTCAAGATCGAGGGTGTGATCCAGCATGCAGACTTCCTGCAGCCCTCGTCAAGCACTTCGGATCAGGTAATCCTGCTGCTGATAATCATATGCCAAGGCCGCACAAAGGCTGCGGTCATCGACTGGGTGGCTTCATTGGGCCCGCGCCATGCTCAACTTCATTCAATTCAACTGCTGGACGAGTCTGAGACAGTTCCAAGTCTTCTGATACCCCTTCGTGACACCAGCTTTTTCCTCGTCACAGACGACGAGATCGCGTTATACAGAGACATCTTGTCTGGCTCGGTGACGGTCGCGAGGTGGTCCTTGCTGCAAGATGATCCACAGCATCCCGGATTGTCGTCCTGTTCGCCAGTTTGGGCCAGCTGGGTAAAGCCACGTCGAAGTAAAGCTGCCATACGGGACAAAGATGCCATGTACCTTGCAAGGGAAGACGGTCTGGTCGTATGGATCGACGTCAAGGTCGGCGCAAAGCCGACACTGAACGTCAGCCGCGCAGGTGATCTCCAATGCCACGTCGGAACCGCTTTTGCATCGATTGGAGACGATGATGGGCCAGATATCCTAGCCGTCGCTGGCGAAACGTCGACTGGGAAGACCGTCAGCATTGGCCCTTTCTTCAACCCGAGCATGGTTGACATGAGCCGAGAAGAAGCCATGAGGTTCGAGATGATTGAAACGATCTCGAACTGGGCGTCGGCGACGGACATGATCTCTGCCAAACGGGTGCATGCCAATCGTCACCACTCTGCACACACCGACAACGTCCTGGTCACATCGGGTCGACAGCCATACGGTGCGGTGTCAGAGATTCGGCGGGGTCTAGAAGGTCGAGTCTCCGTACGAGTACCTTTCGATGCGTTGAGGAGTGTTACAAACCTCTGGGCAATTCCAGATCGATCGATGGGCTCAGTGATCATCCTCCTGTCCTCACCGATGGACACTCGACTTCTACACATTGTCGGTGATGGCGATGACGTTAACGAGGTCGACGATCTCACCGCTTTCGACCTGGGTCAGAGCACCATCATGGCCGGAAGTACTGCCAGCGGACAGCTAATCCAAGTCACGAGGCGCGGTTTTTGCGTGACCGAAGACATACAGGGAAACTTCGAAGACACGAAACGCATGACATGCGAAGGAGATTCATTGATCAGTGCTGCCACAATAGCCTACGAAGCAGACATCTTAGTCACGGCAGAAGAAGATGGCGACGGATGTCACATACGCTGCTATACCGTCAGTTCGGACAACGAGCCAGATATCCAGCAGCGGGCATCTGTATCCGTAGGGTCAAAGATCTTGAGTGTTGCAGTCAATGGCAGCGAACCGAACTTGTTGTGGATCGCGGCTTCGACAACTGATGGTTCTGTGATCGTCATCGTTTTCAACGGTGGCTTCCCTCCGAATACATACACACAAATGCTGCCACGACCATCCGAGGCAACAGATTCACCAAGCATTTGCGATCACATTGCTTTTCTGCAAGCCCACAACGGTGAGCTGTTGGTAGCGTGCGGATTGCGCGATGGGCGGATTGTCACATTCGTTATCGACTTCGAGGTCGATCAACGGCTGAGTCCAAGGGACATCATCACGTTCAGAGACAGCACGGTCAAGCTTGTGCCACTCAACAACAAGAATGCCGTGTATGCATGGAGCGGCACAAGCATCTGTGTGCTTTCCTGGGACGGCACCTCGACATCGCTTGAGAACGTCTGGCTCGCGGACAAAGCTGAGCCAGAGATGGCGCAGCCCTCCATCGTCGCCTGTGCTCAAACGCCAACTGCTATGTGGTTATCCTCAAGCATGCTTGCTGATTCGCTGACCATAGCATCCGATGATGAGCTTTACTTTGCTGCCGTGCAACCACAGACGACCACGGTTCCGCGACAGGTTTCTGTCGATGGCACGCCCAATCGTCTCATACACGCAGAGTCGCTCCGGAACATCGTTTGCTCGGCGCTCTTTGCAGGTGTGCGAACCTTCCCTGCGTCCCGGCCTCACAACCCACCGGAAGAACGGCGGCAGCTATGGCCCATCATCCACTTCATCCCAAGCAGTAGAGGCGAAGAGGCCTCTTACCAACATCACATGCAACCGGGAGATCGAGTCAACGCGCTCTTGGAATGGTCATACAAGGCTCGTCAGAGCAACAAGACATACTCGTTCATCCTGGTTGGAGGCAGACACCGTCGAAGCAACGGACGATTACAAGGACGAGTGACTTTCCTGCAATTGAGCTTACGCAACTGGAGAGTCGTCGGTGCCTCAAGGGGATATACTCTCGAATTCCCAGATGAGGTGTATGCTCTGGCACAACTGCATGACCGAACGATTGTGGTGAGCGCTGGGGAAATGGTGTACTACTACACTTATCGAGAAGAGCACAATGAATGGCAACGCGTGCATCAAGAAGCCGTGAGACTTGCCAGTCCAGGAACCTACATCACAGCCGACGGCGAGCCTGAACATGCCAGTGTTGCCCTTTCCACCGCGTCCGACTCACTCGTCGTCCTCGACGGTGGATCCAATGATATTGTGGCCATGGGACCCCATGCGCAACACTTGCTCTGCCATCACATCGTTCCAGACGATCCCACGAGAAGACTCGCCCTGGTCTCGACAAAACACGCCGAAGTCTCTGGCCTGTCATGGTCTACCAGCGTCAAACGCAATCAGTCGTCTCGACTGGATTTCACGGCTAAGCTCCGTCGCTCGATCACTCGCTTCGTCCCATCGACTCCACCGGCTCGCAAGGGCTCTGCGCCCGAGGGCATTCTTCACAACAGAATCGTCGGATGCGCCACAGACGGCGCCCTCGTCGGCATGGCCTTGCTTGATCCAAGCGTCTGGCGACGACTCTTCTGGCTCCAACGCCTTATTGAGTGGAGCCCCATCCTCTCCCCGCATGCCCAACAAATTCCGACATATGATCGTACAGACAACGACAGCGGCATCACATTTCCCGAACGAGGCATGCCCATCGGCCTGACAGCACGCAATGGCAAAGATCGTGTACTTCTGCAAGCGCGGAATCGCAAGGAATATGATCTGCACATCGATGGAGACGTTTTGGCGAGAGTGTTGGAGGGTCCAAGGGTTGTGAAAGAGGTCAGGAATGTCATGAGCATGTTGGCGAGCGAGACCGAGAGGCCAGTGGGCCGATGGATGATGGAGCATTTGGATGAGGAGATGGAGGCGTTGGAGGAGGTTGTGGGGGTCTTGAGGGGGTTGGAGAGGTGGATTACGTGAATGGGAGTGTGTAAAGGACGCAATGGACTGCGGTGAATGGTGGGGTGCAAGGGCGGAGAATAGAGGTGGAAGATACCCAGGGCAGGGAGGTTGGTTGCGGACGGAGAGAACTCGCAGCCGGTCTGCACGAGTGGCATGATACGATGAGACCGTGATGAGCATGACGGTGGAAACGGGCGATGAGAGCATCACGTAGATAGGCAGCGCTAGCAATGGGGAACACTTCATGATATCTTTGAGCACGAGTCAAGGAAGGACATGTTACTTCGCCGCTGTTGTTTCAGTCGTCTTCATCACCAGCAGTGTCCATTGCTCCACTTAGCATAGTTCTAGCCTCTGGCTGGCCGCAAGTGTGGAACTCATGGCATGAAAAGCACCCGTTCAAACAATCAGCCCAGCCCGGTCAGCTTGTTCCATGTCCGCTCCTTAACTTCTGCCATCTATACCATCTCTGCCACCTCTGCCAACATCGCTCCTCATCTTTGCGATAGAAAACTCGACTTCTCGCGGCCTTCCAGCGCACTAAAGGGCTCTCTTCATCCTCGCCGATCTCGACCGAATAGTCCCACGGATACCACACCTCGAGAATCTCGTGTAGCAATTCCGTCACGGGCCGTGTATACTGCGAGTTGTACGTGACCTTTTTAAGCCTGCAGGTTGCCGTGGTAGAGCTTGATTTGTAGACGAATGACCCGTGTGTCGAGCTCGTTGAGGAGACTGCAGTGTGCGAGCTGGGGGCGGTTTCGCTGCTGTACCTGGGGCCTTTCGTAGCATTGCTGCTGTCTTTGGAGGCGGGACTGGAGGAATATTGCGCTTGCGACTCGGCTCGTGATGCGGCGGCCGATGATGACTCGCGTAGAGGATCGTGTTCTTGTTGAGCTCCGAGGATCTCAGCTTCGACGTACAGGTCCGGGCCCAGGTCCATATTGTCGTTGCTGAGGTGTGCCGCAGGTAGAGGAGGGGTGAAAGTGGCCGCCTTCTTCCCAGGTGCTCGTGGTTTTGAAGGACTAGTGAGCCTCGCCGCCGTAGGTCTGAATCGAGGTTCGAGGTGGCAAAGACTTTGACCGGCAAGTGCGATGTGTCTTGGAGAAAGGAGTGCCGCATGTGCGAGGGAAGTTCCACGCTGGGTTCACGGTTGCTGTTGCGCTTGCTGGTGGATTACTCCTTACCGCATGGTGCTGGAGAATGACTTAGGCAGGTGGAACTCGCGCAAACCATGGCAAATCACTCACCGATCATGACCTCGCCGCCTTTCAACATTTCGGGTATCGACTTTTGGGTTGATGTTCATGGCCCCACCGGCGGATCAAGCTTCAGGCCCAGGGTTGAAGGGGTCGTCCTTTCAAGATGGCTGTTTGCCCGACAGACGCAATTTTTGTGCGTCATATCTTGCGACAATTGCTTCCATGTTGTAACCGCAGGACCTCGTCGTATTAACGGCCCGGAACTTCCATTCACGGCACTCTCTTAACCTTGCTGATCATGTCTCCCAGCAAATCAACCATGGCCTGCTTCTCAGTCTCTTTCTTGGCGCGCTCTTCCTCCATCTGCCGCAGTTCTGCCTCAAGTTCGCGCATCCTCTTCTCTTGATCCGCCTCGTTGACCCCAATGCCTGGCAGCGACTTGATCACGATTTCGATCTGCTGCTCTTTCAAGACAAGTTCTTGGGCCATCTCGTGCATAGCAGCATTGAACTTGTCTGGAGGGTCCGGCGGTGGAGTACCAGCGTCCTGTCCGTTGGTTTGACCACCCGCAGGTGTTTGCTGAGAGGGTGCTGCGTCGCCGTTTGTGACAGGTGCAGCACCGTTTGCTGTGGCTTCAGATTGCGAGGCTTGTGGTGCTTGACTGGGCTGGCCAGGAAACTCGCCATAGGGGTGTTTGTGGTAGACGTAGCTCAGCGATGCGTACATCTGGCTGAGGAGCTGGTGTTATGTTAGCAATAGCGCAAGCCTTAGATACAAGCGTAGGTTGTGTACATCGTCCACGAAGTCCTGTAGCTGGGTCAAGCGGTCCGCCATGATGTCGTGCTCGAGGTATCGATTGAGTAAACGACCGAAAATGGACTTGCATTCAATGCTGCGCAATCACATGCCACTGCGTGTGCTAGCGCATTATGTTGTTGTTCGCGTAGGGAAGGAACGCATGTGAGTTTACAGGGTGCAAGCTATGGCAGTGGCAGGGGTCGGAGCGGAGTCCGCGTGCACGAACCCTACAGGTTGGCTTCATCTTTCGACGCGTGCGGCCAATGCTCATCCATTGTTCTGCTTCACCCCCAACATATAACACATTGCCTGGCAATCCCATCGGAGCTTCACCGCTCCAATCTGCCCGACTATGCGTAGGGCCCCGGATCACCTATGCTCAACAGCCATGCCGCCTTACGCCAATGCGTGAGAGTCATCTCTCCCCGGACTCGTCCTCTCTTGGCCTCTCGACTAGTACAGCCTTCGCTCGCACCATGTCTGGTTCAGCAACGAACACGTACCTGGCTATCAAGGCTTTTAGGCACAGATTTCAACTCAGTCAAGAGCAAGAGTAGGCTATCCAGAAAAACGACAAAACGAACGCCGAAACCTGTGAGCACGCTCCTGCTCAACGCCAGTCATGCTCCTCGCAAGAAGGTAAAGCAGGCCAAGGATGCACCACCTGAGGAGGCGGGAGCAGCAGCTAGGAGTAGGCCGCCGCCTGTCCGAGATGCCGTACCCTTGACGTCCTCCACCTCTTCACAGAAACATCATGACCTGGCCTCGTACAAGGATTGGGCATCCAGAACAAAGGTGCAGACTGCTTCCACGACCTACATTGGTACCAAGTACGAATACACGGTAGCAGGAGCTCTCAAATGCTGGGGAATGATACTGGAACGACGTGGCGGAGCTCACGACCAAGGCATTGATCTTGAGGGCAACTGGAAACTTCCTGGCAGCCAGCGAGAGCTCAAGGTCCTCGTGCAATGCAAATGCAGCATCCCTAAGCCTGCACATGCACGCGAAATGGAAGGGGCTTGTTCTGGCGGGCGACCGGATTGGCGAGGAGACGCCGTTCTTGCTCTCCTGGCGTCGCCCAAAGCGGCTTCCCAGGCTACGTGGCAGACGATGCAACGTAGCTCAAGGCCGATGTGCTTTGTCCAGGTGTCTGAAGAGGGCCGCATCGTCAACTTCCTTCACAATGATGCTGCTGACAGTACCGGATTGGCCGACTTTACCAAGCACTTTGTCTACGTACCGTCGAGCGATCCTGACGGGAAGGCTCGACGGCCGAGGAGTAGCGTTGTGCTTTCAGCAAAGGGTGAGCCGTGGTGGACACAGTTGAATTTCCATCGGTAACGGGTTCTCACATGTGCTGTCTCCAGACCGATGAAGCCTCGCTCAAAGCTGGGTTCTGATCGCAATTATACTGGGTGGAGCGTTCTGGTCTGCCCAGCATGCAAGGAAAGTGGGCGTCGAAGAGCGAACAAAGTATCAGCGGCAGGAAGCGAACAAGCAGCTCCAGGCAGACCGGCAACCGGGGAGCGTTGCGCTGCAAGGTGTTTGAGCAACGTAATGGCTGGTTTTGGACCCCGAAGAGGGATGCCCGACGCCAAGGCTGGCTCTGGACCACGAACCTATGAAACATGATCGAACTATCAGCTTGAATCTTCAGTCCTACCCACTATACATTGCAGGATCGGGCAAGCAAGTCTAGGTGCAGTACAATACAATACGTAGCGAATATGTCGTTCACGCTCTTTGACACGATATGTCCAATCATAAGCAGTTCTGAGTCAACGCTAATCCACGATGTGACTAATTCGGCAGCTACTTCTCTCAATGCTCTATCCCCTCGTCCAGACTTTGCTGTTCATATCGAAGATCCTCGATCTTCACACTTGCATCTACTACCGTGGACAGACTGGCCTCTATCTGGCACCAAGCCGTTGATCGTGATGACGTCAAATGCATTGGAGGCAGTCAATGCTATCGAGAAGATCGAATGCGGCAAAGATGCTGCGAAGCATTTTGCGTTTCAAGAAGGATATCGAAACTTGAACCACGGTATGTACGCATTGGACTAAACAGCAGACTCAAATCTCTGTCAGTCAATGCATAGCGTCTGCACACAATGGCAACCCATTGGCAATCCCGCTCAACTGTGTCGAGTTGTTGAGCTCTTATCCCAACATGTTCGATCGTTATCAACATTCGCCTATCAACACACTAACAGCCTCCCAGGCTCCTTTGGCACATTCCCCATCGAGATCAAATCCGCTCTCCGCTACTATCAAGACCAATGCGAAGCAAGACCAGATTATTTCATCCGCTACGAATACCCTCGCCGTCTCGACGAATCCCGCGCAGCCATCGCCAACCTCATCAACGCCCCCGTCGACACCTGCGTCTTCGTCTCCAACGCCACAACAGGAATCAACACGATCCTCCGGAATCTCGTCTACGAGCCTGGCGATGTCATCATCTACTTCGCAACCATCTACGGCGCATGCCATAAGACGATCGAGTACATCACGGAGACGACACCGCTCGAGGCCGTCAGGGTGGAATATACTTACCCCTGCTCTGATACCTCTCTCCTCCAAGCCTTCGAGAAGACGATCAAGGAGATCAAAGCTTCAGGCAAACGACCCAAAGCCGCCCTCTTCGATACTATCGTCTCCATGCCCGGCGTCCGCATGCCCTTCGAAGACCTCACGCGTCTCTGTCGGACACACAACCTCCTCAGCATCATTGACGCCGCACACTGCGTCGGCCAGATCCCCATTGATCTAAGCACTCTAGATCCGGACTTCTTCGTCTCCAACTGCCACAAATGGCTACACGTCCCTCGCGGCTGCGCAGTGCTCTACGTCCCCGTCCGCAACCAACACCTCATGCGTTTCACCCTGCCCACAAGCCACGGCTTTGTGCCTAAAGCCGGCAACGCCCTTGTCAGCCCCTTGCCACCCAGTATGCAAGCTAAGAGTGAGTTTATCAGCGGGTTTGAGTTCATCGGGACGTTGGATAATAGTCCTTATCTTTGTGTTCCCGCTGCGCTTGCTTGGAGGGAGAAGGTCATTTGGAAGGACTTGAGTGGCGAGGAGGCTGTTCTGGCGTATGGAGAGTGGCTTGCAAAGCGGGCGGGAGTAATTGTGGCGAAGGCTTTGGGGACGGAGGTTTTGGAGAATGGGGAGGGGACGTTGGGGAGGTGTTGTTTTGCGAATGTGAGGCTTCCGGTGGAGGTTGGTGGGGAGGCGAGTGAGGTTGTCAAGGTTGCACAGTAAGTTCTCGTTTCCCTATTCTGTTCCCTATGATGACATGGGCATGGAGTGAGCCTACGATGCTGAACATTGTTACTCTTTTAGGTGGATCAGCCAGACACTGGTCGACGAGTACGAGACATTCATGGCGATCGTCGTGCACGGCGGAAAGTTGTGGGTGCGGTTGAGTGCGAGTGTTTATTTGGCTGAGGAGGACTTTGAATGGGGTGGGGAGGCCTTGAAGGTGATTTGTGAGAGGGCCAGTAAGGGGGAATGGAAGGATGATGATCGGGGTTCGAGGGCGAAGTTGTGATTGTGGGTTTCAATGAAGGTCTGAATGATAGAGGTAAATGTGGTATAGTCTATAGAGCTGGAGAAAACTTGTCTTTTCGTCTTTGCCATTACTGATTATCACAGCCGTCAAGCTATGGCGGAGAAGCTGTGTTGCTTGTCTGCTGCCGTGAGATATCTGCCGGTCTTTCCTTTGTGTCCCCAGCGCAAGTCATTCGCGGTCTTTAGTGCGTTCAGTCCGACGACGCGTCTTGCTGATCTTGTTCACCCGTTTCTATGTACAGGTCTACCGGACCCACTTCTAATGCACACTCTTCACGCGGCCGTTAATCCTCACAGTACAAATTCTACTCATACCGATAGCAGAAAGGTCCAGCAAACGTGTCCATGAGATCGCCAAAAGTCGGGTCCTCCGCAACAAAGCCAAAAGGCAGCTTGTCCGTAAGCTCCATCTCTGCGCAATCGGGCACATCACAGCCGAGGGTGCCAGTGCCGCGGATGATGTCCTGGCGACGGTAGATGTCGAGGTTTTGCCAGATGGTCCAGACGCTGGAGACGGATTAGTATGAGGCATGCTCGTTGAGGTAGGAAGGGGATCGTGCTTACTTATCGACCATGGCGTGGTGGAGATAGAACAGAGGATCAGCAGGCGACGAGTGAAAGTCCATCATTGAGCCACCAATCTGCCAGTGCCCGCCACCATGAACACCAAACTTGTTGGTGTCGCTGTTGTAGCCCTGCATCAACCACTGAAAGTCTTCAATGTAGATCTCCTCCAGCATCAGGGTAGTTAAGTTCGTGTAGGTATTGTAGTTCTTGGAGAACCACGGGTTGATGTCACGCTCCAAGCATCGTGGGTTGTACTCGAAAGATGAGTTGACGTTGTTGGCGTTGGGAAGGTCAAGTGGGCCGAGATTCACAGTGTACTGACTGAAGGGGCCTGATTTGAGACATCCACCTCCAGTGCCTGGTGGGTAGGTGACGTCCTGCTGCGCTAGCCAGGTGTCGCTGCGGCCAGAGACATACTTGCCATTGCTGCCTAAGCTGTACGCATCGCCATTGAATAGCGGGCTATCCTGTGGAGCTTCCCAGTCCTCTGCCCAGTTCCAGTATGGCAGAACACCGGTGTAGCCACAAAGCTTCTGAAGATCTTGCTCAAGGTAATGCGCAAAGGCTCGGTGCCATGCCAGGAAGTCTGCCGTATCGTGGATGTTCATGGTGTAGTTGATGTGGGTGGCGACATACTCGTCAAAGCGAGACTTAACGCCTGGGTAGTCGGGTGCTTCAGCATCGGTCATGCGCTGAGGCGGCAGGCCTTGCAAGCAAATAACGGCGTCGGTAAAGTTCTTGCGCGTGGCCTGGGGGAGTGTTCGCCATTCCTTCCTGACGTCGGCATTCGCGTATGTACATTGCGTGTTGGTCCTGGACCCGATGTTGGAGCGGATGGTCTCATCAGCGATGGTTGAGATGTTCTTGAATGCCTTTCCGCTGGCGATGTCGGCGGCAGTGTAGTCGCTGATGCTTGGAGCTTGCGCAGCGACGAGGGTGGCAGAGGCCAGGCCAGCGAACGTTGACAAGCGCATGATTAGGATTGAAGCTTAAAATTAGAGGGTAGCGAGAGTGATGGAAACGTTTGTAAACGAGTGTGGAAAGAAAAATGAGTTCAAACGCGGACGAGGCCTAGTGAGACCTCCGGCGTTGTGCGTTGTTGAGCAGAAAGAGATGAAAGAAGGAAGAGTTACCTTTTCGACGGCAGGTCGTAGGACGGTGGAGGTATAGGGACGTCGCCTAAGGACGACCCAAGTGGTCCCTCAGTGCAATCGAGATGAGCGGACGGAAGGGCGGCAAGCATGTGGCAGGCTGGTCGACCAGCTGGCCGGCAGCGTGGCAAAAGCTTGTACCCGCGCGCGATGCAGTGAGTGGATAGGCGCAGACAATGCTCCCATCGAGGCGGCGAGGATGGCGTCAAAGGGAGCGGATCTGTTGCTGGAAGACGACGCGGCTGTTTGCTGGTCTTGCAGATTTCGTGGACAGGGATCCCGGGCGCGCAGAAGATTGCAGGGATAACAGGCCAAGCTTTGCTATTTCGAAACGCTTTCAGTCGCACCGGCGGCCACGCGCCTTCCTGATCGGCTAGCGGGCGCGGAGCAAGAAACGCTTCTGGAATGCCATGTTTTCTATCGGGCAGACCTGCTAAGCTGCCGTGGAGCGCCAACGAGGCTTGACATTTTCGTTGTCGTCCATGGCAAACGTGGGACGGCGACACGGTACCACTCGTCCATCATCCCGATCGGTAGCTTTCTGAACGTCGGTGGTCCAGCGTCGGTCGACCAGACGGCAAGGAGGAGGCACGAGAAAGTGCTGTGCTCGCCTCAACCTCCTCTCCTGCCGCCGGGGATTTGCCAAACGATGCCGTCCATGCAAGGTGGATACCGAATAGGGGACTTCGTGATGCTGCACGACTACTACGTCCGGGCCATGCCGACGTACGAGCAGCTCTTCAGTAGCGAGAAGTGCTCGGGAGATGGACAGATAGACAGCAAGACGAAGAGATATGGAGATGAAGCTATTGATGTTGAAGGCTGGGAGGAGGTGCTGTTCGCCCGATTGCATGTGCGGCTCTGCGACGGCTGCGTCATGGAAACTCTAAACCTGGATCAAGCCCGGTATTTTTGCTGCACGTGTTTTGGACCGCCAACAATCGCGAACCCGTCATGCTTGTCTGATACAATCACTACGCCGTAATAATATCCATCATTCACTATGCGCCTGTTCCTCTTGCCCATCTCGACGCGACGGACTCTCATTTACTGCGAGCGCGTCCAGGAACAGCTCCAAGGCGTCAAACCCCCCATCCAGGAACGCATCATCAACAAAGCCTCGCAGACATGGGCAACATGGGAAAAAGCGGAAAAGGGATGGCAGAAACAGGTCACGGTCTATGGAAACTCGCTCTTCAAACGGATACCCTACGAAGAGTGGGGTCTGAAGTCAATACCGCCCGCAACGCAAAAGAGGATAGAAGACATCAACAATGGCAAGATTAAGTTCGAGTGCTTGTATCCTGGTGCATTCGTTAAGCAGGAGAAGGTACCGGGAATACTGAAGGCGCTCGCGACAGAACGGCAGGCTTTACATAGGAAGAACATGTGGATATCCATCGGGTTGATGCCAGTGAGCGCGCCTTTCACACTCGTTCCAATGTAAGACTTCGTAATGCCTTTGGCTTATTGTGGTGCTACCAACATAGCTCTAATTCGCGTACAGTATCCCCAATCTTCCGTTCTTCTACCTCGTCTTCCGCGCCTGGTCGCATTACAAGGCTCTTTACGGATCGAAGTTGCTCGAACATATTACTGCGAACAACCTCATCAAAACCACCGACTCACAAGAGATGGATGAGCTATACACAGCAGGCCTCTTGCACCCCAAACGTGAGGTTGCCCGGGACACATCTAGACCGAGCGAAGACGAGGTCCAGCAGGTAGCCAAGGTAATAGAGGGACAAACCAACGGCGGCAAAGAGGAAGTCATGTTGCTTCAAAGATGGAACGGGAAGCTCATAGCAGAGGGCTTCCACCTGCCTGAAATGGAGATCGAGATCGAGCGGGCTGTCGAACAAGTGGAGAAGGCGATTAAGTCGAAAGAAGCACTGGAAAAAGAGAAGACAGAGGTGCAGGAGGCGGCGAAGTCGAAGACCTCGTGAAAGTGTCATTTGAAACATGCAAAGATTACGCTTGATGTTGACGATTGTATAGAGGCTGGTCTACGAACCGCAGGGCGTGGCGCTTGGGTAGAAGAGTTGTATAGAGAGCGCGACGACACCGCTCAATCGGCACAATGAAGGCTGCTCCTTCCCATGGCCCAAATGTCGCGCGGTAAGTCTGTGAAAGAATGAGAAACTGCTAATCAGGGCAGGCAATTAGCGACTCTACCTACCATGTTCCAATCATCGTGCAACATACAACCCAGTCACTCGCAAGGCGCCTATGCAATCAACAGGGACAGGGTTATGCTGACGTTGTGAAGTTGAGAAGAAAGTAACTCTGGAATCTCTAAATACAGGGATATCGCTGCGCTCGATAACAGCGTTTCATGGAGTCTCATCAATGGCCGTCGATCACATCCCATTCTCATGCCAGGGCCCACTTTCACGAAAGCAACACCCCGCCGGAAGAACTCCAACGCTCATCACCAGCACCGTCTTAGCCTCGACTACACTCTCTGTCTGGCACCTGGCGATGCAACCTACTACCGGTTAGGTGTGATCGCTATCGATAGGCCTATGTCACTGTTGCGACAAGGTCCGCTCCTCTTGGGTGCCTCATGTCGACATTGCCCATGAATATATCTTAAATTTATGTTTTATCCTATTCTCGAGGCAACGCCATGAGCGGAATATCAACATGATTTTCAACAGCATTGCAGCAACTGCTGCTTTCCTGGCCGCAACAGCCTACGCAACACCTGCTGCATCCTCAACCACTTCGGCCGCAACCCCGGCATTCACGTACAATGCCACCACTTTCCTCCTTCATGGCAAGCCATACCAGATCATTGGCGGTCAGATGGACCCTCAAAGAATTCCCTACCAATACTGGAGAGATCGACTGAAGCGAGCGAGAGCTATGGGACTCAACACGATCTTTCCTTACATCTTCTGGGATCATCTGGAGCCCACGCAGGGTGAGTGGACCGCTGATCAGCCTCAGAACGATGTTGCTGCGTACATCAGGACCGCTCAAGAAGAAGGTCTCAACGTCGTCCTCAGGCCTGGGCCGTACATCTGTGGAGAGCACGATTTCGGTGGCTTTCCAGCCTGGCTGTCGCAAGTTCCAGGTCTGGTTGTGAGAGATTACAACCAGCCGTTCATGAATGCTTCGAAGAGCTATTTGACCAAACTCGCTGGCGAGCTGAAAGACCTTCAAGTTACGAACGGTGGCAACATCTTGATGGTCCAAGTCGAGAATGAGTATGGCAGCTTTGGCGACAATCACCAATATATCGGCGCCCTTCGCGACATTCTAAAAGGACTCTTCGACGTACCTTTGTACACCAATGACGGCGGCGTGGACTTCACCTTGGAGGGCGGCTCAATCCCTGGTGCCTTGGCAGAGATCGACGGGGACCCATCCAGCGGTTTCAACGCGAGGGACATGTACATCACGGATCCGAGTGAACTAGGCCCCTTGCTCGATGGAGAATACTACACTTATGCGCCAGATCAGTGGGGTTCGTACAACACGCACAACTCCACCGAACGAGATCCCCAGGCTGTGACGCAATTCGTGAAGGACATCGACTACGTCTTGGGCAACAAATCGGCGTCGATCAGCTTCTACATGGTGCACGGTGGGACGAACTTTGGCTTCGATAACGGTGCGCTGTGGCAGAATCGGACGACGGTCTTCACGACGAGCTATGATTACAGTGCACCAATCGATGAGAGTGGGAGGACGACGGAGCTGTACCATACGATGCGAGAGACCATTGCGAAGTATGTGCCGAAAGGCAGCATTCCCGACGTCCCTGAGAACGTCCCAAGGATGGCGGTGCCGCAATTCGAGCTGAAGCCGATGGTGGCTTTATTCGACACGCTTGGAAAGAAGATTACCAAGGCATCACCAGTGACGATGGAAGACTTGGGCCAGTCGTATGGCTTTGTCCTGTACGAGCACACGGTGACCTCCCCAGTCTCTGGCGTAGTGCATCCAGGCGACCGCCCTCGTGACAGAGTTCTTGTGTATGTCAACGGCGTGCGCAAGGGTGTCATCGACAGCCAATACCAACATCCCCTGAACGTCACAATCTCTCTGAAGCCGCGAGACAAACTGCAACTACTCGTCGAGAACCTTGGCCGTGTCGACTACTACTCTCGTGGCAATCCATATGCGGATTACCTTCGCCAGCCGCACAAGGGCATCGTTGGAGATGTCACGATTGGCAATACAACACTCTCTGGCTGGGACCACTACTCTATTCCTCTCGACGAGCTACCATCTGCATCTCACGGCCCAAAACCCTACCAGTCCGACATCTTGCACCATCAGCAGTCTGCTCCGCTGTTCTATCACGGTTCGTTCAGGGTTCCGGCGAATATCACGTCAACGGATCCAGCTGCGAGGGATACTTATCTGGCTCTGCCGGCAGGCGTCAAGGGCCAGGCGTTTGTCAATGGGTTCAATCTCGGACGGTATTGGCTCGTTGGACCCCAGCAGTCGCTGTATGTTCCTGGCACGTTGTTGAAGCAAGGTGCTTTGAATGGTGTGGTCGTGCTGGAACTTGAGCCTGATCATATGAATGCCACCATGACAGCCAGAGGACTTACCGAGAGGGAGTGGTTCAACAACCCAGATCCGGACTGTTTGAGGTGTATCTAGTCATCAAACGTACGAAGAGCCATTGTGTATGATTCCACATCCTCTACCTCTACAAAGTCTGCCGAAACCCAACCTGGCCCTCAAGTACAACCTCACCCCTCTCCGCCCTCCGATTCATCCTCGCATAGAAGTAAAAGTTCTTCGCCACATGCAAAATACTCAACACCTGCATCGCAATCACCGTCGCCATAGCAGGCGTATACCGCGGTGCATCCTGCTGGCGAAAGATATTCGAGGCGATAATCCCACCGATCGCCCCGCCGCCGATAATGAGCGCGCTCGCGACGCTGCGCTTCATCTGCCCGACGATGTTGTTGTGCATGTAGCTCAGAATCGTCGGCACGTTACTGTTCGCTCCGCAGACGCCCAGGAAGACGCCGGCATAGCGTGCTGCTGGGCTGGAAGTTGCATAGCCGACCATTGCGACGCCGACGATGGCGGCGGCGCAGTTGAAAATGAGGATGGCGCCTCGAATGCGGTATCTGTCTGCGACCCAGGCGGTGAAGAACATCCAGGGGGCTGCGGCGACGTAAGGTGGGAAGGAGAGGACTTGGGACATGGCGGTTGAGTAGCCCATGTCGCCTTTCAGGATGATGGGGAGGAAGAAGCTGAAGGAGTAGGTGACGGTGTTGTTGAGGCAGTACAGCCAAGCGTACTCCCAGATTTTCCAGTCGCGGAGGAAGGAGAGGACTTTCTTGGGGTGGAGAGTGTCGACGACGGCGTCGCCTCGGTCGTGGTTGATGCGGTCTAGGACGACTTTGGCTTCGGGGACTGTGAGGAAGGGTTTACGGAGGACGAGGGAGGGACGGGTGGATTTGTCGGGGAAGTCGATGATGAAGATGTAGCCGAGGAGCCCGAGGAGGACGGTGATGATGCCTTCCATTATGAAGCTGTCATGTCATGTCAGTCGTTGGAAGAGATGGAAGGGATATCTCAGGGGAATGACTTACATCCAGCGCCAACCGCGAAGATTACCCACTCCATCCATCTGGCTTAAGCCATAGGCCAAGATGTTCGAGAAGCCAGACGACAGCAGTGCGAGGAGGTAGAAAGCACTGAACCTCTTCTGCACTTCATACCGTAGATACCAGCATGAGAGCAAGAAGATACAACCAGGATAGTATCCCGCCTCCAGAATCCCAAGCAGAACTCTGCAACCCATAAGGTCGGTCCACTTATGGTTGAAACCAATCCCAATCGACACGACTCCCCAGGCGCAGACGAGCGAGGACAACCAAAGACAAGCCCCCAGCTTCCGAATAACGATATTGGCCGGGAACTGAAAGATCACATAAGGCACGAAGAAGATCATCGTAACCAACGTGTATCGATTACCGATCGACAAACCCAAGTCTTCGTCCATGCCTGCGATGCGGGCGTTGGGAAGGTTGACACGATCGATGAGGGCGAAGGAGTAGATTGTTGCGAGGACGGGAAGGAGACGCATGTCGATTTTGCGGACGATGCGGCGCGTTTCCTTGTCTTCTCGTTCGTTGGGGACGTAGGCCTCGACGTCTGGATCTTCGACGATGGCGGCAACGTTGAGGCCGTGGTCTTTGCCGCCATGTTGGAGGTCTTCGATATGTTTCTGCGCGGTCTTTGTCAGAAGCCGAAGATTGATAGAAGGACACAACTCACGGTATCCGTCTCATGGATCGACGTGCTTTTCTCTGAAGCCATGACGATTGTTAGAATTGACGAAACGGACAGGCTAGACAGATGCTCTTCGACGACAAACCAAGCCACAAGAACGAACAAGAGTACCCGTACTTAATCCTTCTACCTACTTATGTACAGTGTGGCAACACAAGACCCGCTGCCCTCGGTAGTAGAAAGAGGAGGTGGAAGAACAATCCTTCCATCTTGGCAAGGGAACCTTTTGCTGCAATGTCAAGGTCGCATCTCGTGGTTATCTCGCCTTTAGTTCACGCGATCCGTAGATCTCTTACCAGGCCAGGACTTCGGGTGAGGTCTGCTCGGTTTGCCGCTGCTTGGCTACCCCAGAGCCTCAACCCCGTGGGCAGCAGAAGGTGGGGTCGAACCCTTTTCTCGGCATCTTGATTGTTAATTGCTTGAGATTGCCAAGTTGCATAGGGCTGTGCGGTGCTGTACTGTGTACGGTACTGCAGTAGAAAGTATGACTCGTAGGATTGAAGTATTGCCATGTCTGTCAGACATTGCGTACGGGCTGCTCGCGAGTTGGCTGGCCACGTTCCCTACTGTTAGATCCTGTGCTCATAGAAGAACAGATGGCCGTATTCGAGCAGCGTATGGAAGAGCCGAAGTGGCATATGTCTTTGAAAGCTCCAACAACGGAACTATTGTTGCCCAGTGTCGTCGTGGAGAATGGACCGAGCAAGAGCCACCTCCCGGATAGAGCCGCTGCACCACCAAACCTTAACGGAAGCTCAGAGTTTCACATGATGACACAGCTCGGTTTGCGGAGCCGATATAGAATCAAAGACAGCACCAAAACGGACCTTTCGCGTCTGGTTCAAACCTACAGGGCAGTCTCTCACATGCATTGACGCGCTCGAGAATCATATAGGCCCAGCTAAGTACCCTCTACTCTCTGCTCTCCTTCACTCACCTCCCTTGTCATACACGCAGTCCATCGCCATGGCATCGACAATCATGGCCAGCTCGCAATTCTGGTGGATGACCCCGATCCAGGCCATTGCTGCTCTGAGCGCTGGCATTAACTGCGGTATGCAAACCCTCACGACTTTCGACAATGTTGTGAAGACTTACAGTGCGACATATCAGGCGCTTCCGGCATTCAATCACCCCTCACGATGCCCATGCTCAGTCTCGCCGACGTCCCTGCCCTCTACGTCGGCCGTCAAATCCGCTTCATGCTACATAAGTCTGATTCTATCTACCCGCGTATCAATGCTTTCGGCACTGTCACGAACCTCATCCTCGCCGTTACCTGCTTCCTGAAGCGCAACGAATCCCAGATCGCTGGCGTCAAGTGGCCTATCATCGCAGGAGCCTTCTTGTGCAACGTTGGCGCGACAGTGTGGACGTTCGCTTTCATGATTCCGCGCAACAATGCCATGAGGAAGTACTCGCAAAAGTTGGAGGATAATTCGGATGACAAGACGGCGGAGAGGGAGCTCCGACGGATCCAAGCCGAGTGGTCGACGCTGGCATACGGTGAGTGTTTCGCGTGGTCGTACAATGGGCTTCCCGGAGCTGTGTTTGCGTGCTACGATCATCTGTGGTCCTGTTTGTGTGCAATCTGTGGCTGACGTTGCGTTGCAGGTCGTGCTTCCCTCATGCTCTCGGCTTGTATTCTTGGAATCTACTCGGTCTGGCTCGATGGACGATACATCAAGTACTAAGAGGTGGAATCGGAATAGACAAGTTGTACGTTATGTAATGCATAGTCGGGTATAGCTGTGGTGTTTTGTGGGAAGAATATCGCGTTCTTCGTCCATTCAATGGAATCATTACATATGCCTCGCTCAATCCAACGGCCTGGGTATACCGTGACACATCCCAACTAGCGCCAAGCTTTTTCAATGAACAATTTCGACAACAGGCGTCTCAGCTTCGCCGAGCGTCTTGACGCGGGAACAGAAAAGAGAGTGTTTGCTCTAGAGCAGGCCGACAACGGCCATGCCAACGGCGCCGAGAGCAGCGCCTGCAAGGAGAGGCTTAGAGGTCGGCGCAGCGCTGTCGCTGGATGAGGAGCTGGCGGTCGCACCAGAGACAGCAGCGGAGCCGGAGCTGAGAGCGGAGGAGACAGCGGCGTTTGCGGAGGAGAGAGCAGCGGTAGCGCTCGTGTAGACCTGCGACAACGACGCCTTCTCAGAGCCGGTGGCAGTTGCCACGGCCTGGCTCAAGGAGGCGATCTCGTCCGAAGCGATGGATTGGTAGACGAGAACGCTGGATTCGGCGGCGGCAATAATGCTGCTCTGGGCGCCCTGGATTGATTGTCAGCGTGAAATCTTGCGAATCGGGTCGGGAGTGCGGTCTACATACCTGCGCAGAAGTGGCCGCAGCGTAGGCCACGGAGTTGACGCTGGACTGCTCCTCAGGAGAGAGTACCGATGAAGTGGCCGATGCAACGGCTGCGCTGGCGCTGGCAAGGGCGGTCGAGACGGCGCTCTCGATGGAGTCACCAAGATCGGTGGAGGTGCTCTGCGCGGCGGCGAAGGCGCTGAGGCCGGAGAAGAAGATGATCGAAGTGCGCATATTGGCTGATGATGTGTGAAAGTAATTAGATCTGGTGATACTGCGATAATGCGATGTGAATCGAAAGTGCGGAGTTGTGATGAATGGAACTCTGATGGAAAGTAACGTTGAACGTGTGATGAAGGAAGGATAGCAAGGCAGGAGACGGAAGTCACGCGAGGGAGGAGCAGGCGCAACCTGCTTGTTATACTGCTGCGCGTCCGTTCGATGTCGAAACGGCCTCCGCAAACACGGCACGCTTGTACCAAACATTCGTGATGCTTGGTCCGCACCGCGTGCTCGATCGGGCTTGAACGAGTGTCGTTGATTGGGCGGTACCTGAATCCCACAAGAATTTGCTGTACGACAAGGCGCAGCCAAGCGAATTGCGCTGCAGCTATACCGAACGCAGGCATCCGTTGCATGGAGATCAGCGAGAAAGGGGGGAATACGATGTGGCGCGTTGCTGTGGCGAGAGATCCAAACACTCTAATTTTGGCGTTACTTTTGACTTTTATAGATCATCACCTGACGATGACCGCGTAAAGCTGATGCATATGTACTGCGCGACTTCCACTGCTTCTAGAAACATGTTCGGCGGTCAGACCTATCCATGGACCTACAAGCAAACGAGGCGCAGATGTCACGTCATGGCTGATGCAGCAGTGCAGAAGACATACAGCATGATCGTCACTGAAGGCGAGGAGTGTCAGCATCCCGTTTCGCAGCACATCAGCAACGACAACCATGTCAAAGAACCGACTGAGCTCGATGGCATGACGCTGCTCGCATGCGCACACCGATATGTGAAGAGACGCGCTCCGTCCGGATGGCAAGGGTCTCAAGGGAGCAGGGTCTCGCAGGTCATCATCAGCAGCAAGATCCTATGCTCTTCGACAATGAGGGCTATGTCTGCTTGATGTCTGCTCGACGGCACCTGAGAGCGGCGGTGTGGTGACGGGAAAAAGGTCTTAACCATGTCTGATAGCAATGGGCTGAACGGGAACGTGCGACTTTGTCTTCACAGGATACACACGCATGAGCCATTCCATGCCGACGAGCCAAAAGTCGACCAAACCCTTCGGCGACTCGCAGACCAATCGACATTGCCAAAGCAGCCGGTACGGGACTCTCCATTCGCTTGATGAGGCGGTCTCAGACGCTGAGCTCATTGTATGTCTCTGGATGAATCTTCAGTGGCTGGGCTTCGGTCACCAAATCTCTGAGCTGTAACAACGAACCGTACGATTGCACCCACTCAGTCATACATTGTGAAGGGTGGCAAAGGTAGGAAGCATGTGAGGAAGTCTGCACGGCTGGTTCATGGCCCCTCGGTATCGGTGTGTTCTATCGCCAAGTCACACCTGAGGTCACGCTTCCGACTAGAATCCTTCCAGAACTTCCTCCCAAGACACTATCTCTTGACTGACAGCTACAAGCACCCCCACGTGGAAGCCATTGGACAACAGACTCGATGCTGTTGTCGACATGTTCGACGCCATGACATAGCCGAGACCAGACGAACTCACTAGTTAGCGCAAAACACCGAATGTTCCGAGTCAATCGACACCTCTGTCACGAACACATTACGGAATCACAAGAACACTGAACAGAGACACTGAGCTTGAACGCGATAACGTCAGTGGCAAAGCACCGAAATCCCCGCCTTCTAGTAGCCAGCTAGAACCTCTATACCTTGCATACAAGGCTATGTAACAGCGAGCCAAGAAGTATCCGCTGTAGAAGCAAAACATCCAAGAAACGCTACAACTTCGACGACGCCTCTCTATTCGACCGCCCTGTTCCTGGCAAGCACGTGGGCGGGGGAGGCCAAGACTGTAGCAGCGACATCAGCAATAGGAAAAATGTCGCTTCGAATGACCTTGTCAAACGCATTGACAATGTTCTTCCATCGCTCCAGGTTGCGGAGAGTTGCAATGATACGAACATGGACCCGAGAGCGGCAGTGAGAGCAATCCAACGACTATAAAGACGTGCTACGATGCCGCAGTATTCGACTCCTCACCACCAACGACAACCAGGACAATCACCAGCCCAGCAACTCCTTCTCTCAACTCTTCGAGCTTCTCCGCTTCAAACACCACTCGCCAAAATGAAGGTTGCATTCGCCACTGTCCTCCTGGCCGGCCTTGCCGCTGCCGCTCCCTCTCAGATGTCGGCCCGCGAGGAGAAGGCTGTTGAGAAGCGCCTGGGTCCGTTCGGCCTCGCTGTCGCTGGTGGTATCGTTTCTGGTATCGTCGGTGCCGCTGCCAAGGCGTTCCTCGACGGTGGCTCCAAGAAGCGTGCTGCTCAGACTTTCCAGGAGGTTTGTCTACGAATCTCGACTCGGGAATGGAGTGATGCTAACAGGATCATCACAGTTTGAGGGCAGCTTCGCCTTGAACGTCGCCAACACCATCTCCGCGCAGGCCAACGCTGACGAGGCTTCTGTCTGCATCAAGACCGGCGGATACAACCTCACCGATGATGTCAAGCTCCGTGGCCTCGCCACCGTCGAGCTGACCTCTTCCGAGAGCGATGTCTCTGAGTAAGTCGCGCACTGTACAATCTGTCCACCAAGATCGTAGGCTGACTTTTACGCCCAGCTTTGACTGCTTCTTCGCCTCCGGCGCCGGCAACATCACCATCACCGTTCCAGACCTCTTGTCCAACGTAAGTGCCGCCAACTCCTGCCATTCACTTCCCTCTCAGCTGATTGTCCTCCCAGTTCGCTATCCAGGCCGGCCCATGCACCTTCGAGGACCTCACTCTCAGCTGCTCTGCTTGAGCCGGAAAGATGCCGTTGTGATGGATGCTGGCGATTTCGCTACGATGCTTGGATATGATTCGATTGGTCCCCTGAAACAGACCTCCTGGACGCAGGTGGTCTGAGTACATATGATGATGGATTGATTGCCGTGTATGATATCAAGCGTTGCGCAACGTTTTACCTCTTCCAACTTTTTGCCTCCCATGTCTCCCTCTCGAGCTCAGTCATCGCTGTCGCTCTCGCAGCTGTGGCAGTATGGCTTCCTGTCCCTCTTTTCGGGAGAGCATGGAATGACGATCGCGGCATGTTCAACCCCTTGAGGACTTCGAGTCTTTGGTGCACGTGAATCCTGGACAGACTGTCCAGCTGTTCGACTTGGTGCTGGAAGGCCATCCACTTTATCAGCCCTCATATCACGACCATCAAGCAGCGAACGAAGCAAGTCTGCCTCATGAGCCGTGGTCCGCAGACCAAGGAACCTCGAGTCCTCATTGTGCTTGGCGGGAACTACCTGTGGACGACGAGCAGAAGGCTGCAAGATCTTATGTCTGATCGATCGTACACGGCCAGGATCCTGGTGTACTGCCTTGGATGTAGTGCGTGCCGCTCGCTGCATCAGATGAATGAGAAACCGCTGTTCTGGACTCGACAACTTCAGGCCCCCGGCTTCCAATACTGCTGCGTAGTGCTGGTAGTGAGACAGATGCCGGTAGCTGAAGTCGTTGGATTTCTGGTTGGTAGCCATTGTGGGTGTTGTTGACGGGAAGAAGGTGAAGATGATATTGTTCCAAAGTGTCAAGGAGACCCCAACAGTTAGAGGACGAAGACTGGCTATACATCAGCACGTGAAATGGGCTCCGTAGGATCCCGACATTGCCGACGATACAGTAGCAGAGCTTGCGATGTCGCTTATATCTCCGCTCTTGTCCATTGTCAGCCGGCGGACCTGACCTGAGAAGGTATAGGAGGCGTCTCCAAGAATTTCAAGACAAGAAAAGAGTTGTTCTGATTCCGGATGTCCGAAGTCGGTATTTTCGTAGAAAGAGGTTTGATCGACATGTTACATACACCCTCATTTTGGTTTATCGAGTTGCAGCAGACATCGTAGCGAATCAGTCTTTTTTGAGAAAGCTTCGCAGTGATGAGACGAACCTAGAACCCTCATTCCGTGCGAGCTGGTGATCACAAGTGAGGCATGCGCCTTCACTCGACACAGAGTACCAGGCTCGATGGCGTTCCCTCTGCGCAGGCATCCATACGACTGCCTTTCTGCTGCTTCTCATAGAAAGAGGTATTCAAGACAGTCCCGACATGACGCAGGAGGGCTCGATGACAATCGACTGCTCCGGTCCAAGACATCATGGCCGCGCGACGTGGAGGCTGTAACCCTACCACGAGCCCCTGAGTCACCGCTCGGCAGAATGTACCCTTCGCTCCGACTTTGCTGCTGCACGCCTGCGTTCCTGCCATTGGAAAGCGTCGTGGAAGGTCTCAATCTCAGGAGCAGTGAAGGTATTGATCTTGGCGGAGTTTTGTGCCGTATCACGAGAGTCGACCTGGATGCTGGCGTACCCTTCTGTGAGCTCATAGTTCGGCATCGACAAGTTGTTCTGTCGCGCATGAGCTAGTCGAGCTAGGGAGGTTGTCACCATCTCGCTCTAGAACCCAGTTACATTGCTTAGAGTATCATTTCTCGTGCTTCAGGCCCTCACCATACACTTCCATGATCAGCACGACCGAGTAGAGCGTTATTTCGTCCGCTGGTTGGATTACGTTTGCTTGAAGGACCAGACTCTCGTCCCCAGGGTGATCACGATCCGACATCTCACTTGGATCTTCAGATGTAAGCTCCTTTACGCTTTGCAGCTCCCCTTCTGAAACGATGCGAGACGTTCAGTCCAGTAGCCGTCTCGACACTTGGAGAAGAGGGTGCATTCGTGTCGAGTAGGTATCGTAAACATCTTCGGAGAAGCGAGCCTTCAGCTTGTACGCTTCATTTCCCACGATCATGTGCATGGAAACGACAGCGTCAAAAGCAGAGTGGGCTGGTGAGTCGCCTTCGGAGATATGCAACGTCCTCGTCTGGTAAGTGACCTCCCCAAGATCTGTTTGAAGGATAGTTTTTGGGCCAAGGCCACCGCGAAATCGGAGGATCGCACGGTTACCTGCAAATGTTAACCACGTTGCTTTCAGATCAAATGCTAATCGCCGCACGTACTTCTGCTGTTCACAATGACTTCATGTGCTCCAACAGCCAGGGTGAGGATTCTCTGTAGCCCTGGCTCGTCGCGATCAAGGGCCTTCTCTTGCGATTGCATGTATTGTAGCATCTTCTGCAGTCCAGACACTGCTAATCGCTTGTCTGGGTTATGGCCTGTTTTGTCCGGGTCATAAGCAGTCTGCGCCAAAAGTTTGATGTCCTGAATAAGACCTGTGGCGGCATGCTGTACCGAGCAAGACGAAGCCATCTGCGAAGTCAGTCCGTGTTCAATGGCCCTTGTTGCTTCCCAGGCCAGATGCGCTACATCGTTCTCCGCCACTTGTCCATCCCCATTCGAGGAAGGGATTAGTGTGCTCGGAAAAGCGTTGAACTTGATATCGATATGATCTCGCACTCCCTCAAGTTGCTTTGCCAGCCATATCGGAAGACCATTCAGGCTTGCTTCGATAGCCTGTAGTACGCCAGAGTTTACGCTTGCGACAAGGCTAGAGTCGGCCTGCAAATCAGCAATCCGATCGGCCTGCAACTGCCGACTTGCGATGGACTGCTGCAACCGGGTGTCGACAGTCTCGATTGCACGCGAGATGGCGCTCGCTTTGAAGCTATTGACGATCCCAACCTGCACCGAAAAGGTCGCCAGGTAACGACAGCTCAGCCACATGCACTGTTGTACAGCTGCTGACAGTGCTCTGGCGCATCAGCCGCTGCGGTAAGTAAAGCTGATGGCGGCCTGCCCCTCTACCTGGTATATCGTGTGCGACGTCGATTCAAGGTGCTCCTCAAAGCCTGATCCATCGTCCAGCGGCCCGAGGTCGAAGGTCGAAGGGTCGTGTTCCTCGAAGGCTGGCCCATTGTCCAGTGGCTGAAGGCCGAAGTGCCCAATGATCGAGTCCTCGATGCATTGATGAAAGATCGAAGGTCGAGTCTTCCACGCATCGCACGGATCCGTTATTCGGGTGATATGCGTTGTCGATGAACGCTTGATCGACCTCCAACATATCAAGTCCGCGACTCGATCCTCAAATCCTACGTTCACCCTCCCTTTTCCCCCTCCAAAACCTCAAACTCACCCGCTCCAGGCCCAACCACAACCCCACTCCGATACCGACAAGCCCTCTCAAACCCCCCAAGCAGATCACCCACCCTACAAAGCGTCTTCCTCCTCCTAGCCCCCCACCTCTCATTCCCCTCCTCATCCTTCTCCGGCCTCTCAATCCTCAACTTCGTAGCAATCAAACAAGCCTGACACCACCCGACCTCCCTCTGCCCGCCAAACTCCTCAAAGAACGTCTTGGCCAGGTCAATAAACACATACAGCATATGTGCGTACGCCATGGAATTCAGCACGCTGTAGTAGTAGACGGATTTGCAGATGTCGGCGGCAGAGAAGTAGGCTTTGAGTTCGATGTCGCGGAAGGAGCGTTTGAGGGAGGGGGCGAGGGTGGGGTAGGTTCGGAGGAGGCGGAGGAGCGTGCAGTCGGCTATGAGGGCGAGGAGCCAGGAGTCGATGCAGCGCATGGCGTGGGCGGGGTTGACGAAGACGTGGAAGGTGGGGAAGGTCGAGGAGGTGGTGATGAAGCAGTGCTCTTCGATTTCGAAGTCGAAGTTCTCCGGGTCGGTGATGGCTGCGATGCCTGGACGGCCGGCGAAGTCGGTCTCGACCCAGGATAGAAGGCGTTCGCGGTAGGAGTCAAGCTCGACGCAGAGCTTAAAGACTTGTTGCTGGCGAGCCGGTGTTGTAGCGTATTTCTTCAGAAAGACATCGGAGCGTTCGAGGAGGCCGGGAAGCGGGACTAACAAGGGGAACCAGTCTCTCGAGCCACCTGGTGGGAAACGATCCTCCTTCTCTCGCCAGCGTCTCTCATCCCAGAAGAACTTCTTTCGCTTCGCTGTATGGACGAAGAGGCTCTGGAAGCGCACCCACATCAAGACCTTCTGATCGAACGGTTTCTCCGGGTCCAGACAGCTTGGTCCACAAGCCTGAGCGTACTGCGCAGCGCCAAAGAGATGCGTCGCGTAATTCCTCGCGCGGATCTCCCCAGGCGACCCATCGTTGTAAACGCTCATCAGCAAGCAGCTGGCAATGACATCGCCTATTCACACACATGCACTCATCAGCAATCTCCCTCCATCCACAGAACTTCAGATCACGACTTACGAGGACTATACTGCCTCTTCCCCCCCTTCCCACTAACCGCCTGCATAATACTCGCCAAAACCCTCCCATAAGCATTCTGCGACGCATACAGCAATCTCTGATCCTTCCGATTAGTCCCCAGATGCGCCAAACAAAGCGTATCCACCGCGCTGCTCATCATCGGCGAAGAGATGTCCACGAGCGGCAGGTTCATGAACAAACTCATGTGTCGCGCCAGGTAGACTTCGGGCTCCACGGCGGTAGGGTAGTGCTCGCTGAGAAACGTGCTGAGCAGCTGCATCCTCTCGACAGAGCTTTGGTCGATTTTCGTGAACCATGTGGCTACGGTGAGGTCGCTCTTGTCATCGCCGTCGAGGCGTAGGGCTGCGCATGCTTCGCAGAGTGCTTGGGGGTCGTCGTCGTCCTAGAGGGACATATACCGCTTAGCTTTCTAGCCGATACTCTCAGCACAGAGAAATACTCACCTTCTTCCTCTCCAAACACCCTCTACAGAACGCCGCCACGGGCCGATCATGCTGCTCCCTCTCCTCACTCCTTCCACGCCCGTTCGCCTGTTGGTATTTCCAATGCGCCGCCGCGCTCATTGCGCATGGACCGCCGAGGTCTTCCCCCGACCACCACAGTCAAAACAACAACAACAACAACCGTGAGGACCACCACGTTCCTCAATCCGGCAATTGAAACGCCGACCTTGTGGGCGCGACGATACCCACGCGAAGCGTTGGCTTGCTGCAACTTCTCCAGACCACGTCAAAGCATATTGTTCCTTCACAAGCACGAGTTCCGACAGCGTCAGTCAGGCGTCCAAGAATCTCAAAGCCCAGGCCACGGTCGTGCTCCAAAGATCGAGGCAATGGTCCTCGAGCGGGCTTTCCTTTCAAGCGGTGTAGTTCGACAGTTGACGAGAACGTCCTGGCAAAGGGAGACGAAACGAGCTGAACCTAACCGCGATATCCAAAGATACGCCACGCACCATCTAGACCCGCGGCATTTGGAAGGACCCAGCTGCACCTGGGCTCGCTTACGTAACAGCCAGATAGACTTTAAGCCTCTTTGAAGATCAACGTTTTGGCCCCATCGCCGTTTGCGACCAAGATCGAGGTCAATATTTTGCGTCTGTCCTGACGTGCACTTATAGTTCATCGTTTGTACACACATATTATTCATTATATACTACTGTAGTCGCGGGGCGGCTGCTGCTGCTGCTTCTGCTTCTCCGCCCATGCAGGAACGAATCGAGGCACAAACGCGTGTATGTACAGAAAGGCCTCATCATCAATCGATCCATCGACCCGCCCGTTCGTCCGCCAGCCCATTCCAATGCTCTTTAAAACGATGAATGCTATTGTTGCGCCCGTGGTATAAGAACGATGCACCCGAAAAGCCATAGTACGCCGCGACACTTCCAATGCTCATGATGAAAACGGTCTCAAACGACATCTTCGCGGTCATGCAGAATCTGCTTGCATCTTTGTTCTTGTTCTTCTTCTATCGGTCCAGTCCATTCGCTGTCAAAACGAGGGCAATCGCATAAACATGGTCATGATCTCCCAGGTCAAGGTCGTTTCTTGCCCTGCCGCGAGGGAGCTGCGGCATGCGTGGGTTCAGGCGACGACCCGGTGATGTACTGTGCCAAGCTCGCCAGCGAGATGGGCCCATTGGAGAGATGCACGAGGAACAGCCAGAAACACAGTGCGTTGACGAGGTAATGCATCCGGTAAGCGTAGGTCACGCCGTAAGCGGCGGCATAGATGGCGAATCCAAACATTAAGGTGTTGGTGAGGTAGCGGATGCTGTAGCATGGGTTAGTGAGGTTAAGTAGAAGGGTATACTGTTTACTCACCGACTCGTAACGCGGGGTATCATGTTGCTCGTGCTCATCATCTCAACCAGCAAGATGTACCCAAGCACGCACAGAAGATTGTGATGGGTCGAGAACGGCGTCAGCCAGTGGACCGCCAGATTGTGTACCCACACCACCAGCACTGGCATGTTGATGGGCAGGATCCACAGCATGAGCACCAACATCGAGTGTGTGTAGTTGTAGAAGTTGTAGCTCTGTGGCGTCTGAGTATCTTGCGCATTCTTCAGAGCGCGAATGCAAGTCGTAACCTGGACGAGGCAAAGTACCAAGTAGGCGAACTGGTATGGGATGACTGTGACGACCATCAAGACCAATATGCCTGTGGTGACTATGCGCTGGTTCATGGTGACAGAGGATTGACTCTGGGGTTTTCTGCGAACTGTTAGTGGAGGGTCGCAACGAATCAACGAGCAGTCTCACCTTGCGTCTTCGGTAGATGATTTGGTCAGGGACCGGATTCGAGAAAGGGTCGTGGCGAAAATGTGCGTCAAGATCAGGACGACATAGTTCATCGTGATACAGATACCCACACTGATGATTGCGAATAGTGGCACCAAAAACCAGAAGAATGGATCCGACGTGCCAAGCATTAGATCATTGACAGTAAAGTCGATTGTCTGCTCAGGGGTACCTGTCGATGTGCTGAGTAGTCGGCGTGTCCAGATGCTATGGGTCGACTTCGACACAGCAATGCCAAAGAACGTCAGAGCGACGAAGATGGCAGGAAGCGAAGACCGAATGCATTGGTCCATGCTGTGCGTGAAGCTCATAAAGATGCCGGTGGTGTCGTAGACCTTGAATTGCTTGCGTAAGACGAGGGCAACGACCAGTAGCGGGAAAGCGGCGAAAACATTTCTATACCGCATTACGAGCTTGCCGGCGCTGCCAAGCTTGTCCACCTTGAGCGATACTTCAATAGTCGAGTTGCATGTTGTGTCCGTCCAGAATTGCAGAGACAGTCCGTCGGTCGCGCCGCCTGTAAGGGGCGGTGGCATGTATGGGGAAAGACCATGCACGTTGATGTTGCCACCCTTCGTATTGACGAAGTACTTGGACTCGTATGGCTCAGCAATGTACTGACGCAGGAGAGGGGCGAAACTCTCGTCGTACTGATGGCAGTGACGGCGGTCGACTTCTAGGCTGTAGGCGAAGAGTGTCGAATGTACCTCTGGAATCTTGAGCTCGGTCATCATTGGTCGATCGGCTGGTAGAGTAAGCTTCAGACCACGCATGAGCAGTTGGTGATGCCCTTTGCTGACTTTGATGGACGATTCAGCGGCTTGGCTAAACTCAGCAATGAGCCACCCAGGTGTTCGCTCCTTTGCCTTTTCGAGTACCGCGATGAATTGGTAGTCCGCAATGGTTGAAAGGTCATACTGCAAGTATGAGAACGGCCGAGCGTTGTCGAACGCATCGGCTGAGTGATTCGTCGAGGCCGGTAGTAAGGAGACATCCACCGCGGCACTCTTGCACGCGAGCCTAGTCGACCCTGCCGAGTTGCCCGTCGAGTCCAAGTTGATGGCGTAGGAAAGGACTGAAAACCCAGCTGGCGGCGGGAACACGCTACAGAGGAGGACAGACAGTGAGCCGTCTTCGTCACTGGCATCCAGAGTTTGATCAGTCAGGAGGGTGAACTTGCTGCCTTCAACAAAGGGCTGTGCAGGTATGGGCATGACGTGGGCTTTTGTAGTGCCACCATCACCAAGGCCTCGTAGTACGAGACGCTCGCCGTGAGACATGATTGCGGTCGAGCCATGCTCTAACGTGAGGAAGAAGTTCGGCTCTTCATCGAGTAAGCCCTTTTCCACAACAGGTTCCATGCCGGTCAGTAGCCGCTTCCTGAACGCTCGTATCCGCTCTGGTCGCTCGCGGGTTTGAGAGGCCCGTCGAACATCAATGACATCGAAGATGGCCTTGACCAACGCCTTACGGAACTGGTCGCACCACATGATGGCCAGATGATCCATGCCTGTCCAGACATTAGGAATGCTCGAGGTGAAGACTGTAAACCCATGCGTATCTGGCACGAGCGAAGTCAAGCTCGTGTACTCGGAGGGTATCATGGTATCCAATCCACCTCCGGCGACCGATACCAAAGTCATATCATCCAATGGATTCTTGCCCGCCGCCCCAGTAGAGTACGCCTCTCGCCAGAATGTGTTCACATCGTTGTACGCCTCGACCATGGCAGGATCGAACGATATGGGAGGTCTGGCGTGGGGCGCCGAGAGAGTTATGATTGTATTGATGGTCTTTTCCTGGTAGTTGGGCATCCTGAGCATTGTCCTCGCGACGACTCCTCCCATCGAGTGCCCCAAAATTATGACAGACTTTGGATCCGGTAGTCCGGGCTCCCTCAGCGAGCGCGAAGGCTGGTGATAGAGGGCCAGTATATACGCCACAGCTTCGTTCAGATATTCGGCCTGATCCAGCAAGGTCTGACCATGAAACGCAATCAGCTCTTCGTTGAAGTCGACTGTGAAGAAGTCTAGCGGTCTCTTTCCCCCTGCAATGGCTCCTTCATCCATCCGCAGTACATCGTGAAAGTAGCGAGCTGCTTCTGCCGCGATGGGGCGCACCTGCTTGTAGCTGCCTGCATTACCGGGAATGAAGAGCACAGGTATGCCCTTCACTCGTGTATCTTCATCCACACCTCCTTCTCGATATAGATAGAGTGAGTACTTGCTGGCGAAGCGAGTGTGTTCGGTGTCGAAGTCGGCGAAATGGTTGAAGCGCGGCATCATGTATGACATGGCGCATCCTTTGGGATCCTGCTGGCGATTCAGGAAGGAGTGTATTATGGTGAATAGCAGAATGATTGCGGATACGCTGGTTGCGAGGGTGAGGAAGGAGCAGCGCCATGGTGATCGTAGCCGTGCAGCGTGCTGGCGAAGATGTTCAGCAGCGGGCGAGTCCTTGGGAGCAGGCACGTGCTGGTCGAGAGGATTCTTCTCCAACGTCGGACTGGACAGTGATGTGCGCGCATATGGGACGGGGGCGGAGACGGGAGTGGTGGTTGTATTAGCGCTAGGCCTTTCGGTGGATGTGGCAGGCGACACGCTCAGTTCCCTGCTCTTTTGTCGGTCGTGTATGCGCAGCGACTGGCGGGTGCCGCCCCGGGAGGCCATGTCCCTCTCGCGCGTGGTCATCTCGCGGGCGGAGTGGTCTTTCTGGGAGGGATTCGCACTGTTTGGCGCCGTACTGCCATGCTCATCATCTTCCCCCGACGGCCGTCTCCTCATTGAAGGAAGTGCTGTGCCGCTGCAGCATCCACCGCGCTCGTCTCGAGACGAGGATGCAGGTCCAGGGGAGATGGGGGCAGATGGATCGAGGCTGGGCGGAGGTCCGTAGCGACAGTCGGTTGAGGCAGCGGTGAGGGAGGAGGGACAGTGTGGGGAGTGAGGTTGTTGCGGGCGGTGGTGGTCGCTGCCTTGAGTCGGGCAGGAAAGAGAGAGGCAGGCAAGTGCGGTGCAGTGGATGCAGTCAATCGTTGGCGCTGGCGTCGGAACGGCTGGAGGAGCGGGAACAGGCGAGGACCTCTTTATCCGTGGGTTGACTGTCCGAACCGGGCACTCTACACCATCTCTTGCTGCGCGATAGATGGGCTACCTTGCAAGGTTGTCAGTCCTCCACTTCGCTGCATACAACCAGCCTGCTCGGGGCGGTAATGGCTGCGATAACAGACGTGGTTGCTGGCTCTTCCGCCACACGCCGCCGGTCAACGTCCCAGCTGCAAAGCTAGCCGACAAGCCTTAGAGGAGCTTGTTTTTGATGATTTCTCCCGCTCGGCTCCAATCGAATCTGACTTGTTCCACTGTACGTGCACAGACAACTGGCAGAACGTGCACGCGCTGATTGACGAAGTTTGATTAATCAGGATCCTGGCAACCCCAGACGCACCTACATACGCATGCAATTCACCCCCAATGCCTCCTCCCTCCTCCACGACCTGCATACAACCAAGCTCTCCTATCTCTGCCAAGGCAAAGCCGCGCAAGCTCCAAAGCCAGAGCTATCCCAGAGCAGCAGCTTTTCTATGCGCCATGCAGCCATTGCGGGAGTCGTAGCGCGTGTTTCAGACACAGACCGAGTGCCAGCCGCACTACTCATCGCGTCATCCCGAATGTCCACATAGAGCGATGCTTTTACTTCATGTCGTCAAAGACTTCACCTCTTACCCGCCGCCAAGAAACAAGTACCCAGCCCCACGTTACAGAAGCAACGACAACCCGTGGCGAACCATGGCCGCCACGTCCACGTTGCACGCTGTCATGCATCCCCAAACTATATCTGCTGCGGAGGCAGGCCCGTCTTTCCTCTTCGCCCTCAGAACAGGCTATTGGACGTAGTCGGCATTGCACGACTGCCGCTCGATCAGCTCATCAATGTCTGGCCAGACGAAGCCTTCCTAGCATGGCGTCATTTGTTATCCAGCATCGACATTGCCGGGCAAACGTAGAACGATCAATTACTGGACGATGATAATTGCTCACGTGCAACGCTTTTGTTGGTTCCGATTGCGGACCTGGAGCAGCCGCGGGACAACATCACTTCACCCCACCCCAGACTTGAATGCTGAAGTGAGCCAGTTGTTGGTGGCCACCATCTCCTTCGACCAAGTCTTCAGAAGGTCTTATCATTCTAAGCAAGGACCTCGCGACTGTCTCGCTATTCAAGCATCGATCAAACATGGCAGACCTTCCAAAGTCCATCGGCTGGATTGGCATTGGGCTTATGGGTAACCCTATGATCAGGAATCTGTTGAACAAGATGTCTCCAGAAACCCAATTCTTCGCCCACGATGTAGTACGAGACAGCGTTGACAAGCTGGTGGAAGAAGGCAAAAGCAGAGTGCACGCATGTGAAAGCAGTGTGGAAGTTGCAGATAAGTCCGTACGCACACTACTTACTACCATGACCCATCCGTCGTATCGTCTCGCTTTCAACAAGCGAAGTGTAACTAACACTGCTCCCAGGACCTCATAATCACCATGCTCCCCGAAGGCCGCCACGTAAAATCCGTCTACCTCGACCCACAATCCGGCATCCTCGCCTCCCCCTCCCTCCAAAACAAAACCCTGCTCGACTGCTCCACAATCGACACAGCCTCCAGCCTAGCCGTCCGCGACGCCTGCCAAGCCCTCCCCAACACCACCCTAAACTTCTACGACGCCCCCGTCTCCGGCGGCGTCATCGGCGCCGAAAAGGCCACCCTAACATTCATGCTCGGCTGCTCCCCCACCGACCCCAACATCCCCCTCCTAACCTCTCTCCTCTCCCTCATGGGCTCCAACATCTTCCCCTGCGGCGGGCCCTCCCTCGGTCTGACCGCCAAACTCTGCAACAACTACTGCTCCGGCCTCATCGCCATCGCCGTCTCCGAGGCCATGAACGTCGGCATCCGCAGCGGTATGGACCCCCGCGTTCTTGCGAATGTATTCCATACCAGCACGGCGCAGAGCGCCATCTGCGACGACTGGTGTCCTGTGCCGGGTCTCGTGCCTACTGCGCCGGCAAGTAAGGGGTATCAGGGTGGGTTTCGCGTGGAGCTCATGAAGAAGGATTTTGCGTTGGGGGTGGATGCGGCGGAGAGGGTGGGTGCTAAGTTGGCGTTGGGGAGGGAGGGGCTGGGGGTTTATGAGGGGGCTTGTGGGGATGAGAGGTTTAGAGGGTTGGATTCGAGGGTTGTTTATAGGTTTCTTGGTGGGGAGGAGGAGTGGTTAGAGAAGGGACGATTTGAGCCTGAGGTGGAGATGAAGAAGGATGAGACGAAGAGGTTGGTGCAGTTGGGGAGGGAGGTTGAGAGGGAGAAAAAGGGGAAGGAGGAGAGTGGGCAGTGATGTGGGGTGATCAGTAAGTTTCATTACCTTTCGACGTTGTGATGTGTGACTAAGCTGATATATCTTGTGAATGAAAGCATAAAGTACATGTCAATACGCATCAACTAGCCCAAAGCTCTTTCTTTCTGGGCTGTTCGAGAGAAAGCGTTGACTAAATTCGTCGTCTTTACGGAAGGTGCCCACTTTTGACTACATGTAACGAACGCCTGGGTATGCCTCATCCGACAATATACACAACGGACTGGTCACAATCTATTCCAACCATCCCAAGCGCGACAAGAACCAGCTAACAAGAAGGTTCCACTTGGCAAGGCCGACAAGCCGGTGTCGGTCGAGATCTTGTTCCAGGAAACCGACACTGCTGGGGCGAAGTGGAAAGCGCAGACCGTGTAGAGGGACAGCAGCGCGCGAGAGAATCAGAACATGTAAGTGATGCGATCTTGTCAAGACCATGACTCGGTTCTCTGATCCTCGCTCGTGGTATATCTGTGTTAAGCCACCGAAGGAGCCCAAGCGTGATGAAGGTCATTGCAAGTGCATCCCATTCTGCAAAGTTTGGCCAAAATACCTTGAAGCGGGCCAAAGCGCAACATCGAACCTTGTTCAGGAGCGACTACCACAATTGGCAATCTGGCAAAGCAGGAATGTCGTCGACAATGCGGCTGGAACGGCCGTACCTCTGCTCGGAGCAACACGAGTGTCGCGGAGATAGCGGTCTTAAGTGTATCGCCTTCCAGCTATAACAATGCGGTCCTACAATGCGCGGATACAAAAGACTCGGAGATCGTTGCAGGCTTTGCTTAAGTTAAGTGGACGGCACACGTACTTCAACATGCCTTTCGTTTCCAGCAAAGTCGACGGCGCTCAGCTGTTCTACAGAGACTACAGTCCTTCGACGAAAGCACCTGCGTTCAAGCCGGCCGAGGGACGCACCGAGTCTGGGAAGAAGCCAACGCTGGTTTTCGCTGCGGCATGGCCATTTTCTTCGAAGATGTATGATCACACCATGCTGCCCCTTTGCGAGTCAGATGGCTTCCGCTGTATCGCTATCGATCGACGTGGATATGGACAAAGCCAGTGGAGTGGAGCACTCAAGTCGGGGCAGGACATCGATTATGACAGCTTAGCCGACGACCTTGCTCTTGTACTGAGCACTGCAGGGGCCACCGACGGCAATGGCTTCGTTGGAATTGGTGCTAGCCTTGGATGCGGCGAATTCCTCCTTGCACTTCATCGACACCCCAAGCTCGTGCCCGCATGTCGTGGTCTGGTATTCCTAGGACCATCTCTACCAATACCTTTGCAGACTGCTCGCAAGTCAACTGGACCGCCTCGAGCTTTCTGGGACTCACTGCTAGAAAGACTTCGAAACGACAGATACAGTGCTCTTGCAAATGCCATGCCGTACATCTTCGGCGAAGAGGGCACCAAGCTGCTGAGTCCTTTCGAAGTCCGAAGATATGAGGACATAGCAATGAGCGCAGATCCATTCGCGCTCGAACGGACAGTACAGATCTTCTTGGATCGCGACTTCACGGATCTTATCGAGCAACGGCCGTTCGATTTTCCACTTCTCATCATCCACGGAGATGCTGATGCTGCGAATCCAGTGGAGACTGGACCTGGTTTTATTCAAGCGAACTGGCCAAATTCAAAGCTCACGGTCTACGAAGGAGCCGCTCACGGTGAGTTCCTTGAGCTTCAACTCAGGCTATGGAAGTGCTAACGAGCTGCTAGCTATTGCTGCAACGCACAAGGAGCGCTGTTTGGAAGATGTGAAAACTTTTATACACTCGGTGTAAGGACTCAAGGCTTGATGTTCCACCTGTCGTGAAACTGCCAGCGCGCTCGCCAAATTCATGCACAATGCAATGCTGCGCCCCAAAGTCGCGCCTCACGGCTCTCATTTCAGACATACCCTCAACAGCTTCCTATACCATATGCACTGCCTCGATGAGATGCTCACTCGCTCTTCACTTCTTCGGCTTCGACTTCGAGAGGGCCAATCTCGTTGGGTATTTCAACACGTGGCGAGCAGCAGACTCTTCGTCGCGTGTGGTGTAGCCAACGGGAACAGGAGCTGGCCGAGCATTGATGTGTTGTACAATCCAGTCCCAGTGAGACGTGTCGAGGTCGAGTTGCGGATTGTTCTTCGCGAACTCGAGACACTGAGTGGTGACCAAACGATCGTTGCCCTGAGGCCATTTGGCATCATCGATGGCGCCGTAGATGTCGACAAGCTTGTAGTGACCCCATGGGTATGCTCTGTCTCGGTCTTCGTATTCGTGGCGCAGTTTGAAGTGGTTCGCGGTCAGATCGTGCTCTGGGCCCTTGGACTTGGCAATTTGCATCCAGCCTGTACGACCGCCATTGACATCGTCGCGCCATTCGTGCTCCCCGGCTTGCTTGTATTGGTACTTCAATCTCGCCTCTACCGTCTTCGCGTTCTTGTCAGTTAACTCGTTGATCGGATCCAGCTGCATCGCCCCGAGCGTCTGCACTTGGAACCCATTGCGCATAAGTCGCGTCGATACTGCGGGAATCTGAGCGGCGTTGGGGAAGAAGGTGGCTAGCTCAGCCGCGCTGATGTCGGTGTTCAGAGGCAGACAGACATTTGGCGGAGGGCGCGATCTTGTCAACTCTCCATAGCCTCTTACGCCAGCTTGCAGGGCGGCGTTGCGGTTGTTGAGTTTAGCCATTTGCTCGTCCGGCGCTGGAGGTGGAGGTCCACCGCTGACAGTGAACTGTGCTTGAGGCGCGTGTTGTGATACAGTCGATGTGATGCCGTTCCTAGATGCCGGCGATGTTGACGCACTCGACTTTTGAGCTTTGGACCGGCCTTCAAGGTTCGTGGTAGCCTTGCGCTTTGGTGTGACCTGAGCCGGCGCGTCCTCGAGAGTGGTGGATGTTCGGTGTTGTCTGTTGTTCGGTGCTGGCGGTGGTGGACGAGTCGGATGGGTGATCTGGTTGGGTCTGTGCCGTATAAAGCCTCGCGGAAGAAGGTCTACGCCTGCAGGTGTTTCGTGAAGTCGTAGGACATCCTCAGGGGACCTCAACACTACACGTGAAGTCAGCATCGCAGAAAAGTAAGAAAAGGGGGACAATGTTACGTACCAGGGTCTAACATCAGTATCGCGTTTACCTCCTCGCTTGAGAGTGGTGGTAGACTGGCTGCACTATGCAAGGCATTGGGTGGAAGGGCTGCGAAGGTCTCGAGGCCAATCCGGCCGCTCAGATAGGCTTGAGTGCGAGCATCGCGCTCGAGTTGCTGATCGAGTTCGGCCGAGTAGAATCTGTAGTCGAACGCGTCCATGGAGTCGTCTATGGCATCGCCCATGGTTGCTGACGACGTTGCGACGATGTGAAGAATGGAGAGCTCAGAAACCTAGTTGTAGCTTGCGATGTGGACCGTGACCCCTGCCGGCGCGTCGCGACTAGCAACCGCAGCATCTTCGAAGCGGGAGCCCCATAATTCACGTGCTGCGCGTGACGCGCTGTTGAGTGAATGTTGGCTGCTGAAGCTTTTCGCGGCATCTGGCATGCATCTTCAACACGCACGAGTATCCACCCTTCCATGTAGTTGTGTCCATGGCGACGGCGCCACTTCGAAGCAGTGCTAGTTGGATGAGTTGTCCTAATGGCGCGTGTCGTTTGAATGTCTCTAGCGCGTCTTAGGCAAAGACTCATTGTATAGCGTTACGCTCATATTTTCCGCCAACATGCTTGTCGCTCCATCTCTTCTTGTTCTATCCAACAGAGGGACGTTCCAGTCAAGCAAAACGTCACACCAACTGGCTGGCTTTCCGTTAGAAACGTCTTCGACGTTACCCCTGTCTGCGTGTCTTTGATGTCCCTTGCGTTACAATCAGCTCCACGATGCTTAGAGATCGACTCCGAGGGCATGGGGGTTTTAATCGGCCGTCGCACCATGGCCCAATACGAACCCGGCCTTGGGCCCGGCCAACGCCTGTACAAGCAAATCGGGTGCAGGAGGCGTACCATGCTGAGCGAGATAGCGTCGCAGATTCATGTAGATACCATGCGTATGCATAAGGTGCATATGAACGTGATACGAGGTACAGCACGCTCCATGGAAGCCCCTTTGTCTGCAAAAAGTGTTGTTTTGCAACGCCGCAACGGGTAATGCAGCTAACTTCTTTGTTCTACGCACATAGGAAGTCAGTCTATCTTTGTTGCCCTGCCAGCGGCATGAGGCATATTGAGATGCGTGTTTGCGACATTCGCAGCAATCGTAGGTTAGGAAGATGTCATATAACGCCACTTTCAGGCCGTACGAGGTCATGTTCGAACACATCCAACCCTTTCAGCCTCAAATATCACCGCCGCTACAATGGGTGATAGTAAGTCCAACGAATGTAGTATATGTGTTGCTAAGCTACCCAAGCTCGACTCGCCTTCCTAACCAAGGAGAGGCTACGCGATTTATAGATCTTGACTCCACATACAATCTTGTCGCATGCTTACGCTGATTCTCATTCGCGAGTACCTTTCGGCCTCCAGCAGCACCAAACTAACATAGTCCCAGATATCGAGAATATGACCGATCCGCAGTACGTTGCAAAGGAACACGAGGCTCAGCAGGCCGCTTTCGAGGAGTGGATCCACAATCCTCAAGCACGCGGGACTCCACCGCCAGCTCCTCGTTCGCCTTCCCAGAACCGCCGCATATCCTTCGTGGGTCGTGATCAGCAGCAGAGGAGTCTTCAGGTATGTCTTCAAGGTTGCAAGGCTTGGCTTCATATGTTGACAATGCCATAGCTAGACTTGCGAACACGATTCGGGCCCAATGTGGGATACTACCCAGGCGGCAACGATGCTGAGGAGCCTATGTACATGGAGGACACGCCAGGATGGCTCTTGTCAGGTATGGATCGACACTCGTAGTCAACGAGGCCTGTGAGCTGATGTTCCATTAGCGGAGCAAGGCGCCTCCCGTTCATCACTGCCACAGCAGCGCAGACGCCTCTTTCCTACACCCACACCTCAACTGCGCACTTTTGTCCAAAGCGCTCGTATGGTCCCGCCACTGTTCCTCGAGCCGTTCGCTATGCCGCCATCATACACGTTGAATCAGATCCCAGGACCTGACTTTGGCAAGTACAAAGTCGATCGCCCTCCTGCTAACGTATCGCCGCCTCGCAATATCGAGCTGGGCATCGTAGAGATCTGCACTTTCATGCCCGACTGGCTCATCATTCCTGAGGTCATTATACGCGCGATGCGCAATGGCTTGGACGCCACGATGCTGGCCAAGATCGAGTTGAAAGCCATCAATCAGCTTACCTCTGAGAACCTCACCAAGCGCAGCGAAACTCTGAACAACTACATGAGCTTCTGCGGCAAAGAAGCCTTCCGAGTCACTGAGGATCAAGCTTGGGACATCAAGATCGCACAGGCGGCTGGTCCTCAAGATGATCTCACGGCCAACACCTGGAGTAACCCGACGGATCAGCCTTTTGGCGCATGGAAGCTGAGTGAGATCTTCTGCAAGGTGCCTCGAGAGAATTGGCCAGTGGGAGAGCATAAAGGCCTCTTCACGCAGTGTCTCGAGTACGCGGCTCTTTTCCCAGCCAAACAGGTCTGGAGTGCACACAACTCCAGTCTCGTGCGAGCTCTCGGTCTGCAGGCGACACCAGCGCCAGCGAGTGGGAATCGCGATCAGCTCGTAGTCTCGCAGTTCAACATCCCTGATCCAAGCGAGTAGAATGAAGTTCTGGTTCCATCGAGCAAGAGAGAATGAATAGAAGGCATGGAACGGGTTTGGGACGAGCTGCGGAGATTGGGGCATGAATTCGTGCATGAAGAAAGCAAGGGCATTCTCCAGTATCGAACCCCGGACAAACAGTTCCACTCAGATGTCTCCTGTAGCGTCTATGACGCTCGATGAATCCTTGAGTCCATTGAGGACCACAAGCTCCACTCTGTCCATGGCTGCTATCGCCTTCTCGGCGCTTGCTGTAGCACGTGAAGAGACAGTATTCCGCCTTGTTATAGCACGAGAGGACAAGATATTCTGCACCTCTTCGAAGCGGCGCTTCCAGAAACCCCATCTCTCCATGCAGAATGCAGGGATCCCAGGATAGAGATCGCCAGCACTCAGGATATTTTTATAGACTTCGTGTGGCGATGGAGGATAAAGAGAATCGATGAATATACGCTCTCCGGCCCACTGCATCCATTCGCTCGCAACACTGACGGCTATGTCAAGATCATGTCCCGGAGGCCGCTTGTACTCCAGTGCGTGGTTCAGTTCCCAGAGGCCGAAGATTTCCCCATCCATCAGTTTTGCGCCTACGAGCCGTGCAGCGAAAGAATTGAGGTTGAGCCATTCATCTGTAGTATAGCATATACGATAGCCGTTCTCGTCGAAAGTAGGATCTGGCGAAGAAGTCAATGCTGTAATGGATCTTCCGTTTCACACCAGTTCATCGTACCAAGCCATGCATCCCTCATCTGTCGTTCAAGGAATGGGAGGTCATTCCAGGAGATGGGTTGGTCCTGAGTCGTATAAGCTAACGTGATGTACATGGCGTAAATTGTCTTACCTCTTCTTCTGGATGCGTGGCGAGGCTTCTTAGAACATCGACTAGAAACTGCTGGCCTCGATGTTCGTATGGGACTGTTGCAGCGACCCATACCATCATGAACCAGAACATGCACTGGACGCTTTCAGCACCTGTGTGCCCAAGAGGAACAGGGTCCAGTCGTCTAATGGCGGAAGCGGTCTTCGCCACGATCGAATCCAATTCGTGGTCTGCTGGTAGAGAGTTGAGACCCCCTGCAAGCAGATCTATTATCTGTGCTTGATCTTCACAGCCAGGCCTGCCCATGTCCTTTCTCAACTTCGCCAACTTCACCCTGAGAGAACCCATGGTTTCTTGCTGGGCTTCGGACGGTATGCTGAGCTCAGACGAGATAAACACTGGGTCTTTGATCAGCAATGGAAAGTTGCAAGAGTCAGACAAGAGTGAGAGTCGAATGCAGCTACGTATCCTCTCGTAGCTTTTCTTTGTTCCACTGTTCGTGGAATCCATCCAATGGGACTGCGGAAACCCAATCCTTTGTGTTCCTTACAGACTCATAACGACACAGCGAGCATGCTTTCAATTAGTGGTCTCAAGATATCGCTCTGAGGTTCAACTCGTCTGCATAGTATCAGTATGGAGGACGCGCAGAATTGTAGGCCGTGGTTGCAAGATCAGCCGTGACAAGGCTGCGAAGCCCCTTTTAGACTTTCAACGCCGAATTCAGGGCGGATCAGACATTTCAGTCTTCACAATCGCACAATACCCGATGAAACATCAAACATATCTCACTACCTCGAACAGAAGGATGGTCTGAGGAGCTTTTGTGAGCACAAAATGTGATGCTCGATGAGACTAAGATGTCTGACAACAGCAAGATCGTACCCGTCTACCTCTGGCCTGGGGACGTTTGCTTTACTGAAGTGAGCCGTCAGAATTCTTGAAGACACATGTCGAGACTGCGACTCAGTGTCTTTGGAGAGCACAGAACCGAGGACGAGACATGCGGGTGAAGGAAAGCAAAGAAACGTCTCTACGATATGTCTTTCACGAATTGCAGATATTGATTGAGACGACTGACACGAGTTGCGCCTCTTTTGACATTCGAAAAACATGCCGAATCATATGCCTCAAGCCTACGAACAGTGCGAAGCACCATCGAACAAGACCACTGTTGCAACGCTCGCATGTCTTGCATTTTCGACGCTAGTGGATCTGATCCTGCTCGTGTATCACTACGACACAACACTCTCTTGTCTGTGTCAACAGGCTACGTCGTGCTTACAGCCTGATATATAGCACTATTGTAGTATCGGGCGTTCAAGTAATTCAAACAACATCCTGTCAACATTTCTGACCCACTCACTTAACCCAGTACATTTGCGAGCCTCGTTAGACGCAGATTGTGCCACCATGAGCGGCTGGTGGTCTCTAATCGCCCATGTATGTTCTTTGCGACAGGCACGAAGCCAACTGATCTAACACTGAATTTCTCCAAGTATGTGTGCCCCAACCTCTTGGACGATGATGAGGACCGGTATATCGACGCAGAGAATGCCAAACGTCAGGTCGAAGAAGCACCAGCGAGAAGAAGAAGCTCGAGGCTACGAAGCAAGTCACAACGCGGCCCAGCGTATCCACACTACTTCGGGAATGGAGAGAAGTTACCTTTGCAGGCCATTGGGGCGAGTCTTCTTACCTTCACACCAAGGCGTCCGAGATCAACTAACCTTGACATTTAGGATTTTACCTCGTTTCCTGTCGACAACAACCCGGGAATCTGGCGAAGTGGAACACCGCCGGGCAAAGTCCGTGCCATCTATAACGAGGACCAGAGGTCGATCATGGATGTTGTGTATCATGATCCGACCAGGCCACCACCCCGGGGTAAGAAGTGGGATCGATTTTCGATGGCTTATTTAGTGCAAGGGAGCTCTGGCGTGGACAGTTGGATCGACGAAGCGGAAAGAAAGAGGAGATAGTGTTCGTGGATGTTGAACTGAACTTTACCATTTCGATCCTGATTACCGTGAGGCAAACGTCGTATAGGGGTGAAGCCTTGAAGAATAGGCTCATGTGAACGCCAGTCAGGTCTCAAGCGCATTGAGTAGCCATATTGACCATGGAATCAATGCTGTTCGTATTTGCAATCGTGGTAGCTTGAATCTCTCAAGTACCCTAGTACATACCCTGTTGTATCAGGAGTATTCTTTTCGATCTGACTTTGCTCGCGATGATGGACGGTGGGCAGATGCATTGCGGTTCACGGAACGACATTTTCACATCTGAGTCGCAGTACAAAGCTACCTTCGATCGAGTCGCCTGATTAGAGCTTCGCGTGATCTACTGAATTGCACCATCGTAAAGACCGCCTTGTTTCTCTCGAGGTCGAAGAGCCAAGTGGCGATGTTTTGCTGTACATGGTCGAGTGCTGATATTACTCTGCTTTGAGCAACAGCAACCCATAATGTGGTGTGTCGCTATACGTTTCGATCTCTTCTACCATTGCACCACCGTTGTCGTCTTCGCCATACTTCTTGGGATTGTCCATGAAGTCGGCAGGGACATCTGTCACTCTCCATTGGATTTCACCTTGAAAGCCTGCTTTTCTCGCCGCTGACTCCCACACCTCCTTTCGTAGATGATAAGCGTCGAAGTTGAGATTCCCAGCCGGCGTGAGAGAGTGATAATGCACATAGAACCCGTCGTCTACCTTCTTGTTGACCGTACTGTAAAGTCCTCCCGAAGCTCTAGGTCTTGGACGAAGCTCACACTCTCGCTTGATGTATTCCACTGGGTCATTGGTGGGGACAGGCGTCACAGCCACGAGATGGCCTCCCGGCCTCAGATTGAGTAGGACATTCCGATACATTTCGACCAAGTCCGACTGCGTCGCAGCGTAGTTGAGGAACCAGGCACCGAAGACCAAGTCGAAAGGGCCACCGGGGAATGAGATGGGCTTGTCGCAATTGGCCACGATGAATTCTGCACTTTCGCTTGAGTTGATCGCTCTTGCCTGCTCAATCATGACAGAAGAGATATCCACACCAACGATCTTCTTGGCACCCCACTGTAAGAGATGCTGTGTGTAGAAGCCACTGCCGCAGGCGAGCTCCAAGACTGTGGCATCTTTGATGTATGGCGTCACGAGTGATCTGACATTCACCCTCTCCACGAGAGCGATTGTGGTCTTACGAAGCTCATCGTAAGGCTGCTGGTTGCTGTTGTACTGAGTTGACATCTTGCCACGATGGACGCACAGTCAAGACATGCAAGATCGATGAGTGTACCAGAAAGAGGCCTGCATAATGTGTTAGGTGCTGTCCATTTGACTTTCTAACGTCCAGCAGTTCGCTCTACTGCTGCCATTCTGCTCTAAATGGACACGTTGTTTCATTCTGCGTTTATAATACTTTTAATCTGCGTTAAATAGACGCGCAGTGAGGTTTTGGACTGCGCAGAACGGCTAGCAGTTCGTGATACTGCTGGCTAAACTGCTCGAATCTGCGCAGGTCAAGATTTCGCTTCGGGTTGCCTAATTAGGCAGTCCGGAAGCTAAATTTCAAACTGCTCGAAAATACTTCCTATAAGCAGTATTTCGTCTACAAACTGCGCAGTTTGCTTACTCTATACTATTTCGAGACTAGATTATTATAGACGATATAGGTACTATTCGCTATTATAATCTACGTGTCTAGGTGCCTCCTCGTCGTCTATAAACGCGCCTATAATAAAGCTAAATCCTCTAGCTAAGAAAATCGCTATTACGTTAATAACGATATTAGCCGCCTACTAGTACTAAGATATATACCTCTTACGTAATAACTAGAGCGGGTATAATATAGACTATAGAATAGAAAGAGTAAGAGAACTATTAGGAAATAGTCGCCGTCTATACGAGAACTATAGAGTCGATATAGATACGTTTATAGCGCTTTTAAATACGTTAATAGATAAGTCGAATCTTAAGGCGTTAGAGTTAATAAGATTCGTTATAGCTATAGAGCGTTTAATATACTTCCTATTTATTATAGGCTAAGGAGTTAGATATAGATAAGTAGAGCTTATTTTCTATTAAGTAAAGAATACTGTCCGAGAGTCGTTTTATATAGTACTAGACGTAATACTCGAGATCTATAGCGAGGTTATAAAGCCGCTAGATTACGATAACTATAATAGCTAGATTATAGACGACTCTAAGTACTAGCCGTTCTTTAAGGACTATATTAGAGCTATAGATAGCTTATATATTATAGCCTCTATTCTAAGTAGAGATTAGATTACCTAGCGTAACTATAAAGGCACTCTTAGCTAGAACATATTAGCTATTATCGACTTTAATATAAAGTTTATATATATTCTAGCTAGATAGGAAAGCTCTACTAATAATAGTTATATTCTACTATACGTACGCGAATAAGAAAGATTTAGAGTTAATACGCTATAAGAGAAGTACTATTTTATAGATACTAGGTATCTAAGTAGTCGATTAAAGTTAGTACTATATAGAGTAATATAATACTACTTAAAGGAATAGCTAGCTAGAGATTAACGTCTAAAGATAAAAAAGGAGCTTTTTAATCTCTAGTACTCGTTACTACGTAATATTATTAAGCGAACGTTCGGCGTATTAAAAGTACGATTCGCTATCCTCTAGATAACTACTAGCCTATAGTATAATACTAAAACGTAGGTAATACTCGTATATACGTTAGTTATAGTTTATAACTTTATACGTTATTAAAGGATATAAGATAATATATTCGAAGAGGTAGAGGCGTAGCTAGTAGAGCCTATAGATAAAGAGATAGATAAAGATAGGTATAGGTAGAGAGATAATATAGCGAACTATCCCGCCGAGAATTAGTAGATAGTAGAGTTTCGTAGCTAAATTATAGATACTATATAGGAATAATATAAGGAGGAACTCGCTACTCGTAGTATAGTAGTATAGGCGTAAGAGAGCGATTTTCTCGAATATTCGGAGTCGCTATTTAAGTATAAGATTTTAAAATTTTAAGCTAGCCCTCTATAGCTATTACACCTATAATACTTAATAGATTAACTTAAAAAGTAGATTACGTTATAGCTAGTATATAATATACTAACCTCTAACTCTAAAAGTATTTATTTATACTATATAATAGTGTCGTTATAGACGTTAATAAATTAAAGTTATTATATTAAACTTATAGCTATATACGAGCTTAAAAATCCGAGGAATCCGAGCTAGATCTAAGGAATACGAGCTCGATTTTATAGGAGGAGGGTACTATATTAATCCTAGCCTCTCCTATTACCCTTACTAGAGTAAGCTCTACCTTACTAAAAATTAACTATACCTCTATATAAATTAGTAGTATAGACGACTAGCGATAGGACAGCTTAGGATTAATATAGTACCCTCCTCGACCTCGAATATTTTAAAGTCTTAGTAGAGGTATATATATTCTACTACGTCGTTAATCTTTAAATAATTATCGTATAATAACGAGTCGCTTAATTACTTATATTTTTAATTCTAGTAGTAGGCGTAAGTTTATACTATAATAGGAAATTAAAAGTATATTAATATAATACGTAGTTATTACGTAAAAATTATAGTAAGATAGGTACTATAGCTTATAAGATAAGCTCGAATAGCTCGGATTTAGCTTAAATTCTAGATATAGAGATTAAATACGTTAAATAAAGTTTTAAATATCGATATATCTATCTATATAATAGTACTAAAATTATAAAAACTTAGAGGGGGTATCTTATAATAGTATTTATAAAGCCTATTAAAAGTAAGGTCTATAGAATAAGTAGTAGTAGTATAGGTAGAGGGGTAGGGATAGTAAATTCGAAAACTTTATCTCTAACTATTAAAGTTACTTAATCTAGCCGAGTTAACGTAGTTATATAAGCGTTAATCTAGCTACTATATCGTCGTCGTCGTTAGCTAGTTAATTATAGGTACTCTCGATATCTTTATTAATAAACTCCTTATTAGCTAGTCGCTATAGCTATTACTTCCTATACTCGTTATACCCCTCTTTAAACGTACGAGCCTTAAAGTCGCCGAAGTCGTAGCTATAAAACTTCCTACTAGCGGCTCGAATTAAGTCGAAGTTAGACGTAATATCGTTTATAATATTAAGGGTATTAGCGACTAATACCTCTAACTTTAACGTAAGTAGACTCTTCTTAATAGCCGTTATAAGGACTATTATACCTACTATAGACTTAATAACCTTCGCTAGTAGTAGAGTAAGTAGAGTAATAGCTATACGTTTTATTAAAAGTGTAGGAGTTAGAGTTAGAGTAGGCGGCTCTTATATTAACGAAAGTAGCTCTTATTAAAACTATTCGAATTTATCTAATAGTAACGAGTCGATATTCTCCTTATATATCTCTTCGTCGAGTCTTACGCTCTAAAACCCTCTTTTAGCGTAAGAGCTAGTCGCTATTCTATTACTATAGATAGTATTATATTATACCCTAAAAGCTATTAGGTTAGTCCGGAAGTACCTAGTATCTTTATAATACGCCTATTATAGGTATTCGTTCTAAATATCGTTATCTATAGTAATAACACTAGTATCTAGATTAATACTAAAGCTAGACTTTTTCTCTAACTATATAAAGGCCGAATAGCGCTTCTTCTAAACTTTATACTAGCTCTTATATTATATCTATATAATAGGCTTACTAGTAGCTTCTTCGATAGTAGTAATAAAGTCTACTTTATTACTATTACGTAGTTAAAAGCCGCGATATTAATTAAGGTTAATCTTAGACTTATATACTATTAAAAACGTCTCGTTAAGCTCGTACGTCTAGTTAAACTACTACTCTTTATTCTTACTCTAACTATTATCCTCCGGTTATATCTCTTCTATACTATTTTAGGCTTAAGAGGTATAAGCCTATAATAGTAGCTAGGTTATATAATAATAGCTAGGATAACACGGCTATAATTAAGATACGACTTTATTAGAGTCCGAGTACTATATCTAAAGCTATAACTTTAAGCGGGTGCCGACGGGCAGAGGGAGATATATATAACTTTTTTTTAGCGGTATTTAAAAGCGCGAGATATAGCGAGTAATATAATATAAAAATTATATTAATTAAGTCGGTGTGCGATTTATTATAAGTGTTAAAAGATTACAGTTAAGACTAGTTACCTAGCGAAGTTATAACGAAGCCGGCCCGGAGGTTACGTGTACAGCCTTAGCTAGAAACTTCGATATAAGCAGTTTTAAATAGACGGGCAGTTAGAGCCCACTATATTTCCTACTGCTAGTATCTTTTCGCTGCTAGCTACTGCTAAAAGCTACCTACTAGCAGAACTGCTGCAGGAGCCGTTAAACTGCTGGCAAACTGCTAGCAAACTGCTCGAAGTTTAAAAGTCAAATGGACAGCACCTTAGCTGATAAGCTCTACTGTGATAACGGGGCCCACCCCTTTTGTCCAACCCGCCAGCGTAAGGCTGTGAGCATGAAAACCAACTTTGCTGCACTCATAGCTTTGTGATGGCAGAAGTAGCTGTAAAAGTTCAAGGACGGCCGGGAAAGAGTGGAGACAGCTGCCAAAGGGCAAGTCTCTCGGACTTTCGTCTGATGCCTGTTGAAGTCGAAACGCTTACGTAAAGTAAAACCAGCAAGCTACATATTTGCAAAAAGATTGCGATTTTCAACCATCACGTGATAGATTGGCACTGAATCAATTAGTCCACTCGGTCGGTTAGCTCAGTTGGTTAGAGCGTGGTGCTAATAGATCAATCTATTGATTCTGTCAACGCCAAGGTCGCGAGTTCGACGTACGTCCCAATGCCACGCAACCCCCAGATGACCACAAAATGCTGATCAGTCAACACAGCCTCGTACTGACCAGTATAACGTTCTTTTTTGCTGTGTGAACATGTCGGGAGCTCTCCTTTTGGTGGCCGTAGAGCTTGCCGACCCAAATTTGTCCGATCTCGGTGGCTGCTCATCATGACACAAAAGGAAGCTCTCTCCTCTACCTGCCCTTTTCGAAGTCACACTGATAGGCCACTCCGGCGCGGTGACTGCTTTGCAGTGAGTATAATAGCTTCTCATCACAGCAAACATTCTCGAGTAGAACGAATTCGAAGATCACTGCAGCATCTGGACCTTTTTGCACGTTGCAACCACCAGGATGGGTTCCGTGGAGAAGAGCAGAGTTCTCATCGTTGGGATGGGAGGAGTGGGCACAATGGCAGCATATGCATTGGAGACTGGAGGCAAAGCAGAGGTCACAGCTATATGCCGCTCGAACTACGATGCTGTAACGAAGACCGGCTTCAGCATTGACTCCCTCGAACATGGAAACGGCATAACGGGATTCAAACCTTCCCACATTCTTAACGCAGTGCCGAAAGTAATAGAGGAGAGTCTGGAGCCGTTCGAGTATCTAGTGGTCACCACAAAAAATATCCCGGACGTCAAGCCCAACGTACTGGACATTATATCGCCTGCAATCACACCTGGAGTGACAACGATCGTCATGTTGCAGAACGGGCTAAACATCGAAAAACCCATCACCAAGGCGTTCCCAGATAACGTCGTGCTTTCCGGCATATCGTTCATTGGCGCCACAGAGACATCTCACGCTGTGGTACGGCACGACGACAATGACTCGGTCAAACTCGGCCCCTTTGCAGACCAGTCTGTATCTCCTGAACGAGCACGAAATGTCGCAAAACGATTCATCGAGCTTTACACCGCTTGTGGCAAAGTCGAATGGACATACGATGAAGACGTCAAGTTCACTCGTTGGAGGAAACTGGTCTACAACTCTTCGTATAATTCCGTGGCGGCGATCCTGGGAATGGACACAGCTCGGATGAGGATGAGTCAAATCGTGATCGACGATCTAGTAAAGCCGGCGATGAAGGAGATCATTAGCATTGCGAAGGCTGTTGGAGTTGAACTACCAGAGGGAATTGACGACAAGTTGATTCGAACGGATCCTACAGACACGGCTTTTGTGCCGAGCATGGGGCAAGATGCAGCAAAGGTAAGCTGATCAAAGAGTACACGAAGGTATATGCTAACTTGTCCGATCCAGGGCAACTTTATCGAAATGGAGAACATCGTAGGAGAGCCGGTACGCGAAGCAGAGAGAGCTGGTGTTCCAGCACCAACGTTGCGAACGATTTACGGCTTTCTTCGAGGCATCCAACTCAAAACAAAGGAGAAGAAAGGACTATGGCAGCCTAGGTTCGAAGATGGCAACCCATATAACTGAAACGCTCAAGCGTCGAGGTTCGCGCTACCGATTTTCTGGATGCACGAACACCATTTAAGATGTGAGGAACATTCACTCATCTTGCTTACTCAGGCTGCAATATCCATGCCTTCCGAATTCGGTCAATGGTGCGGAACCAAGCCGAGCGGCATCTGACGGGACAGCACCGCACATGGAGGGGTATGGATCGTCTGCGGGGCATCATCACTATCATCACTGCGGCCAACACTGGCCGACACTATTTGCCGGGCTGTAAACAAACCCAGCATTGCAAGCTGAGATTATCATCGGACTCTTCATCTTCCGTTTCTCACTTCCATCTTCACTTCCGACGATATTCAACTCCCAGCATAACAACAGCCTGCAATCGCGAAGAAGCACCGATCAGAAGGCAAAGAAGTCAACCATTGATCAGCCATGTATACAGCTTCATTCGCCTTCTTCGAGGCACTATGGGAGGTGTGTCAGACTGATCTCGTGCAAATCCGCCTCTCGACTCAGAGCTAACCACAGTCTTCAGGCCGGTGTCACCCACTGCTTCGTAAATCTTGGGAGCGACCACCCATCCATCATTGAAGCCATGGTCAAAGCCCAAAACGAGAAGAAAGGCGCCTTACGAATAATAACATGTCCCAACGAGATGGTAGCTCTGTCCATGGCAGACGGCTACGCTCGTCTCACCAATAAGCCCCAGTGCGTAATAATCCACGTCGACGTCGGGACGCAAGGACTTGGAGCTGCGGTACACAACGCCTCATGTGGCAGAGCGCCCGTGCTTATTTTCGCTGGACTGTCACCAGATACGATCGAGGGAGAGTACAGAGGAAGTCGGACGGAGTATATTCACTGGATTCAAGACGTGCCAGATCAGAAGAGCATCGTGAGCCAGTACTGCAGATATACAGGCGAGATCAAGAGAGGCAAGAATGTGAAGCAGCTTGTGAATCGAGCTCTCAGCTTCGCCACGAGTGAGCCACGAGGACCTGTCTATCTGTGCGGTGCAAGAGAAGCCATGGAGGAGGACATCGAGCCGTATAGTCTGCAGCAAGAGTATTGGACGGCTGCAGAGCTTGGTGGACTGAACAAGAGGCAGCTACAACAAGTGTCTGAGGCTTTGGTGAATGCAAAAGAGCCGCTGCTGGTCACTGGATACTCAGGGAGGAATCATGCTTGCGTGCATGCCCTTGTAGAGTTGGCGGATACGATCAAGGGGCTTCGAGTCCTGGACACGGGAGGTAGCGACATGTGCTTTCCAGCAGATCACCCAGCCTGGTTAGGTCTGCGGTATGGTGTAGAGGAGAGCATCCGGACTGCTGATGTGATTCTCGTGGTCGATTGCGACGTGCCATGGATTCCAACACAATGTCGGCCCAGCAAGGACGCCAAAATCTTCCATCTCGACGTCGACCCATTGAAACAACAAATGCCGGTGCACTATATCAACGCTATCGCGCGTTACAGAGCCGATGCTGAGACTTCGATCAGCCAAATCACAGCACATGTCAAGTCCACCATGAGCGACAAGCTCACATCACAGACGTTCACAGACCGTTGGAACAAGTTACGAGACGCCCACAAAGAACGCCTCGAAACCATCTCGTCCCAAGCGGTTGCCAGCGAAGAAGGCTACTTCGGCTCTCCTTACCTCATCTCTCAAGTGCGTAAAGCCTGCCCGCAAGACACCATTTGGGCGGTTGAGGCAGTCACAAACGCACCTCGTGTGGCAGACCAGGTCCAAGCCACAATACCCGGCTCTTGGATCAACTGCGGTGGCGGCGGACTCGGCTGGTCAGGCGGCGGCGCTCTAGGGATCAAGCTTGCGACGGATTTCGAAGCGGGCGGGACCAACAAGGGGAAGTTCGTCTGTCAAATCGTCGGCGATGGAACCTATCTCTTCAGCGTCCCTGGTAGTGTGTACTGGATCGCCCAGAGATACAATATTCCTGTCCTTACCATCGTCCTGAACAACCAAGGCTGGAACGCACCTCGAAAGTCCTTGGAGCTTGTGCATCCCCATGGAGCGGGCTCGAAGGTGACCAACGAGGAGTTGAATATTTCATTTGCCCCGACGCCGGATTATGCAGGAATTGCGAAGGCGGCGAGTGGGGGTAAGGCTTGGGCTGGGTCTGCTGGGACTGCCGAAGACTTGAAATTCAAGCTAGCAGAGGCTGTAGCGGCGGTGAAAAGTGGCAGGTGTGCTGTGTTGGACGCTCACCTGGATGGTCCTCAGGGGAAGTATCCTGGAGACAAGGCTGCACTGGTGGGATAGATGTGAGCAGCGCGTTGGCGTGGAGGTTGAATTGATACAGTATCCACAAAGCACCATTTGCCTGCCTCTATGCCATATACCTGAAGTCTGGATGCCTGCGTATATGTCAGCCATGTTCCCCCAGCCACGAGATCTTCAGCCGAACTCACCTGTAGCCCAAATCCCTGATCTCCTCCTCGCTCAAGCCAACTAGCCTACTGTCTCTTCCTCCCTTAGCCCTGAGCCGGTTCTCCCACAGGCAGTAGAAGATCCCTCCTACGGCGAGAATCAAGACGAAAGCCTGCGCGACCAGATTGATCGTATGCCCGATTGGATAGTCTGGTCCGTCGGTCGCAAGGTAAGACCAAGTAGCCACGATGCCACCGATAGTGCCCAGGGTGACGATCCAACCTCCGGACACAGCTCTTACAGCAGGCCCTGCTGCGTTGTTTAGGCCCCATGATAGGAATCCGGGACCACCTGGGAAGGCTCCCAACGCACAGAGATAGACGGCTCCGTAGCGGACGTTTGCATTGTCGTTCCAACGCAGTAGAGCGAAACCTGTGATGCCAAGGAAGGTGAATGCTGCGAGGTAGAGGCCGCGTTGACGTGTCTTATCACTGATGAAAGCGATGGCTATGGCAATTGCTGAGGCGGAAACGTAGACTGGGACGGAGTAAAGCTGAGCACGAGTCGCGGTCCAGCCAAGGTCGCGAAGGACCGTAGGCATAAACACCGAAAGACCTTGGACGGTGACTATAGGCAGCATCGTTAGCAAATGAGGTAGTGAGACGTGCGCTCGACCTACTGTTGATGCAGAAGAATCCACCGGCGCAGATATAATTATTGATATTGAGCAAAGCACGTTTGATATGTCGTGGCTTGACTTGTTCGTTTGCACTTGCTTTATGTTCGATGCGTAGCCTCTCAGCAGCGATGAACTTCTCGCGGTCGGTGAGCACTCTCGACGTCTCTGGACTTTGAGGTAGGATCAACGGCGCGAGGCCCCCAAGGATCATCGTGAGTAGGCCTTCGAAGAAGAACTGTCATACAGGTCAGCAGACGTGGTCGGCAGGACACATTGTTCATCCCTCGACGACGTACGATGTTCCTCCAAGTATGAATCGGTGCCGCCGACGTGCCCCATTCGGGAATTCGACTCAATCCAGCTGCAAGAAGACCGCCGAAAGCTCCAGCCATGGAAGCTGCGCTGACATAGATGCCGACTCGAAAATAGAGTTCCCTGCGCTTGTAGAAGCTCGATAGGAAAAAGGCGATGCCAGGCATAGTGCCGCCCTCGAAGACCCCCAGCAAGGCTCTGAGAGCACATAGCTGATCGAAGGTATTCACGAACGATGTACAAAGGCTGACGAAGCCAAAGCCGACGACCTTGAATATCATTAGTATGAGTAGTTGAAAGATTAGAGAACCTTACGAGCATGGGAATGTAGAATCTTGGTCCAACTCTCTTCAAGATGATGTTGCTTGGAACTTCAACTAGTCTGTCTCTTTGGTCAGTGACAGACGTCTTCGGGGAGCGACTGACAGGAACTACAAGTAGATGATGTAGAAGACGGAGAGAGCCCAATTGAATCGATAGCCGACCAGATTGAGGTCTTCGGCCATTCCCTGAATTCGTGCATTGCCTATGTTCGCTCTAGGGAACATGAGTCAATCTCGATGTATGCGGTCTTTCAAGGCGATTGCGCTCACCTGTCGAGGAAACTGGACGAAAGAGCGAATTAGCAATCTTGTCTCAGACGTTCTCGCTCGATCGTATTACCACATGAGGTAAAGCACAGTAACCATAGGCACAATCTGCCAGTCCAACTTCCTCCTCACCCGCGTTTCTTCTTCTTCGGTCCATGTCACTTCAGCTTCAAGCGTAAGATCTGTCTTGGCCTCGATGGCATCAACATGTTCTGAGATGATCTTCTGTTCAGCCATTGATTCAAGATATTGTTCGATGAAGTAGGAATCGGAATGCTCAGACAACTTCTCACACAACATGGCCCAGCCAGCTACGTTCCCTTGCCCTCCTTTATGCACGTAGCCAACCACGCTTCTTTCAGCAGATGCTCTAGCGTCCGCCACGATCACCCGAGGGAAGGCCACGAGGTTGTCGAGCCATCGGCAATCAATTCAACGCCATTTCGTAGCAGCCAAGAAGCATCGCTGTTGTACAGGACTGGGTTATGCGAATTCCAGCCATTCGGGACGATGCGCCAGAAGGCCGAAAGATGCATGCCAATGCTTGGACATGAGGCACGGGTGCGGAGGCGGTAGAAGTTGGGTGTTCGCGTAGAGACCCCGGTAGTTGTGGAGATTGGGAGCTGGAGAATTGCCGGGGTCCTAGGAGCTGAATGTGGTCGAGATCTTGGACACTCCTTTGATATAGCATTGGATGCCAATACGTATCACTGTGCTTCCATGGACTGGGACTTGCGTTCTGTTGAGCACAGGTTGTCGATAGCCATATCTAGCAGCTTTAACCTCTCTGCAAGTGGAAAGTTCGGGCCCTCAATGCTCGGAAAATGTCCAAATAGGACACAATAGGCTGCTCCCTGCAGTGTGTCAGTCGTATCCAGGTGTCGAAAGTCGTCATCGGTATGGTGGTTGTGCTTCTTGTTAGGTGACACCCTTGACTCTTCAGTGGTCTTCGCGTCCCGATAGATGTCTTGTTTGACTGACTGAACCGTTGGCTTGGACTTCGGTTTTGCTGACTTGCTGTGGGAAGGCCCCATGTCGTCGATGTGTTGCGAGGTACGCCAACGGTTAGTCTTCTTACGATCCGCATGTCGAATAAATACCCGATCTGGCATCTTGTGAACAAAGCAAGACGACCGATGGTACGGCTCCATTCTGGCACCTTCGCCAGATTAGCAGTATTGACGACCGTCAAAGAGACCCGGGGAAGGCTTTGCTCTTGTTGTTCTCCCACCAGATCTCCTCATGAGCAGCAATCAGTTCGCATTCATCGCCAGTCAATCGATCGAAATCTCTCAACCTGAACCACAGATCATTAGTGTCCGCCTTCTCGATCGCGTCTTGAGCACTTACCTTGCGATACTCATCGCTGCTTTCTCTTTATCAACATGAATACAAATCGTCTCCCCACCACTTCCTTCCCATGTCCCAATCTCCTTCTCTCCCGTCAGGAGTCTGCGATCATGAAAAGCATCGCCACAGAGCATTACCCATCTCTCCTTCATTCTGCACAGGAGATTCACGTGTCCAGGTAAATGACCGGGTGTATCTATCACGTACACAGATCCATCGCCAAAGAGATCCAGTGCTGCAGGGAACGGTCCAAGAGGCTTCCACTCTTTCCCATCACTAGGATCAGACAGCTCATCAGACCGTTCTGCAGGCAATGTGTCCGGCACAAAATGCTGATGACTTGCCGTCCCTCCTAGCCCATATTTCAACACATCCATGGCGCCATGACCCACTCGAAACAACGCATTAGGAAAATCCTCAGGATCGCCATGGTGGTCATAATGCACATGACTTAGAATCACCAAGTCCACCTCCCCGGGCTCCAGGCCTCCAGCCTCCAGCTGCGCTGCAACGCCAGGTTCCAGTTGAAATGGAGCTCGACCGTCGATGTGCTTCTGCAGGGCTACCGGGTAGCGGCTCTGGGACTTGCGAAGGCCGAGATCAAACATCAGGTGAAAGGGTCTCGTGCCGGAAGAATCGAAGGCTTCCGTTCCTGGGTGAATTATGAGGAAGGTCAGGGAGGGCACGGTTCGTTTGGCGTTTCGGTCGGCTGGGTGCACGAAGAAATGGTCTGCCAATGTTATGAAGCCTCCCGGGATTGGGGAGACCGTAACGTAGGCCTGGTTTGCTGAAGGTGCTGGCAGGGGCGAGGCCATGGTGGTGGTGTCGTTGTGTTACGTGTTGTCTGTTAATCGTTGCGGTACGTGCAATGAACTGTCCTGATGGCAAGAGTCGCTGGATCGCATATGCATGGACCTACCAGATGAGGCTTCTGCCTCTTCCTGTAAGCACCTCATTGTCAGACTCGTCTCCCCGCAACAGCAACCTATGCCATCGTCTACTCGAGCTCGGGCACTCAGCAATGACGCTGGACGCACGAAGCTTCTCCGCAACAGAGCTCATCAATGCTCTGCACACCGGCGTCCGAGGTCGCAGGCGAACAGCTAGTAGAGCTCCTCTGGGAGAGCTTCGTCTACCAGATCGCGTGTATTACGTCCTTGACCCATACAAGCTCTTCTGTGGACTGCACTTCATTTGTTCGTCCTCGAAAGATCCATTAGCAGAAGTCCACCATATCAGACATCTAGCCCTTTCATACGTACCAAAGATCAGTCCAATCGCTGCCAAAATGGTCGTCGAATACACTCCCGAGGAGATCAAGAAAGCCCACGAGGTCCTGTACAATGAGGGCATCAAGATGCGTTACCAGGTAGCCGGGAAGGAATACGTCGATGCAGCTCTCAAGAATGCAAAGAACCCCTTCGCTATCGCCATGCAAGAAGTACGTCCCTCTCTTCCGGCCTTTCCCATAGCCACCTCTTTGACCCATCCACATTTCTAACACCATCCTAGTATGTCTCCGAATCCTGTTGGGGTAGCATCTGGACCCGCCCCGGCCTCGAGCTCAAAGTTCGATCCTTCTTGAACATCGCCATGCTCTGCAACCAAAACCGCTCGACCGAACTTGCGACGCACGTCAAAGGCGCGTTGAACAATGGAGCGACGGAAGAGGAGATTCGCGAAGTGATTTTGCAGGCGAGCTGTTATTGTGGCATGCCGGCCGGGATTGAGGGATTTAGGGTTGCATGGAAAGCGGTGCAGGAGTGGCAGGAGCAGAAGAAGAGGGAGGGCACGCATGTGGAAGAGCATACGGATGTTGGGCTGGCAGAGAGGGTGAAGCATGAGGACGAGTAGAAAGGGGATGGGTACTTTGATTTTGGTTGAATGCTACGTACCTAGCTGAAATGCAGTGTGGAATGCCGGCTTCGACAGTGCATGAGAGAACGCCGTATTCCTGCCCATTCGTTCGTATCGATGTGTTGAAGTGCCAGTCCTTGGTGATGTGATGATAGACCATACATCGGCGCACACTTTTTATCCATCGAGGTCTTCATTCCCAACGTGGTCTTTCCTACTGCTCATCCCTCGCCTTCCTGTACTCCGTCTCCTGTTCCACCTGGATTTCCTCCACGCTCTTAGCAACATCCTCCAGAATCTCTGCCGCGCGCTGGTGATACTCGGCCTGCGCCTTGGCCAACTCCACAAGGTTCCTGAGCGGCTCTGAGGTATCCAAAACGTTCCTCATAATGCTTGTCGCCTCGTCTACCTTCTCCACGAACTGGTCCTCAGCATGCTCAATCGCTTGGCGCTGCTGCTCAGTGTATGCCTCCTCATGCTTGCCACCAGCAGCGGCTCGGGACTTGACCGCGTCGAGGTTCAGCCGCGCATTCTGCACTGCGGTCCTGGCCTTATCGGCGGCTTTGATCGATTGGTTGAGCGTCGTGCTCCAGCCCGCTAGAAACTTACCCTGGATCTTCTCATCCTGGTCAAGACGAGCCTCGCCGACCTTCTCCGAGGCGATGGCGAACTTCTCGAGGCCTTGGGCGAGCGGGTCAGGCTCAGTGGAGCCTTGAGGGGTGGCGGTGGAGATGTTCTGAGAGCCAGCCAAGCAGGCGCGGGCGATGGCATGGGAGAAGGTCTTTGGCTGTGGCTTCGCGGATGGAGGAGCTGTGAGAGCGGCCTGTGCCTCGCTGGCGGAGGAGGCTTTGGAGAGGAGGTTCACCTAGAAACAGAGCTTATCAGTACACCGAATCCCACCATCTACCAAATACAACAACCGTCGCTATCGCACCTTATCGCTAATGCTCTTTCCCAAGTCTTGAAAGGTCTCCCGGAGGTTTGGCGGGTAGTCGTAAGCCTCGTTGGTGTATTGACTGGTCGCAGCCAGCAGCTTTTGGTGCGTCTGCTTCAGCGCATCAATGCGAGTCTCAAGCTCAACGTAGTCGTGCGGCAGCTCCGTCTTCTCGCCGGCATTGCCTGTCTGCTCCCTGAACCATTGCGAACTACGGTTCGCGAATGGCGTAACGGAGGAGGACACGCTGTTGGTGAACGCTCTGAACTTGTCCATGGTGAATTGCGATTGCGCGTTGTTCGTGGTCGGTGGTTGGGAGTGAGATTGGGACTGGAAAGCTTCCGCTTCTGCTTGTTGCGCCGCCACAATGGTGATTGATGCAGAAAAGCAAACGCAGAGGGTGTAATCTCGTTAAGAAAGGTTGTGTCACTCGAATCGTGTTGTTGAGTGATTTGTCCTTGTGGCTTGCGGGAAAGGATTCAAGGGAGCCTGGAACTCGAACGCAGCTTGGGGCACAGCCCCACAGAGCACGTGACAGTCAGACACTGGCATGTGATCCAATACATGCGTGCCGTTTCTAACGTGACTATGCTTACAATCGCTATCAATAATGCTATGTGGAATTGGTGAACAAGAGTGGGCGTAGCTCGCTTTTAGCTGGACGCGAGGGCATCCGCATTTATGTCCTCATGTATCTCCCTCGTCCTTTACTCCTCATACAAACTCGTAATCTTCTTACCCCCGTTCGGCAGTTTGCATCTCAACACCAACCCTGGGTACGTTCTCCCATCGCGTCCAAAATTCCAGTCTGGCTGATAAGGTAGTTCTGTGATCTATAAGTTAGCTCGCTCTAGCTAGCGTTGTAGTAGTAGCCTAACGTACGATTGATGTTCATGTAGATGTACCCATCGGCTCCCACACTCGCTCCATCTGGCCAGATAATCCTAGGGTCTCTCACGAAGGGTTTCGTCAACCCATCGCTGGGGTCAAAGTAGTAGATCGCATTATGGGTCGGCATAAGCTGATAGATCAAGCCATTTGTGTCGCCTTCGAAGCCGTTGGCATTTCCTCCTCGTTGGCCGTGGTTCGACACATTCGCGTGTGCGAAGATTTCTACGAGGGGATCGAGGGTAGCGTTCGCGCGAAGGTTTGCGGTTGGCACACTCCATAGGTAGTTTGTCGAGAGCGGCGAGTAGTACATTCTCTTTCCGTCTGGAGACAGTTGAATCCCGTCAAGGCCTTCGAGCTGCCAGCCTACCGACATGCCTTTCTGGCGCAGGTAGAACGGAATGCCCTGGTATGACGGCACGTCATTCGCGCCGCGAAGCACAGAGCTGTCTTCATCGAGACGGCGCCAGGACTCGCCGGTCCCGAGGTCAACCATGATAAAGCCTGGACGGCCTTCGTTGGAGCTGTCGACGAGGTACGCGATGCCTTTACCCGAGGTGCCTGACAGGTTTGCGTTGAAATCGAAGCGCAGGTCGTTGAGGTACGAGTCAGGATAGTGTACGTCCGCGGGGAAAGTGTAGGTCTGGTAGACTGTGTCGTTGGACAGACTAATAGCCACGAGCTTCGGACCGCCAGGCTGGGCGTATGGCATTGACGGGTCGCCTTTGGCATTGTGTACCGTTGGCCGACCGGTATCAAGCACCCATAGTGTTTCTGGTCGAGTCGATGTCTTCGATGTGATGTATACCGCTTGCACCGAGATCAAGCCCGTCGAATTGCCAGACCCGAATGGAATGCCATTCCAGGTGGTGTTGAGCTGGTCTGGAGGGAGGTTCAATCCGGCCGAAGGATACGGTTTCTCCGCCGTCTTGTTGACAATGACTCCAAGGGTATATTCATAATCGCCGCGTGTGTAGGTGGCAAAGATCCTTCCATCGGAGGCGACTGCGATGCCTATCGGCCATTGATCATAGTCTGCGTCTGCGTTAGCGTGCAGATAGAAGCAATGATGCCAAGGATGTGATGGACATACAGTAATGAACCTCCTCGATCTCGGGCCCATAGGTTCCATTGTCGACCCTTACTATCGTTTGCGAATGATTCTGGTACGTGACCTGCGCCAGAGCGCTTCCTGCCAGCAGTAGTGCTGGAACAATTGAAGGCAGCATCGTGTCTGGATGAAGATGAACGCTTTGCGAAAGCGCTCCCAACAATGTATGGGGAAGAAAGAGGTATGGAAATGTACGCGTCCTCACACCTACCTGCCGTCATCATTGCAACTCAATGTATCACTGCGGCACTATGTCCGTGTGCCTTGCATGGCCCGGCAGTGCGGCATCTGTGGTCGTTCGAAGTTAAAAACACGTTCACGGCAGTGTGATCTGGAGAGGCGGGAGAGGAGAGGAGAGAGCCAGTCTTGAGGTCATCGCTGTGACGTCGTTGAGTGCAACGGTTTCCATTGGCCGAAGCGCCGAAACAATCAAGACTTCATCGTCGGCTTCAAACGTTCGCAGCCATCTTCACTTAATGTACTTTGGTCTGGCACCAAATACCATGTGCGCAACGCACTGTGCAGTCTGTAGAGATTTCAGACGTCGTAGCAGCTCGGTGCCACCTCGCACAGGATAGACCCCACAACAGGGTTTGGAGGGACATGCATGCATTGGCGACTCTAATATGCCAAGGTCCAAGTCTTTCGATGCACAACGTGAATGTGCTGCGAAGTCCCAAGCCAGAACCCATGCTTCTGCTCAGGCATTCTGGTGAACATCCGTACACGGTATAATGCCTCACAAGGTACTTTGCGACGTCAAGTACACATCTGCGACGACCGCTCGGTGATCGCTGCAGTACACGCCGCTGTCGAAGACATTAGGGATCACCGAATATCCTTTCACAGTCCAGAGCGGCTCTTGTTCTTCTCTTCCGGATCGCAGCTCTTGTGTCATGAAGTTCTTCGGCCCAAGCCACACGACATCAATTCTCCCCGGCCGACCCTGCCTCTTCTCGATGTCTGGCTGAAAGCCTGTGAATGTATTATCGTCTCCGAAATGAAGCGTCTTGGGTACCAGGTTGTAGACGTCGGCAACTTGTCCGCTGGCGTCCATGGCCTGGTAGGCTTCTTGCGTGGGAAAGGAGTTGAAGTCGCCGGCGACGCAGTATGGTAGGCCCCGTCCACCTTCTGCCCATTCCTGTCTGATCCATTGTAATACATACAGTATCATTGCAACACTCTTCGCCCGAGCCACGGAGCCTTTGTGATCGAGATGGGTGTTACTGACTACGAGTCGCTGCTTCGTGTACTTATGCTCGAAGACACCGACGGTCAAGATCCTTTCGCAGGCCGCATCCCAGCCCTTGCTCGGTTTCTCAGGTGTAGGACTCAGCCACTTGTTCTCGAAGTGCAGCAGCTTGAATATGCGGGTTGGGTACAGTATCGGGCTGTACTCCCCTTTCTGCTTCCCATTCTCCCTCCCAATGCCTATGTATTGCCATTTTGCGTCTTCACCAGCCTGACAGTAGTCATTCAGGCCCTTCAAGACATCTTGAAGCTGATTATGGAGCACCTCTTGAAGACAAACGAAGCTACCGGCCGAGGGAAAGTCTCCGTCTAGAAATCGCGTCTGTTGCAGGAGTTCGCTGATGATGAGGGGCTTTCGATCAGGCCATAGCTTCTCGCCCTTGAAAGGAGATGATGTCGCGTAGCGGATGTTATGGCTGATGATACGCAGTGGAAAGATAGCGGTGGTGTTTGGAGTCGGTGTGGGGTCGCCAATATCCCCCATGACTTCGAAGTCTCAAGGTGTTGTTGTTGGTCTGGGCGTCGGGCCGACTCGATGATCGAGGTCGAGGGAGAACTTCAACTCCACTGTCTGATCACTTTGTTGAAAACATATACTGTCGAGTGTACCAGAACAAAGACAACCCAGGAAGTGCGCGTCACGAAAGTGGTTGTGGTCGACGGCTGATGAAGCCACAAATGTGGAAGAGCACATCATACGCGCTTGCCGCTGAAGCTGCAGTATCGACTTCCTCATTGACGCCTCGATCGGTTGCGAGGAAGCAATCTAGGATGAACTGATTTAGAGCTTTATCTGCAGGTACATGTATGGTAGCTGACTCTCGATAGAGTTGAACTAGTACGCTTCCTTGGGATATTCGCTCACATTACCCAGCCTCGCTTGATTGAACGACACGTCCTTGCCTTCAGCAGCAGCTTGGATCGCGTCACAACACCATCGAACCCCAAGAAAAGAGCTAGGTCCTCGTATGGCGAAGAGCTTCTATAATTTCTTTCGAACATGCTGATCCAACTTGCCTCAATGCCGAGGTGCCCATAAGTTGACCCGTGGGCTTTTGGTCTCCAAGCTACTATTCAAGGTTACCCTACTCTTCGACATAGCGATGGCAGTTGTCGGCAGAAAGGCCAAGAGCAGACGTCGGCAGGGCCGAGCAAAGGGCGACAATACCCGTGCTTCGCAACAGCCATTGCTGTCCCAACAGTTCTAGAGCTGACTGGAAAGAGGAGAAGCTGCGTAGACGGAGCTCTCCAGATCTGCGGGCAGCTCCGCATATCAGCTCCACATCACCTCCTGGCCTCTCAACTTTCCGCCTCTCTTCCTGGCTATCACCCTTCCTACAATTCCGCGCTGGGATTGGCAATAATCCATGCCCTCGCAAAGGATGAACACACCAACGGCTCCACGCGAGCCCAAGGTCCGCATTGCGTGTCAGAGATGCCGAGATCGCAGAATCAAGGTATGCGTTCGTGCACGCTTCCGCTATGCGGGCATCGCTCATGATCATCTACCTATAGTGTGACGGGAGAGCTCCGTCCTGCTCGAAATGCGAGAAAGCAGGGGTGCAATGCATCGATGTGAGCACGGTCACCAGCGTCGGACAGGTGCCAAGAGGGTGAGGCAGCGGCAGCGTATGTGGATCAGACCGTTACTGACGACTAGTTGAGCCTGCTATCAGATGCGTTGTCAAGGGTTGAGTGGCTCGAAGGTATCGTGAAGACTCATCTACCAAACATCGATCTTGCAGCAGACACTCCACCCGCGGCTCCACGAGCAGCTGGCACAGATACTGGCCCGCCTTCGACCACAGCTAAGCGTCGAGCTGATGAAGCTAGCCTGGACGATGCCAGCACACCTGGGGAACATGGCAAACGCATGGCCCGTGACCTTGGGCTGGTATCATTGAATGTCAGCAACTCTAGAACACACTATCTTGGAGCCTCATCCGGACAATTCTTTGTCGACCTACTGCAGGACGATCGTGAAACACAAGCCCAGATTGCAGCAGAAGACGAATCGGCCGAAAGTAGCGAGCTCGAGGATGGTCCAGCACCCAGTGGCAACCGCAGCGCCTATCGTGGAAACTTCTCCATCCTCAAAAAGTTGCAGAAGGTACGTCGTGCTTCGACTTTCACGCTACGAAATAATGCTCAGACTGAGGACAGGTCCTGCCCACACAAGACGAATGTCTACGACATGTCCGGCTGTTCTTCCATCACTTCCATCCCGATTACCCGGCCATGCATCAGGCCAGCGTGCAGTCATTGGTCACAGCGCTCTACTCTTCCTTGAAAGTTGCTTCACCTAACGACCTCGGCCTGCATGGTTGGCCTTCAGGCATGCCCACGTTCGAGTACAATGGCCAGACACCAGACGTAGATGGTGGCAACCCGTTGATTGCTATTTCAATGACTGCCGCTGCAGCACAGGTGCTCTACATCCTTGCCACTGCTGCCCACTTGCAAAATCACAAGCATCGATTCGGATCTGACCCACGTCCGTACGAGAACCTTGCCGTGCAACTCATGTCGAGAAGTCTGGGCGACGTCTCTCTCGAGTCAGTGCAATTGATAGTTCTATCAATACTGCACGGCTTTATCAGTGGCAAGAGCGGTAATCCTTGGGTCTTCCTACATCTGGGCATGGCCTACGCTGTTGATCTGGGTCTTCATCGTGCTGCTCAACAGCCATCACGCTTCTCTTGTGAGCACATGCAGATGCGTAGAAGAGTTTTCTTCTGTCTGTATGTGCTTGACAGGTGAGTATGCTGGCCGTGTGATGAGATGTGCTGCAGTAAAGCTGATGTTATCCCAGGTTCATAAGTTCTGTACAAGGACGCCCTTTGGGCTTCCAGGACGACACCCTAGACCTGGCTCTCCCCACCCTACTTGGTCCGGAAGAAAGCAGCTTTGCGACGGATGATCAAGCTCTGATGGTGTACTCAATCGCACATTTCCAGTGGGCACACCTGATCTCCGAAGCCAAATATCAGTTCTATCGGTTTTCCTCCTCGACCATGGCTGCTTCTTCGCACAATGAAGCACAATCTGCGTTGCATGGCAGACTCGATCAATGGATCTCTGCCTCACTGCAACTCCTGGATGCAAACCCAGATAAAAGAGCTCCTGCGCTAAAGACAGAACTCAGGATCAAGTACGAATACGCAATATGCCTGTTGTACCAGCCTTCTATCAGCTGTCGCCACCCGCGCCCAGCCGCGCTAAAACGCTGCTTCGACAGCGCCACCCAAAGGCTGAAGATGTACTGGTCTTTGCACGAGCATCAGGCTCTGACTCTGAGCTGGCCAGTCACACATGGCATTTTCTTAGCTGGAACGACGCTCATATTCTGCATATGGGCATCCCCGGACGTCCGATCGTCGATGGCGACTACACAAGTCTCCAAAGATTTGCGCTCATGCACCAATCTCTTGACGCTTGGAGGCACATGGTGGACTCCAGCTCGTCGATGCTGTCGGAGCTTTCAGTCGCTGGTCGACATGACTGCAAACGCGTTCCTCTACCGTTCGACCGCTGAGCAGCCTGTGGCCCCCAACATACACACAACTCTCCCACTTACGCCAAATCTCGATGAACCTCAAGTCGCTGAGTCTTGGGATCCAAGCGACATCGAGGAGATGCTGAGATCTTTCATGCAAAATGACTATCAGTTCTCAGATCTATTCGACAACTTGCAGGCGATTCCTACTGGACCGACCGAGGCCACTTGGGACCTCAATATGCCCTCATTTTGATGAAGCCGATCTCAGCCGTACGGCTGTTCGCTGTATCCTTAGGGCTTCGTCGCAGCCGAACGTCAAATTCACTTTCGCAAGCGAGCAATCACAGGCCCCATAGGTTCGCCAGCCTTCAGAGCGGCCAAAGTCTGCTCATCAATGCGTGCCCTCTCTTCGACCAGCAATAGGCACTCCTCGGCTTTCTCGGATGGAACGGCGACCACTCCATCGGCGTCCGCTAGGATATAGTCTCCTGACCTTATGGTCAACGGCCGCAGCTGCGTGTCCGATGTAAATTGAACCGGCACATTGAACGCAGCGCTGCGCGTGAAAGATGCAGAGCCCGGAGCAGCTATCGCACGAGCGAACATCTACGCGTTATTAGCGAGACCATCTCAATCAGCTTTGGTTCACTCATACCGGCATTCCCAGCTCGCGGTGCTCGTTGATGTCGCGAAAGTTGCCGTCAATGACTATGCCTTTCGCCCCCAGCTTCTGAGCACGGGTAGCCATCAGACCGCCCCAACAGGCGGTGAAAAGATTGCGAGGCTGTGAAATGAACACTACGCTGCCCTCTGGTATGTTGTCCACAAAATGCGATTCCGGTGTTGGCGAGGCCTTGTCTTTTGCGTCGACCATGAGCACCTGTGTACCAACCGGTCAGCTATCGCACATAGGCACAGAGAAAGCTGTCGGTTAAGGCGAAACGTACCGTGTAAGCAGGGCCGAAGATCTTAGTGTCTCCGCCTTGAGCTACAGGCGAGAACATCTTAATGCCATGCATATAGCCTCCATACGGGTGGCCGAGCTTGACCAATGCGTCGGCAACCTAAGGGCAAAGATCAGCTTGTTGGAACCATATTGTCCGACTGAAATCTCACGTCGCAAGACGCATAGCGTCCAATCGCCTTGAGTGCACTTTGTTGTGCCATTTTGAACTCCACAAGACCACCAGAAGGAAAGGCTCTGTACAAGTCAGCTGGCTAAGCACGATGGAAGCCGGACGTATATGACAGACATCTATACTCCGTCTGACTCTGCCGACATCGCTTACAGCAGACATGAATAGGCATTTTCGGCATTGGGCCGATGATGCTGCTGGAATAGACGGAGTCAACCGCCAGGAGGGCGGAAGCATCCGGGGATGAGAGTGGAGCCTGCATCAACTCGACTCGTAGGGATCCGCATCTTTCTCTCAATACTCGACTGAATCGTCTTGGAACCACGCCACAACGGAGAGTAACACCACTCCTTGCGTGCAGGACAGCATGGAACCTTCGACTTTCACGACACTGCCCTGAAAGTTCTCATACAGTTGACTACACTCAGAAGACCGCCTTTGGATATGGTGGAGCTTGTGTTCAAGTTCTCCTAAATTCTATCTGGCCAAGCAGGACTAGCATCACAACGAATATGTGAAGTTGAAGGAGCTTGATCTGCGATGCCATCCCCAACGACTTCATTCAATACTTCGATACCGCAACACCGCGTTGTCCCCTTGATTCCAACAGACGAACACATGCAGGACCCGCATTATGGACAGTCCTCATCGACTTAGGCGCTCTGATTTCGATGCGGTCTGCATCCATTGTACTACAATGAGTTGTCTCTCAGAGGGACGCTACCTAATGACTGTAGGTGCACGAAGCAGCCGCTTTCCAAGCTCCTATAGACCATCCAACTTAGACGATTTTGAGCACGTGGCAAAGCTCCCTCAAGCTCCGAATAAGCTTGCCCGGCGTGTCGTAGGTTCGGTCGATTATCTCTGGCGTTCATGTGCCAGCCGCGAATTGACAGACCTCGGCGGCGTACTGTCCAAGCCATTGGAGTGACATCACGTCAAGAAGACGATGACGCGCAAAAGAGCTTTGAACGAGAACGACCGCGCGCTCTGTATACGTGATCGACTGCAAAATCGTTCGCTTTCAATTACTTGCTGCAGCTGCAAATATTCGACATCAATCAGATTACCGTTTCAAAATGGGTGAATCAATCGTGATCTACAATGGGTAAGAGGTCTCCTCGTTATATGCCGCACACATACTGAGACGTACATACAGCACTGCCACTATACAGGCCGGCTTTGCAGGGGACGAACAGCCCAGGGTTAACATCGGTGGGTAATATGTCAAGCACAGTACAACCAGGCCGCTGACAGCAGATAGCCACTTCGACTGAGGCCGGAGCGAATCCCATCAGCGAAGGTAGTGTCAGTGACTGGGAGGCGATGGAGCAACGATGGCGTGAAACTTGCTTCGACAACTTGCGTGACAGCCCGGAGACCAAGCCCGTCCTTTTGACAGACACGCTCAAGTTCACCAAAGAGGATCGTGAAACAGCGACCAAGATCTTCTTCGAAAAGTTCGAGACGCCTGCTTTCTATCTGGGCAACTCAGCGGTCCTGAGTCTGTACGCCACCGGTCGAGTGGGAGGTGTTGCAGTCATTGTGGATGAAGAGTCCACGTCCGTCGTACCGGTCTACGAGAGCTATGCTGTCGAGAAAGCTGCTTCACACAACGTTTCGGATGAAAGGAATGATACCATTGCGGAGGCTGTCTGCAATGCTATTATGCGCTGCGACATGGACACGAGGCTCGAGATGTTCAGGAACATTGTTGTGGTTAGTGTCGCAGGTGCAACTCCTAGCGATTGAACTTTGCTGATGCCGTTCACAGTCGGGTCCAAATGCGAATGTGTCCAGCGTCGGCGACACCCTGAAGAGGGATCTTCACAAATTTGCTGCGCCTGAACAAGAGTCTAATATCGTCGTCCCGGATAATGCCCAAAATCTCTCGTGGATCGGTGGGTCTGTGCTCGCATCACAGAGCAACTTCAAAAGTTCATGGATCACGCGAGAGCAGTACAATGAGCACGGAGCTAGTATTGTACACAAGAAGTGCTTCTGAGCATTGCCATAGACATGGTCTAGATCTATAGGTAGATGGAACCGAGCGGTTGCCCATGTTTCTCCAAAACAGGGACGCGTGTGTGCCAGCGAATGAACCGTACTACGCAAATGGTTGAAGCTACTATAGGAAATACATTGGACCTTCGCGGAGAGCCCTACGAGTTGCCTCTCTCAGGTGCACCACACATCGGCCCTGACTCGGACCATTGTGATAAGAGAAGCTTGACATGAACGGCTCGAGTAACTTCGGTGTAGCCATTCTCTATATTTGCGAGCTCTTGAAAGCTGTATTTTCTACGGTTCAGCTCTCGACTCCTTTCGCGTTCATGTCGGCAGCCTTGTCGTTCGAGCATCACCTGCCTTGTACAACAACTGTGTCGGCCCTGCAACGATTACGACTGAGTCTCACTCTCGACCATTCATCGATTCTCTCAAAGAGCTCCCTTCTCATCCTCCGAGTGTTCGATGGTGATCGTATCGCCTTTGGCCTTTGCGACATGTTCGATGGTGTCAATGTCCTCCACATCGCGCACCAGGCGCGAGCCTTTGCGTCCAATGACGTCTACACAAACGATTAGTCTCTTTCCGTCAGCCTTCGTGCCATTGTATGCTTACACCAAGGTAGTTCAAAGACTGCATCGACAGCTTCCAAGCTCATATTACTCAATTCAGGCACGAAGAACCAAACCCAGAGGAGGCCAACTGCAGACACTGCCGCGAAGAAGAACATCGTCCCGGCGTTCGTGAGTCCTATTTCACATGTCAGGTCTGTCATTACAGTTTCGGGAACAACACTGCGTACCGATAAACATCTCGGGGACGGCCTTGGAATTGCCAAACCTATGGAATGGTCAGCTTTCGATTTTATGAGAAGGTCAAGGAACTCACTGGTTGGCGAAGTGCAGGACCATTGCCACAGAGCTTCCCAATGCTCTGAGCTGTAAGGGATAGGTCTCAGCACTCATGAGATACTGCATGGTGTTCCAGCCAGCTGCCCATCCAACGCCACTCAAGTAAATCATGACGACAGCCCCAGTGGCGGCACGTTTGGTACTTGGAGATTGAACTCCAGCTGTATTGGTGGCAGAGCCGCTGATCTGGAGGAAGAGTGCCACGTAAAGTAGAGCGATGGACTGCAGCGTTATGCCACCGAGCATAGACCTCTTTCTGCCAATCCAGTCGATAAGGAACAGGGCACAGATGATTGCACTGGACAGCTTGACAACTCCAAGGACCGCTGTTGCCAAAAGTCGCCCCTCAGTTCCGGATGTTCCGATCATGGCAAAGTAGCGTGGGGCGTAGATTGTGATACTCGATGCTCCTGACCATTGGCTAAGTAGCTGGGTCATAACCGATAGCATTAGTCGATAGCGGTTGGGAGCTGGCAAAACAAACTCCTTCAATCTTGCCACAAACCCGGTCCCTTTGGTTGCTTCTGCCTCTCGCTCTAGTTGGTCGCTGATGTCTTTCATTTCAGCACTGACGAAGTCGTGGTCTTCGGGCAGATTGCGGATTTTCGCCAAGTTTCTACCAGCTCTTTGTACTTTGCCAACCTTGACAAGCCACCTTGGACTCTCGATGGACCAAAGAGAGCCTAGAGCAATGAGGCCTGCGAAATAGACATGTAGCAGATTCGGTAGGATCCATTGTAGTTGAGAGTCGTCACTGACATGCAACGACGAGCCCCATGCAGCAAAGTACGCGAGACTGGTGCCGAAGTATACCATCCCTGCAAAGACAGACACGGCCAGACCGCGAAAGGGTCCTGGTGCGACTTCAGCCAAGTAAGTCGGGCCAACGACCGTCGTTTGTCCAATGCCAATGCCGGCAATGAAACGCCCAGCAATGACCATTCCGAGGCTGCCGTTTGCTGCAGCTGCGAGGTATATCGCGATTCCGATCACTGTGTCCCGTGTCAGACTCCAGTAGCCGAGCTGTTGGCTCCAAGGTAGCAGAGTACTCACTCCATATGACAACAAGCTCCCTGACCGCCCACACGCGTCCGATCCGATCTGTCAGAAAGAAAGCAACAAGCGACCCAGCGATAGATCCAAGCTGCACCATCGATGTTATGTTCGAGAGCCTGTTGGCCTGCTCGTTTGGGCTTAGGGAGGGATCTTCGAGGTTGAACTGCCTCGAGAAGGAGGGCAGGGTCGTCGTCGTTCCGATAAGGCCTTCGTCGAGGCCGCGTACTGCGCCCATGAAGCCATAGACTGGTCACTTCGTCAGCACCCATTGGACTCATACCATCTATGTCCACTCCAGATTGAGGATTCGCCTGAACGAAGTCTCTTCTTTGCACAATATAGCGTTGAGATTTGCGTAGACAGTCTGTAGGTTGTGGAAATGCGTACCAAGGATTCCATACACCAGTCGACCGTTGAGAACCTCCTGAGGCAGACGTTCGTTGCCATGCCTGGAAAGCAGGACTTTCTTCAAGAAGAACATGGTTCGCGATCTGACGATCTGAATGTCGATAATGGACGTTCAGTAGGAACAGAATGATAGATCAGAGGACGTGCGAGACTAAGGTATCCAAGAGAAACCGTTCAAAGCCTTTCTGACCGCTGATAAAGCTTTTCATGTTCGCCAATAGCCCCAAGCCAAGGCTTCGTATTGCCGGGCACCGTTCCTTCGTGAGGGGGTGGCGCCTGGTCGTGTGAGCCATTATGCTCTGGACACCGTGAAGATGCTGATATGACGGAGCGCCGCGCTCCCAAGGATTCGCCAGACGTGAACTCACGATCTCAGCCTTGCTAATGCTTCGGAGGGCTCCGAGCCCATGGAGAACCCCGCAAACCACGACTACACTCTTAGGTAGCGACCTCGCTGCACGGCAGGACGGCTCTAGGGTCCGGTGGAGACATAATACATGAGCCTGGACGAGTTTTGGGGCTTTCGCTGTAGTCCTAGATCTGGTCGTATCAGTCGAATTCGAAGACGAAACGTTCATCATGGCCATCGGTACCGTCAACATCGCTTCTTCACAAGCGCGCGAATGGACGACACAAGTGCTGGAACATCTCGGTGTCAGTTCAGCACACGCTGCCATCGTCGCGGATGCCTTGGTTCTCGCAGACTTGAGAGGCGTGGACACGCATGGTATCAATCGACTGCCGGGATATATCGCTCGGATCAGAGCTGGATCTCTGAACATGTGAGTGAACAAGACCTCCTGAGTTCAATCTTCTGGTGCGAGTCAGAAATGCGGATATACTGACCATCGAGCTCTTTTATCCCAGATCCCCATCCTTACACGTAGAGCAAAAGACACCCGCAATGGCCTCCATCGATGCCGAAAGCTCTTTCGGATTCGTCGCAGGACACGAAGCAATCAATCAGTGCATACGAATGGCTGAGATATTCGGCGTTGGCATAACTGCGGTCAGGAACAGCAGTCATTTTGGCATGGCAGCAACATACCTTCTACAGGCCATCGACAAGGGATATGCGGCAATGGTCTTCACCAATGCTAGCCGCTCGATGCCACCTTGGGGGAGCAAAGAGCCTCTGCTAGGTACCAGTCCAATGGCTGTTGGGTTTCCTGGCGGTAAGAAGGGCAACTTCGTATTGGACATGTCGCCCTCCGTTGTGGCAAGGGTACGCTCACCTGGAATGTGGTCGAGACTCTAGCTGACCTGAGTCGTAGGGAAAAGTACGCAAAGCCGCAAGACGAGGGGAGCAGATACCGGAAGGATGGATGCTGGATGCCGAAGGTCGACATACAACAGATCCTCACGCAGCACTGAAAGGCACCGTCCTGCCAATTGGAGGTCCAAAGGGGTCGGGCTTAGCCACGATGATGGATCTGTTTGGCGGTGTGCTCACGGGTGCCGCATTTGCTGGTAACGTGAGCGACCAATACTCGGACGTAACAAAACCCCAGGGTGTTGGGCATTGGTTCATGGTGTTCAAGCCTGATGCATTCCTGAGTTCTCAAGAGGAATACCTAGAGCGGATTGATACCCTCTTGGATCGTATTCGGAATTGCGAACTTGCTCAGGATGTAACACAGATCTATACTGCTGGCGAGATCGAAGCAGACAGGCAACGAATTCGGGAGAAGACCGGCATACCGTATACCCCACAAGAGATTGATGCTCTTCATGAGATGGCTTCCTCGCTTGGATGTAAAGCTAGATTAGTCGTGTGAGTCGAATAATGCAGCTTTTTGTATGCTGTTTGAAGTGGGGTTGTACTTGACACATGCTCCCTTCGAGTCGTCGAAGCCATAGAACTCAGTAATTGCAGGAGAGCCTGCATGGAGCCTCTACGAGGGGCGGGAATGAGCGCTGATGGATCAGTTGAGCGAGCTAGAAGCAGAAATCAGTCATAACTGCACAATCAGCGTCACTCGGCAGTTTGGTCATCCCAAAAGACGAAAGTCCTCAACTCAATACTCTCCCTCGCAGGTCCTTGGTCATTTTCGGTCGGAAACGCTGTATGTGGACAGCACCTAGCTCTTCCATCCTTCTTGGAATCGAAGATCTTAAGTAGGAAGCACTCCTCTGGTTTCATGTTGGAAGCATAAAACCACTGCCACTATGTCAGTCAACGCAATGACCTGCAAAGATTTGCTTACTTGGTGGTTTGGACTATACTTCAAGTCCCATCTCTCCCACATCGGGGCCGATAGATGCGCCCCATGCGCATCTGACATGGTCCTGTGCTTCCCTGGCGCAGGGAGGACGATATCCACGCCGACGAGGTCGTCAACTTCGGAGATGCTCCGCCAGTCACAGACCGCGAGAGGATCTCGGAGGATGGGTCGAAGAGGTCGCCAGACATTGATAATCGCTAGAGACATTGCTCATGTCAGCGTAGTGCACAAGGCATATGAACGTAAGCCGGGCTCACCCCATCGCTTCTTCATCAGCTCGTCCGCACGTTCGTCGCCGTACTGTGTTCGCAACACTTGCTCAGCCCCACGATAGCTTTGATCAACGTGTGCCGTTCTCGCCGGATTCATCCCCTGGCATATACCATCATTACCATCGCGCTGTTGTAACTCTCTGGCCTCCTCTTGCACCTCCTCCCATGTGCTTTGCCTAATCAGATGTGAGAAGCACAGAACGTCACTCGCTCCAGTGATCCGCTTCAACATATCGACGACTTCTGGATGATAATGCTCTTTGACGCGGTCACCGTTGGAGAAGTCATCGTGCTGCAGTGAAGACGGTTCCAAGACGTATTGGAAGCCGTTTTTGTCGAGGTTGAATTCGTCCTCACACGACCTCATGTCTGTGATTCGTGCAGGGCGTGCATCGTAGCTTCGGAGCTTGTCGCCCACTGAGCCTAGTTGGATCACTTTCCTGCCATCTGGATATCCGGCAGGAGAAAGGTAATTGAGGGTTGAAGAGACCGTAAAAGGCTGGTTAATGTCTTCCTTATGAGGCATAGTGTTGTCTTTCGTAGCCAAGGTATATTGAACAGTGAGATGACGGCGACAGCATCGCATTGGAGGCTGGTCTTCTATTTGTATCAGCCCAGCACATAGGACTTCTACGGGCCCCGAACTCCTACGTAGCTACAAGCTCATGTTCTTGATTGGCGGAGATACTCCTCAGGTGACCAGCTCATGGTCTGGTGGATGCCAGTCTTTCTGGTGAAGGATTAAAGCCCTGCGGCTGATTGACAAGGGCAAGGAACAAGGCTGTACAGCTACTGGGCCCGAACCTGGACGAGAATGACAGACCACCGGGACAACATCGCTGACATGATTCTCTCATCGTATGTAGGGCTCACAGGGTCTGAGGGACCTGCATCCTAGGTTGACGGTGCTGGTCCGTGTGCGGCTATCGAGATCCGCTTCCCAAGGGCAAAGGGCCTGGAAATATGAGGAGTGTATGATAGCCGTTCAGTTTCAGCTCGCTTAGCAGTTTATTCTTTGCTGCCGGATCACCCGGGTTGATAGAATACCTTTACTTAGAGCAGAGTGCTCACAAGACCGCCTGTTTGACAAAGGCGACAGGCCATGTGGGTCGAAAAGTGGTGTATGGTATCTCTTCGCCATCTTAGAATGAGCGATCCAGCTGACATAGATGCCATCGATAGTTGAAGCGCCTCGATTACGTTCAGACGTCTCCTCTCACCCACATCTCATCCTCCGCTTTGATCTCTCTGATGACAATGTCGATTTCAGTCTCACTCGCTTTTTTCTTCCCCTCATACATCTTAACAGCGTCAACAATCATCCTGATGAGATCCTGTTTCCGCTGGGCAGTCACACGGCCGACGTCTTGGACCGGAAGCTCAACGACAATTCTCACGTATCGAAAATTCATGTCGTTGCTGGAAGTGCCGCCCACATGTAGCGAAAAGCCGTGGTTGTCCAGCAAGTGTGTAATCACGCGGATGAATGTAGCCGGGACGCTGGGGTCGAAAGCTCTGTGTGAAGCGACGAGACGAGCAGGAAGTTCTTCGAATACGCGTACAGCTTTTGAGGTCATGAAGATGGAGTATGTCACCGGTCTTGCTGGCATCCACGATGAAGAGGTTGGTGGACCCCAGCCGGGAGGCAGACTCATGGGCAATTTGGCTTCCGCCATGAGAAGGTCCGATGGTATGTAATTGATTTGTTGTAGTGACTAGTGAAGAAATGGGCCGTCTGACGCCTGTTTTGATGTCCAGCTGGAAGGATCGACATCGTGAGCTCCGCCACAATTAAGCTTGCAATCGGGCGGCCTTTCGAGAACTCTCATGCAATCGTTTAGGCACCGGCTTGATGGTTGGGACACGAGACTTTGCTGGCGTATCTATATCCTCAACTGTATGCCTCCCTGTGAGATCGACCACGTAAGTGCGTATGCAATGTCCGCTTCAAGCTTGTATCAGGCATGAACATATTGGCGTGAAGAGACTCGACCTTTTAAGACGAGCGAAACTTCCTGATGTTGTCGCAAAACGCGCCGACTTGATGTCCCCAGGCTTCCTCGATCTCAATCCCAGTACTCAGCCCGCAGAAAGTACTGATATGATTGTGACCAGGCATCCAATCAACCGCCAAGGCGCCGCGACTCTCCTTGGTAGTGTCGAGCATCCATTGCTTGATGAAATCGTCCCGAGAGTCAAGTATCTCGTCTTCTGGGTCCAATTCTCCGTTCAAGACCAAGACTCTGACGCCGGCCTGCATGAAGTCGATTGTGCCATGGTTCTGCGCAGCTCTGAGGAGTCCTTCTGGGCAGTTTGCTTTGTGATCTCCAAAGTATGTTTCAAGAATTTTTGCGCGGTTCTCATGGGAATTATTGAAGTTGAATGGGACAGAGAGTAGAACGGCACCTCTCATCCGCAACCGACTCCCGCTAAAGACTTTTGTCCTTGTCTCTGCCAAAGATGGATGCAGCAGGAAAGTTGACAGATGCACGCCACCTGCAGAGTTGCCCATGATGAAGAGGTCAATTGGCGTTGGACTGAATATTCCACCATTCTCGAGGATCCACTCTACCGCTAAAGCGACGTCCTCGCCGCCTGAAGGGAACTTTGCATCGTGAGAGTTGACCAGTCGATAGTCGGGAACTACTGTGCTATATCCATACTTCAGAGCGAAGAAAGCGGCGATGTTTGCGTGGCAGAGCTCATCGGCATATCCGGGCAGCACCTTGTGCCCACCGACCAGACCGCCGCCATAGAGGAACATCAGCACTGCTCGCCTGCCGTTGATGAGGGTCGGTTCAGCAGCGTGATAAACGTCCAGCTTCTGTCGTTCTGCAGGTCCATACGAATGTGTCTCCTTCTTGATAGATCGGATCGTGCCGGCATTCTTCTGCAGAAGTGGCTCGTAGATCTTGAGAGTCGGTTGAAGTATTTGACCGATAGCCCTGCCCAGCGGTGGTAGTTGCTCCATGACGGTTTATCGACGTTGAACGAGAGGAGAAAAGTGTCGATGATGAGTCGGCACAATTTTCGTCGAGTACTTACCAGATTTTCGTGGTCCGGGATATGGATCTTGATAATGCCGTCCACTGCATCAGCATTCACCTCGCAAGCTTTCGTAGCGTCGGGAAGTGAAGACGGCTGCTGGTGTGGGTGTTGTCTGGCACATGTCAAGTGGGCGAAGCATCTTCGGCCGAGCGAAAAGGAGGAATGATCGAAGCGACGGGTCCACTTCTCCATGCCCCGCACGGCTAGTGTATTAGGGCTCGCTGCCATTGTTCCGAGGCCGACGTCGACGACTGGTCCTGAGCGTGTTCTGGATCAATCGATGATATCCACACGCCTCGCCTCTATAACAGCCATGCACCCCTCGCGCTCAGTCGTCCTGAGCTGGACGATCGATCTCGTTGCCACACACCAGACTCCGCGACAACATGGCGACCACGAACGGCCACTCTCATGCCAATGGCAATATCTTGAGAGCCACGGATCTGCCACCTGGAAAGTCTGGCCAACCATATGTCATCTCCACGCAAGAGGGCGAAATCATCTACATTCCCCTATCGAAGTCAGCCACTCGGCTCCTGGTGACCGGCAAGGAGAGCGAGAATGCTTTCGCCATTGTAGGGAGCAGCGGCAGCCAAAGTGACCCCATTGGGTTTCATTATCATCGAGAAGCCCACGATGTGTTCTTATGCCTGAAGGGCAATGTGAACGTCTGGGCCGGCGAAAAATGTCGAACAATGGGACCAGGAGACTTTGCCAGCGTGCCGCCTGTACGTATCGTGCATGACCGATACAGCAAGGAGACTGACACTTCCGCAGGGCACGATCCATCAATACCAGATCCTTGGGAACCACTCAGAGATGGTGGGCCTCATCATGCCAGGCGGCTGGGAAGAGTTCTTTCGATTCATAGGCGAACCATACTCCGGACCTCTGTGGCCCCTGGACGATCAGCGAAACCTCTTCGAAGTCCTGATCCCGAAGCTCAAAGCAGCGGCTGAGCAGTTCGATATGGTGCCTTGTCCTCAACATAAGCAATTCGGGCCATCCCCATGGCAAGAAGACGAGAACCGCCTACCCGGAGCTTTGGAGCCTTACTTCTTGAGGAATGGATCTGGGCCCGCGTATGTGGCTGGAGGCATGCTCGTTCGACCGCTCGTAACGACCGCGGAATCAAATGGGAAGTTCGTCATTGGCACCATTGAAGGATCCTCTCATCATCACGACAACGATCTCTTCGCAAGCAGCAGAAGATTGAAGTTCAAGACAACGCATCATGCATTTCAACTCGTCGAAGGTGTGGTAGAGTTTGGCCTAGGATCCTCACCTCCTGCCATCTTGCACGCTGGCGAACTTGTTTACGTACCCAGTGGGACTGAACTGAGCATCAGAATCAGGTCCAGATATGCCAAGATGTATTCGTTCTCCAGTGGAAAGGGCATCGTGGAGCTGCTGTGTAAGGTTGGACAGGCATACTCCGCGCCTATACCCCCAGAGAAGGCGAAGGAAACAGGGTTCAGCAACTTGAGCGGGTATGGGTCTGAATTTGGGTTTGAGATCTGCTGATGCGATGTAGTTAGCGAAATATCTTGACAATCATGCGCCGATGAAATGTCTGGTACACTTCAAGGACTTTTCTCGTGCTGTTGATGGTGTAGGTACAGCTGATCGCTATTCTCATAGGGAAACAGCGCCACCCTTTTCCGAACTCTCCATCATCTTCTCCAGTATTCGATGCGTCGCAACAGCTTCCGCCCAGTCTGCATACTCGTCCTTCTTTCCATCCGCGAAAGCCTGGTACAAGCGACCGACGTTCTGCGAAGGCACTGGCAATTTCTCATGCTCATCATCGACTTTGTAATCAACAACTTCAACGGTATCCTTCTCGTGATTGTGGAGTTTCAGCGAAACCGCAGGACCAAAGCCGACATTGAGCACGACGCCAGGGGCTGTGACTTGAATCTCACCCTTCTCGCCATAGATCTCCCACACGAATCCAGGCGAATCTTTGAAAGCGGGCCCGCCACGAAGAGCAGCATCGATGAGGGCGCCACTTGCCAGGTGGCCTTGCAACAGGACATGATCAGGTGTCTCGCGCCGCATCTCTTCCAACGAGCCGTCTGCAAGCTTCAGCTTGCTCGTCGCCCTCTGCGTGCTGAGCGTCGCGGTCAAGGACTTGAGATCCTGACCCAGAGCATACAGAACAAAGTCGATCGTGTGGCCGAAGTGAATGCTGAAGACCGAAGCACCAATTTTCTTGTCGTTAAGCAGTCGGCCCATTTCCTCGGGTTCTACGGCACCTGACATTCCTGCGGCGCCTCTGATGGTGACGCTCAAGACCTTGCCAATGGAACCGTCCGCGATGAGCTGTTTGACCTTGTTGACGACAGGTGATCGACGAGCTTGCAACCCTATGAGGGTGCGTGGGGTTCCTGACTTGAGGGCGAGGCTTTGGAGCTCTTCTGCTTCCTGGAGATTCTTGCCGAGTGGCCATTCGACATAGCATTGTTTTCCTTTGGCGACGATTGGCTTGATGGCATCGAGGTGCTTGTCACTGAGGTACGTCAGTTGGAAGTTCGACACCCTGACCAGGTCTACTTACACTCGAACAGAGCAGACTGCAAGGTCGAACGAGTCAGCATCGTCTGCTAGCTCTTGCACCGACCCATATGCCTTGACCGAGGAGGGCAGATTGTAGGCCTTGATTGCCGCTTCACCAGTCGCTTTGCTGGAGTTACAGATGCCAACGATTTGATACTGGGAAGACTGCTGCAGATATGGCAAGTGTGCGCGAGCTGCCCAACCTTTACCTGCCGAAAGACCGATGAATGCGATTCGAATGGGTGCCATGCTTGCTGTGAAGGTTGGGTTGTTGGTTGGGTTCATTGACCTTCGCGGCGAAGGTCCAATGTTATATCGCGTGGTCGTCGTTCACATGCCCTGACATGTGTGTAGCCCTATTGAACACTCAAACCTTATACATGGACTTCCGAAATTCCGGATTGATTCAGATGTTCCTTCGAGGGACGGTCGTTGATAAAGCCGGTTAGACTGGATCTCCGGCTTGTGATGACAAACACCGAACAAAGGGAGCTGAATCCGCGTACGTCGTTCAGCCACTCTCCGTGCATTTCGGATCCGTGGAGGTTGGCCGGAGCGGAAGAGCTTGCCCCTACTAGATCTCCTGTTCCTGTTGGATTTTGCAATCGAACAATCCGATGACGCGAGAAATCTCAGTGTTGCCCTGGGTTCAAATGTCGCATGGCCATGTTGGTGTCGAGTATAGTCTAAGCCGGGTCTTCCGTGGCGTGAATTGTCCGGAGGTCGTAGCAATGTAGACTCACCAAAAGCAAGACAGACCTCACCAACAAGCAATGTCAAGCATCGTTACTGCCTTGCAGACTCCTCCCATCTGTCTCGCTACTTCTGCTTTGTGACTGACTCTTCTTCAGCGAAGCCCGACTCGAGAAGAACTTGAGTCGTTGAGAAAGACTCGAACTCCTCTTGTCCTGGCTCTCGTTACTGACATCTGAAGTCGGCATTGCGGTTATCGACATAGGCCTCGGTGTTCCATGGATGATGAAGCCGGTGGTCGCTTTCTCTGCGAAGACGAGAAGATTTGGGTACGTTGCGTTGATGATGTGGAAATGCATCTCGACGATCATGATGATGAACAGGTCAATATCATCAATAGTGAAGCCTGGATGGAAGATATTGGCAGGGGTGAACGTCAGTCGAACGACGATTGCTCCGATTAGGCTGATGTTGTTAGCTTATATGAATGTTACAAGTCGAGGAAAGCAGACTCACGCGAGCGACAAGCCAAACCACAGGATTGCTCTCGTCTTCTTCCACCAGTGCATTTGACTGATCGTAAGCATACTCGCGATGGAGCTGAAAAGAAGCAGCAGGATGCTAGCTTGTACGATTCCAAAGATGATCCAGATCGAGGACTGCAGTATGTCAGCCGAGCACAAGTCCAATGTTTCATCTTGTACCATACATGGAGTGATTGACGCCGTGCAGCGTATACCGATGATACGATCACCGCGACTCCCGTAAAGATGGCTTCAAGGTAGCATCCTATCTTCAAGGCGAGTCGATGGCCACAGTCCTCCTCTGCCAGGCTTACGAGGAATAGTCCATAGGATATCGTGCCGAGACCCTCGGCCAGAAAGAAAAGGACGAAACTGATGGGCAGTAGCTTCTCGATCTGGGGTAGATGGATTTGAGCAGCCGTCGTCTGGACGGTGTTTCGCGTTCCAAAGCCGTTGGTGACAGCCAAGGCCAGAGTCACGGTGTATCCGATGGTGACGAGTGTTGCTAGCAACAGCACCCAATCCTCTCGTCTGAAGAGTCTGCGCCAGGGCCATCGTGTATGTAAGCGTATGGCGACCGAAATGATGGTATATGACAGCATCAAAGAGAAGGCCAAGACGACCTTGCCTCCTTGTTCGTCCTTGGTGATTGCCATTTCGGCGTTTGTCCTGTTCGAAGCTCCTGAAAAGTGGTATTCATCGCCGAGGTCTAGAGAATAATGATGAAGAAGTGTAGGCCGCCATGCATATATCGTCCTCGACCAAAACCCCAGACTCTTCAGCTGTGCCACAACGAGGGGTGCAGCCCATTTCTAGACCTCGAGGACCATATCAAGCTTCGATCTTGTTGGCAGATTGCGGAACGTTGCGCTGAAACGCAATACTCGGGAGCATGATTGACTTTCCGCAGGATGATCTGACCCGACCCCGGGGTAGTTGCTTTCAGTGACAGCCGCCACAACCGCACGGGATGGGCCATATTCTTGCTTTCGACGCCTCTTCTCTTCGTCCAGTGCTTTCACGTTAGTCCTTTCTCCGTCGCCCTTTCTTTTCATCCAAGCACCACTGCCATCGCATTTGCGGCTGTCTGAATGCACCGACGCCACCTCTCATCCCGCGTACAGCTGTTGGAGGATCTGAGGGAGCAAACTCAATCTCCCAAAGCGGAAGTTGCGAGACAGGCGCAAACCTTCGACGGGCCGTATCACCCACGGGACTGACCGCGACATCTGCTTGGTCGCTGTCGCCTACCCTTCTTATTGCCGGCTGCAGGGTCAAAGCACACGGCATCCTTTTCGCCAAATGAGCCATAAAGCGTTCACCCTCCGTCTGCGCTGCTGCAGCTGAGCTCCCCAACGCCATGTCACCTTGGAGGTCCCACGTGTCATTGCATGGACCTCGACCCGCAGAGACCAAGCTAACGGCACCTTGCCGCCGTCGGTGCCGGGCACTTGAGATATAATGGCTATCGAGGAAGCTTTTGGGATCTCGAAGACAAGCTTTACTTGCTATACCCAGCAACAGACCTGGCCGGTATGGAGAGCGACAAGACCGCCGGCTTTGACATCGAGAACATCGGGCACCACGGCGTGAACATCCCAGAAGAATATGATCCCGAAAAGCACTCCAATGATGCCCTCGTCCGCGACAATGCGGACATGGTCCGGCTGGGGAAGCAGCAAGAGTTTGACAGAGGCTATCGGATACTGAGCATGACTGCCTTCACCGTTGTTGCCATGGTCGGCTGGATCTTCGTGCCCAACTCCACGACGAGCGCGCTGATCGATGGCAACACTGGCGGAACAATTGTAATGTATCTGGTCAACTTCGCGTCGTTCTTGTTCATCACCTTGTCTCTAGCGGAGATGGCTAGGTATGTGCTTTCCTGAGGTCTGCATTATGGAAAAGAAGCTCATATGAGTAGCATGGCTCCCACGGCCGGCGGCCAGTATCACTGGGCCAGCGAGTTCGCACCACCCTCTCTGCAGAAAGTCATCAGCTATACCAGCGGCTGGCTGTCAACTCTGGCGTGGTGCTGCGGCACCGTCAGTGGTGTCTTCCTCTCGGGAAATCTGATTCAAGGCATCATCATCATACTGCACCCAAACTACGCTGCTGCCGCCTGGAAAGCATACCTGTATGCCTTTGCTCTGATCTCGATCAACTTCATCTGCAACGTGTTTCTGAGCAGAAAGTTGCCAAAGCTGGAGGGCATCATTTTCGTACTGGTCATTGTTGGCTATGTGTCAACACTCGTTGTCCTCTGGGTACTCTCGGATGGAGATCGACTCACAGCACACCAAGTCTTCACGACCTTTAATGAAGATGGCGGTTGGGGCAGTCTGGGGTTGGGTATGCTTGCTGGACAGATCTTGCTCGTATGGGGCTTGACTGGATCCGACGCTGCCGCACACATGGCAGAAGAAACCAAACGGGCCTCGAGCGTTGTTCCGAAGGCGATGGTCTGGTCGTACGTCGTCAATGGCCTTATGGTTTTTGTCATGTTGATCACATACTGCTTCCTCTTGACCAACCTCGAGGAGGCGTTCGAGTCGCCTACCGGCTTCCCATTCATGGCTGTCTTTCAAAATGCTACCGGGTCTGCGTCAGGCTCGGCGGCCTTGACGTCCATCCAGGTCGTCTTGATCATGTTCAGCGCCATCAACTACATGGCCTCGTGCTCTCGACAAGTCTGGGCGTTCGCTCGTGACAGAGGCTTGCCCTTCTCGAGCTGGATCGCGAAGGTGCGATATATCGGTTCCATTTTCTCTCGTAATGATGCTGACCGTCCGCAGGTCGACCGGAACACAAATTGTCCTACTCGAGCTGTCATCGTGGTATATGCGTTCTCGGTGCTGATTTGCCTCATCTCGCTCGGAAGCTCAATCGCATTCAACGCAATCACATCAGTGTATGTTTCCATGACTCGCCAGAAGCCTTTCCTCGACTCTAACATTAAACTAGTCAACTCCTCGGGATGGTCTTCACCTACGAGATCTCCATCGGGTGCTTGGTGTGGCGTCGCTTGTTTGGCAGACCACTACCAAAGGGCGACTGGTCTCTCGGTCGAATGGGTCTGCCGATCAACATCTTTGCGATGATCTATGGTGTCTTCCTGATCATCTTCATACCATTCCCAGTCACGACTCCAGTGACTTTGTCAACGGTGAATTGGTCACCAGTGATCTTTGTGGGCATCATCGTGCTGGCGGTGATTTACTATATCGCACTTGGCCGCAAGGTGTATGACGGACCAGTAGCATACGTGCGTTCAACGTATTAAACGAAATGATTACTGGCTTGTAAGCTGTGCGCTTCTGTTACTCGTCTTTGCCGTTCTACATTCCTCTCAATAGATGCCCGTGCTCTCCATGTGCATACTTCGCAGGATCTGTTTCGAACAGTGCTATCTTCAACCCAATCGAAAAGTGCTCCGCATGCGATGCGTATCCAAGGTGCCCGCCGCTCCAGACAAACAAATATAGGTCGAGCGCCTCGGCCAGGTTTTGGTTCGCACGGAAGTGAAACGCATTTCTGTTCGTATGCTGCGCGTTGACTATAATCATCTTGGACTTGTACGGTTCAAACATCTCGGCTCTGAATTCCGTGAAAGGGTACCTGAACTCTCGCTCAAACCAGTACATCACATTGCTGAAGACGTATGGACCAGAGCGCGGATCGAAAGCGTGTTGAAAGCCGGCTCTCTCTGCGTCGCCCACAAGTATGGTGTCACAGAATCTATCGATCGCCGGAGGAATGCCGGATCGTCGATAGGTGTCGTATACGGCTTCGAGGCTCTCCTTGATGTGCGGATAATCCGGGCACAGCTGTGCTGCAGGCGGTTCATGGATAACGGCAGTCTTGATCAGGCCAGAGTTGCGTTGCAGCAATCGCATGGTGACGATGGCGCCTGAAGAACTGCCAAGAACAATCGCTGGATCGTGTGGAGAGCAGTGTTTGATCAGAGCTGCGGCATCATCGGCATCTCGATCCAGCCTGTGCTGGTAGTCCTGAGCTCCGTTGAGGAGACTGCGTGAAAACCCTCGTCTGTCGTATGATACAACGGTGAAGGAGTTCTTCAGAAACTGCGTCAGCGGGTACCATATCTCTTTGCTGCCGTTGGCTCCAGAGATGGTGAGCAGCAGAGGTCCTTGTCCACTTGCTTCATAGTGAAGTGTCGCTCCCGGAACTTCGAGCTCAGGCATAGGAACGGCTTCCAATACCTCTGGGTGGTTGAATCGTAGAAATTCGTGTCTGCTCAAGGCCTTTGCTTCGCCTCGAGTAGTAGTGAAGATCCGCCTCACATCCCGCTCGAAGTGATGTTGTTGCGGGAACTGAGAGATGACGAACGCGAAGACGCCTCTCCACTCAGCGCCAAGTGGGCCGATGCTCCAACAGCTGAGGATGCAGTGAGGGCAGCACCTGGGAGAACATAGCCCGACGACTTTTTAAACTCGGCAATCTGGGAACGTGCGGTCCATCTTGACCCCGATAGATACCTTAGGCAGTACCGTCCACAATTGTAGCAAGACTTCGTCGTTGATTTCGGCCCGGAGATGCGTGATGGGGAAGTCGCTGCACTGTCATACAGCGAGAAACATGCCACGAATGTCCTGTATCCGCCGAAAAGGTGCAAGATTCGAAGATGGTATACTGCACAGTATATTTGGGGAAATGTTGATGAGGTCGAGTCAACAAGACAAATGGCTGGAAGGAACAGACTGCATCGGATATCCGTAGCCACCGGACCGGATACTGCAATAACCGGCTAACCTCTTACCTCACCTCGTCGCTGTTTTGATTTTGCATCTTCGAGCTACATCGCTCTCACGACTCTGTTCACACAGCCACATGCTAAGGATGTGCCGCCACAAGGAGTCATACCAAGATTGCGTGCCGTATCGTTCAACACCATCGTCGCCAGGCCAACGGGAGGATCAAAATAATGACCAGCCGGTCGCCACCACCTCCTCAACGGCCACAGACTCTGCGGCGCGTTGACGAGGGCAGCCTCTCGTGGCTCATCGCTGGTTACCGACGGCAACGCAAGACATCGCAGCCGTCTCGAACGTCCTTTGCGTGATGCACGCGTGCTGAGCGTATCAAACTCTATTTCGTGAACGTGGATCTCAACGGTCGCCAGCCCGGCTGCCATGGATCATGGCGAATTTCCTCGCCTCAGAACCGATCAATTCTCCGACAACGTACCAGCCATTCGAGCCGAGCATGACGCAAATCGCACCTTCATCGCATGTGTGAAGACAAAGCGCAGATTTGTCGTTTTGGTCGCCAAATCGCGGGAACTTGAGTTCAACATGGCGTAAGATCCGCTTCACTCAGCTAACCGAATTTGTGCAGTGCAAAGACATATATGCCGTGTGCGGAATGCAATGGACCAACCACACCTAAGCTCGTCGCTCTATTTGCAACACCTCTGATTGTTTTGATGTCTGGACTTGACAACGGCCGCCAACCAGCCAATTGGGTATTCTCCATGGTTCGTAAGGCCTGCAATGTGGATGCCACGCCGAGTTCGACTGGCCCTCCCGCCATTGTACCATTCCCACAAGGGGTCTTTCCACGCCTGCGAACCATTCCGTGTGTCTGCTCAGATGAAAGCGTTCGCCCGCCCAGCATGGCTAGCCACAGCGGTTCCGTCGATCCAGACGAAGGATCGAGGCTGCCATGCTTGCAGTGGTTCATACCGCTCATTTTGCTACCGTCCTCTGGTCAGCCCAAGTGATTCTGCCTCGGTGCAGAGGGGCGACGTACCTGCTATTCTTCCCTGGCCTCTATCTTTGGCGCTTGTAGAGGCTCCACTCCAACATTTCGATCTCCATTGCTGAGTTGAGGCACTGCAAGGACGCTTGGCTACTCTTGTTGAAGCAGAGTCCATGTTAGGGGGCCAAGAAAGTAGGCCTGGGCTCTTGCATCAACAAGCAGAGCACACTTCTCTTGACTGGCCTTCTTTTTTTCCAACTCTGGTACTTGTCGTCTCTTCTTGTGCGCAAGCCACCGCTTCACCACCGACAACTCACACACCCTACACGACCAACCGCACACCCTGCCACTTCACTGACCACTAACCAGTCTCGACTCGAACACTTAGTATAAGGACGCATGCTGTAACAGTCTAGTCAGCCAATTGTCAGTACACTGATACCATATCCTTTTGTGAACCACATTGCTAACAATGCGCTTTACACACCCGCTACGACTCTGCAACCTTTTACCGCTACTCGACCTCGTATCATCCGTTCCCCTCATAGTCCACGATGGCCTTCAAAAGACAGACATCTGGGTCAGAAAAGAGAATACTCTGAACGCGACAACATGGCACCACGCGCACAATAAGACGATGCAATTGCACAATTCGAAGGCGAACATTCTGGAGACGAACACGACCATCTACAACCAAACAGATTCGACAGCAGTGTCAGTAGCTGCGACAGGCCAATTACCCATCAACATCATCAATAAGTGGAGTAGCAACGATATCAAAGTATATGTCTCGGGTCTCGACACCAGTGGCGCCCTGGTCATGCTCGGAAAGAACGGCCAATGGGTGTATCCTACAACCACCGCCTCCACTCCTCAGCCGGTCGATTCCAGCGTCGCCATACCTCTCGGACCGCCTAATTCGACACTACCGCTCACATTGCCTAGCTTCCTCATCAGCGGAAGAGTCTGGATTGCTGTCGGTGGTCTGCAGTTCTTCGTTGTCGCAACACCAAACGGCCCAGGTCTTGTGCAACCTTCAGCCGCTAATGCACAAGACCCCAGTGCAGAAGTCAACTACGCATTCGCAGAGTTGACTTGGAACTCGCAGCTTGGAATCTATGCCGATATCACCGCAGTCGACTTCGTTGGGCTTCCCCTCGGGATCAAACTTACAGATAGCAATAACACAGTCCAATCGATCCCTGGTACGCCCGCAAACGCAGCTGACATACTCTGCAATCAGCTCAAAGCGCAGGGCAAGAGAGATGGACGAGGTTGGGATCAGCTCTGCGTCTACAACTCTGCCGGCAAGCTCATCCGTGTCCTCTCGCCTTCAAACTTGCCAGCAGGCGGCCCGAACCCCTTTGGAACGTATTTCGCCAAATACGTCAACGACGTCTGGAACCACTACCGCAACAACGATCTCATCATCAACACCCAGTCCAGCCCGGGCAACGTCACCTGCCGTACTCAAGGGAACATGCTGAAGTGCGCCGGCGACAATAGAGGTTACGCCAAACCTAACAACCGTGACATCTTCGGCTGCAACAGCGGCCCCTTCTCGATCCAACAAGGCGACAACGCTGTCCATCTTGCCGTCGTGCCACGCCTCTGTGCGGCTTTCAACCGAGCGACGCTTTTGATCCCTGGCGGCAACGTGCAGCCAAGCTTATCGCCGGCTAAGTACTATATTAGCGACGTTCAACGACCAGCCGATTCGAGGCCGAGGAACTGGTACAGCCAACTCGTGCATCAGGTCGAAGTCGGAGGACGAGGATATGCATTTGCGTACGACGATGTAGCGCCGAATGATCAGGAGGATCAGTCTGGTCTTGTGGCGAGTCCGGATCCGAAACTCTTCACAATCATCGTCGGGACATCATAAATGAAAGGGCATACTGTGGGATCATGGCGTTGGAGGATAAATCTGATTAATGTACGACTTTACGATTCGATGTAATGTGTCCAGGATGGATGATAGAAAACTCGCAAGGGTCGAGCTTGTTGACGACTTCAAGATTGACGGAAACTCAGATGATACCAAGAATGATTGTTATAGATTAGGGAATGGAAATTGGACAGTTTGGTTTGAAGCCATCTTTGGCATTTCGATTCGATCTATTCTACCATTGAAGTACTTGGGAAAGGTAAACAAAGTCAACGCAGCCACTGGGTATCTCAAAGTCAAGCAGAATACCAGACAAGAAAAAGGAAAGCCACCGACACTATCGCCACTCTCATCTCTCATCGCTGGCCAACTCAAGGACTCGCTACGGCGTTGTTGAGCCTCTCGACAGCACGAAGATCGTACTGGATGGTGTTCGCGTCAGTCTGGACGATGTAACCTTGCTGCAAGACGATGTTTGGCAGATCTCGCGTGGTCTGCTGCAGACCGCCGTTGGCTTGAGCGTAGCGGAGAGCTTGCGTGAGCTGGCCAGCATCTTGCCCAGTCGGCCAGTTGACGACGCCATTGATCACATCTTGCAGTTTGGCTGGCTCTGGAAGGGTGTTCTTGCCTCGAGGTGGCTCGTAAAGGTCACCGCTTGGCTCGATCGGATTGCGGACGTCGTACAGATCGACGTTGTTGCCGCTCGAGTGTTGTGAAAAGGGCTGAAAGTCGACGTGACCTTGGTGCCGCATTTCGGAGGGAATGCTACCATGGCCGTACTTGTTGATGGTAGCGGTTCGGAGCTGGTGACGAAGGGTTGCTTGACGGCGGTTATACTCTGTTGCGTCAAGATTGCCGCGTGCGTGCAGTTGCAGCTTCGCGATTGTGCCGGTCGACCACCCGTTGCGGTACAGGCGGAAGAGGACTGTGGGCCACTTGGTGTGGTGAGGGAAGAATGTGAGCAGCTCTTGAGCGGAGATGACCATCTGCGGCAGCTCAGTGAGAAAGTCGACGGCAGTGGAGACATTTGTGTTGTAGCCTCGACGGCCATCGTCAGCGCTTTGATCGCCCTCGCCGGAACCAGCACCACCGCTAGGACCACCATCGCCGCCGGCCTTCTGGCCCTTGCCGCTACCACTACCAGAAGTACCAGCGCTCGACTTCTTCAACGTACCACTCTTGCCCTTTTGTGAAGTCTTCGAGCTGGCTTCAGTGGCGTCGGAAGGAGAAATTACACCGCTGGCGAAGTCGATGCGAGAGGACGGGCCGCAGAGAAGGCGAGGGTCGATCAAAATTGACGGAAGGGTGGCGTCGAAGCTGGCGCCAGGCTTAGCAGGAGAGAACTGGATGCCGTGAGAAGTTGGTGTAGCGCTGTAAAGCGTGGGCTCGTCTTGCCAGAACACCAGGATAAGACGGCCAGAGAAGTCGGGAGGAGAAGGAGAGTGTGCGGACATTACGCTCTCTTGGTCGATGAGGCCGAGACGGACCATGGTCTGGTCGGATAGCTCGGTCGAGAGCGTGGCTGCGGAGATGCTGAGACTAGTCGCGGGAGTCGACATGTCGGATGTGAGGATGAACGTGGAGTTGAGTGCGGTGCAAGCGGCAGTAGAAGAAGAGTCGGTGTATGAAGACATCTCTATTAAGCAACATTAGTACGAGCTCGACCAGCGTTATGTGTCATGCATGTCTTACTTTTGATGTGTTGTGTGTTGTCTTGTGTTGCGGGTTGTGGATGGTATATAGCGTGGTGAGTGAATGACTTGTAAGTGCCAAGGCGCTATAGTAACTGCCAGTTTGGGAAGTCAGCTCATGCTAGGAGCAGAACGAAAGCAGCAATTGACTTACGAAGAGGATTGTGTTCGAGTGTGTTGAAGAAATTGGTGCAAATCGAGGGAGGAGAGGGTCTACTTAAGGTGGCCTCTTCTCAATAAGCTTCCTTCCTAATCAAACAAAATTGGCAGTCCGTGCGTTGGATTATCACGTCATAACACAAGCCAGCAAACCGCCATTGGCTTAGATAGACCCGATGCTCTGGCAAGAAGGCAAAGCGGCAAGCTGGCAATCTGGCAATCATTCACGACGTCTAAGAGACAAGGATGGAAGCTTAGGAGATTCTGTGCATACAAGGGGCGGCATCAAAGGTTTCTTGATAAGTTGTGGCCATTGTTGTAGCAGATATGAGCCATTGAGGGTGTTTGGCCTTTGTAGAGAACATCAGATCCGCCCAAACATTGGCCTCGAGTTCCCTGAAGCCGAAGTTGTTTCCGCAGACATTGGCATGTGACAGTCTCGAAACATGGGCTCAGCCACGTAAGGTCAAGACCGACTACGAGATTCGATGTCCGATAAGTAGCATTCATATCGCGTCAACTTTTCGTGGTCATTAGAAAGGGAAAGCATTTGCATCTCTGTTTAGTCATTCCTCGTATCTCATGCTACCGATGCCCTACCAAGAAAACGGTGTGCTGTGCTGGTCCTGTCCTCCAGTTCGACATTCGCCCGTACTTTGCCTGTCCTAGACTCCTTTTCGCGCTCATATGAGCCTCTGATGTACTCACTGTCCTACGAACGCCAAACGCCATGTGTAACAAAACTGCAAGCATCAAACCAGGAAAGAAACAGAACCCAGATAAGCCAGACCATCGACGTCGCAGTTCCTGCTTGACGGCCCGTAATATCCACGAAGTCTCCTGTCTTCTTCTCAGTCCAGCCGACCGCGGCACATTGGACATGTCCGATTCAATGGGTCACTCAACCACTCGTTCACACACAAAGTATGGAAAGAATGTCCACATGGCGTATCCGAGACCTCAGTGCCAGCTGCCGACTCCCAACAGATGGCGCAGTCCGGGGCGTCGGCTTCGGCCTCCCTGATCGGTAGCGTAATAGCAGAAAGTGGAATCGGAGTTGGATGCTGAGCATGGTCGATGAGCAATTGTGAGAGCTCTTGAAACGCTGTCGCGGCTTGGTGGGTGATGAATCTATTGACATCTGCCTCCATCTGATCCACGTCGCGGCTCAGGTGGTGAACATGATCGGTCGTATCTTGTAGTTCAGCTCGAACTGCTCGTGTTGCTTCTAGCAGCGCGTGAAGCGCCTCTGCCAATGGCTCTGGCTCTGGCTCTGGCTCTGGCTCTGGCTCTGGGGGAAGTTCACGTCCTGGATCGACAAGCTCGCCGCCGACGAGAAGCATCTGACGAAACCCGCGGCGACGGCGCGTGGACGCGTCCGGTCTAAGGCGACCCTCAGTCTGTGGGTCCGACTCTGCGAAGGGCTCAAGAGTAGATAGACCGCGCTCGTCACGTCTGGTCGTGGTGGAGGTCCCTTCGTGCCGATTCGCAGAGGCTTCGAAGATGCTGGTCAATGGACTTGGCGATTCGTCATGGTCATGTGTGAGGACGCGAGGAGAACGTCGAGGATGATCTGCAACGGCGAGCGGATCCAGTAGGGTCTGGACGGTAGGGCTGAAGGGTCTCGACGGCTGATCAGACTCGGGTATAGAGTCTACTCTGGTATGAGCAAGATCCTGCTGCTGCGCGCCCAACATACCACCGGTTGCACGACGACGCGACGTTGTCGGTGGAACATCGTGAGGAAGTTGACTGGCAGGCTCGGTGGAAGCGTCATCCGCGCGGCCGTCGTCCTCAAGGGCAGTGCCGCCGTGCGGCTCGTTCATTTGAGCTTCATCTGGTTGCTCATGAGGCGAAGGAAAGCGCATACGGCGGCCTCGCCATTCGAAATGGGTCGGAAAGTTGGTGCGGCGACCGCGGCCACGATCCATGTTGGTGGAGCTGACGGAGCTGGAGAAGCAGTGTTGCTGGATCTGTGTGTTGATGGACGTTGAGTATGCGTCTGTTTTGCTGATAGAACGTGAGGGTTTGAGTAGTGGAGTCGGCAGAAGGTCGAGGGAGAGCGCGGCAGGAGTTGGACGCGGTGCTCGAGTGTTGTGCAAACAAAGACAATAACAAAGCCAGTAACGAGACAACGCGATTGTTATTCGTCGTGGACAAAGCGTATTGCCTGACTTCGCAATGTTGTTGTGCGCTCTGGTTGACTGCAAGCCACGACCTCGAATCATTACTCGTTGAACATTCACTCCGCTCCCAGGCTTGGCTGCACTAGCCAACTTCCCGTCACATGCCACAGCACGCACGCGTCGTGCATCATCAACACAACACCAAAACCGGTGAGTACCAACTACTGGCCACTGGTACCCATGTGTGTCAGATTGGTCTTCATCACTAGGCTGCGAATGTTCATTCTCGCCCGCATCATCTTCTCGCGCCGCAGAAACGGCGCTCGTTCGCGCAAACGAGACCGCACCACCACCATGGCAGGCCCCAGCAAGCCCAACAAGCCACAACCACACACGCCTTGCGAGCAGGAGACGACCACAACGTTCACACCTGAAGCCACCGGAAGCGAAACCGTGTGTCCCACGATAACCGTCACCACGCCAGACACGCACGGCAACAGCGAGTCTCGTAAGGAAACCATACTGAAAAGTCGAGGTGTCGCGAGCGACGCGAATGGTCGCGAAATGTTGCAACTTCCCTCCATAGGCTACACTGCGTCGAAACGACGCGCGGACAGGCTGCACGCGCGATTGATGCAGCGCGAGCGACCCAGCTATGTGCAGCGTCTGGGCCAGTCGCAGCCACCACCAGCAGCGCGGTCATCTTCAGTGGATGAGGAATCTGCTGCAGATGGTAGAGATGAAGAAATGAGACGGACCGAATCAATGCCCCCGCGAGAGGCTGGTACGCTAGACAATGAAGGCGAGGTCCAGGAAGGTCAATGGTCGTTCGAGCTGCCACTACGCCCTGCCAGGATAAGCGCTGGAGAAAGCTTGAGTGATGAGATGGCAGAGCTCAAACTGCAAGCACCAGATGAGTACGAGGGATCGAAGAGTGTTGAGCGTGGCAGGCGCACGAAGAAAGACGTCCTTCCACGAAAGGACCCGTCGTCCGACAGTGATTCCTGGAAGCACCGAGGACGGAGCAGTGGCCCACGCCCGAAGCCAGACGAGACGGCAGAGCCAGAGGAGGAGATGGAAGTAGAGGAGCAGATGGAGCCGGAGGAGAAAACTATGCCAGAAGAGAAGATAGAGCCAGAGGAGAAGTTTGAAGTGGGTCGTGAGGACGAAGAACTCCTTATGACGGGATCTGGAGAGCAGCTGGAGGCCGGCCAAGCCATTGAAATGGGCACTATCGTGAGCACAGGAGACAGAGAGCGTCCAGCAAAGGACAAGGTTGAGCGTTCGTCGGGATGGATACCGGCGCAAATGCCGGAGAGTGAGAGGTAGAAGGTTGAAAAGCACAGGAATATGCCGCAGGGACAGGTGAACACCATCAACTGATAGCGAAACAGTTTGTCGAATGAACACCAGAGCTATGAATAATGCAGCTGTATAGCATGAGCCCTGCCCATCAACGATGATGGCAATTTCGTATCCATGCTTCACGTCTTCGTCTCGTCGTTCCTGCTGTCGATTCTCGTCTCTCTCATCTCCTCCGGCACGCTCCCGAAACTCGTAGTAGACTGGTTGTTCTTTCGCCACACCACCGGTGACCATGAAGGTCGTCTGCCATGTAAGGATACCGGAGTGGTAGGCGGTATCTGGAAATATTGGGTGTCTGCTGATGAATTGGTAGAGTGGCCTCGCAGTGGTGTCACTGGGTTGCTATTGAAGAACTCGGATCCGTTCCTGCTTGGGGGCCGCATGCTATCTGCGAAAGCAGTGTACGTCGAAGGAACTGGTGCTCTGCTCTGGGCTCTGGATGCTTCTGGCGAGCCTGCCCCTCTGCTGAGTCGTCTGCTTCGTGAGGCTGTATCGATCGTAGGAGCATCAAAGCTGGGCTGAAGAATAGAGCCTCTGCGGGCCATGAAGAGTGCCTCAGAGTCCTCAACATCGTTGATCCAGGAAGTCATATCTTCGAAATCGATGGCGGTGTTGGTTGAAATTCCACTAGCATTTCGACGCAAGTACTCGTGGGAGGTTATCCCGTCGACAAGGTGCGCTTTCAATGGTACCGGACCAGGGACAACTCGCTGTGGATTATGGCAGTCGATGGAGTAGCTCATCATGATGTTGAGATGCTCGTGAGCCGCGGTTCGCTCCCGATCAAGCAAGAAAGGCATGGTGTCGATTGCACGGTTCACGAACCACCAGATGCAAGCTTTCGCAATCGCCCAGCCATATATGAGGGTGACAGCGACAGCAGTGACGCCAAAGCACAGCAATGATACTGTAAAGATGGCAATACCAATAGGAATAGCCCAAGGCAAAATGACGGCCGCTCCAAACAGCAAAAAGACAAGCTCAAACATGGTGGCGATGTTGATGTTGATGCGGTGGTGTCCGCGAGACATGTACGCGTCACATCTTGAGAGAAAGACCGATGCAGAATCGTCTAACAGACAAGGCAGGAGAGATGGCCAATATGTGACAAGAAGGATGAGGTTGAGGAAAGGGAGATGGACTAGAGTTGGTATGGAGATGATGCGGAGGTGGCGGGGGACGATGCCAAGTCGAAGTCAATTTTGACCTCACCTCATCGACATGACAACCTCTTCTATCAGCTACATGTATTAACTGGATATTCGCTCATCATGACCGAGCACGACAGCAACGATGACTTCCCGTGGCATCTGGGTGTCTTCGATGCCCACTGTCATCCCACCGATACCCTCTCGAGTCTGCAGTCGATTCCGAGTATGCGAGCGAAAGTCCTGACCGTCATGGCCACCAGAGCCCAAGATCAAGAGCTTGTGGCAAGGGCCGCGGACCAGTATGGCGTAACTGAGGCTGAGATGGCCTCCGAGAACGTGAGCTGGAGGTACGTCGGTGTAGAGGTATATTATCGCGTCTTAGTTCTTTTCCCGTGGCTGACTCCTTCATGTAGTGAAACGCACAAGATTATACCTGCATTTGGCTGGCATCCTTGGTTCTCGCATCAAATGTTCAACGAGAGTGAATATGATGGTGCAGAATCGTTGAACTCGGAGCAAAAAGCCGCACATTACCAAAGCGTCTTAACGCTCAAGTCTGGAGATCACGACTTCCTCGAATCCCTTCCAGATCCTCGCCCCTTTGGTCATTTCATCGGCCAGACTAGAAATTACCTTGAAAGATATCCATTGGCCCTGGTAGGAGAAGTTGGCCTCGATCGCTCGTTCCGAATACCTGAAAGCTGGTTACCAGAGCAGGCAGAGGGGCGAGATGACGGGCTGACTCCTGGGGGTCGGGAAGGCAGACGACTTAGTCCTTACCGAGTCAGCATGGGGCATCAAAAGAAGGTCTTGCTGGCTCAACTCGCACTTGCTGGAGAGAAGCAGCGGGCTGTCTCAGTCCATGGCGTACAAGCCCACGGCATTGTTTATGAGACTGTCTCACAGACTTGGAAGGGTCATGAAAGAAAGCTATTGTCAAAGAAAGACAAGAAACGAGCCGAAGCCATTACCAAAGCTCACGCAGATGCCCCCGAAGCAGAAGACGAGGCCATCGGACCTGCTGGACCGAAGCCATACCCTCCACGTATATGCCTGCACTCTTTCTCCGGGCCAGCGGAAACTGTCAAGCAGTATATTGCACCGAATGTTCCTTGCGACGTCTTCTTCAGCTTCAGCACAACAATCAATGCTTGGTCAGAAAGCGGTGATGGCAAGGTGGAAGCAGCTGTAGAGGCGATACCCGACGACAGAATTGTTGTCGAAAGCGACTTGCACACCGCTGGCGACCGGATGGATGCTTTCCTCGAGGAGATAGTACGCAAGATCTGCCAGGTCAAGGGGTGGCAGCTGGAAGAAGGCATCAAGCTCCTTGGATCGAACTGGAGGCACTTCGTATATGGTCGTCGCTGAACGCCTCGACTCCTGGGGCAGATAACGCTGTAATCCTTAGCGCATAAGACATGTTTGTAAGGTGTAGCGCTTCTTTGTTGACTCTGGTCGAAACACTGACGTTGCTGCTTTGTAGCTAGGGCAACATCCGTCTCAGGGCATTCACTCGCAAGACAATGCTTTTGTCCTAGCAGCAAACGCACGTGCGAGTTAAGAATTCGTGTTTCGCTTGGACCGTGCGTCGTCGCCTGTTTCAGACGTCGCGCCTGTTCTTCTACCGGCAGCGCCCTCTATAAGACCTTCTCACAATCCTTTCTACATTGCTGCAACCGAATCTTGGAAGCGCAGCACCGCAACCGTTCGCAGATATGGACGGTCGCAACTACATCAACCGCGCGCCAACCGGCATGCCTTCAACACCGGCGACCAATGCCAGCAGCTCGATGCATGCATACACAAACGACGATGCTTCGATGACAGCACCAGTCATGCCGATGCCAACAATGAACTACATACCACCTTCACAACCAGCCTGGTACCCACCACCATCGTATTACAACTCAGCGCATGCACAGAACTTCGATCGCAGCAGCTATCCGCAACCTACGAGGAGTCACAGCACTCCATATCCTCCTGGACTCACACCAGCATACCAGGTTCCTGCGCTTTCCTCACGACCGCCTCCAGCCGCTGTTGTCGCGCCGCAAAGCGTGTACCAACCTCTCTACTCCGGGCAGTGGGACTTCACCCCAGCTCCAGAGTTTCTCAACCCTGTCGTCTTTGCGCAGCCAGGCACCCACTACCAACAGCTACCCACTCAGAGTGAACCACCTTCCGGACCTCAATTGATCGAAGGTCTTTTCGGGAACGCGCAGCACCCACATTACGTGGCCGTGTCTGGTACTCGAGAAGCGCTTGATAGACTGCGCGAAGCGACCAGCGTGGAGAACCTGATGGTCGATGCGCATCCTCAGGTCTGCAACGATGCGTTCATCGCATCTCTCAAACATCTGCAAGCCAAAGGCGCTATCGCGGACCCAGACATGGTAGACACTGGCAGAGGGCGCTTCACTCTTGACGAGATGTCTTGGTCTGAACGCGCAATCTTTGGTATCGATGGCTCGGACTTCCTAGTCAACCCTGAACAGAGTGTTCAGCACTTTGGCAATCCGCTCTTTCAAGGCAACGTCGATTACCTGCTTGGCTTCCTTCGCATGATCGGCAAATACCACGACAACACACGCAACATCAATTATGAGCTTGGTCTCGTCACGAGAAGCGGATACGATGACTATACCGCGCAAGTCTTCAAAGCTCAGCAAGGTGTCGAGGTCGACCACACGGTGTGGGTCTACCGCGAATGCATCGGAGACTACACGAGCATGGATCGCTGGATAGAACGATGGCACGCTTTTGTTCTTCGCCCTGACGCGCCAGCGCCGGTTCAGCAGCGGTCTACTGATGGTTCTGCCGCGTTTGTCCTTTCAGAGCAGTATCCGCTTCCAGATCAATCGCAAGAGAACTCCGGAAACCTCGACGATGGTGCATCTTCAGCGCAGAAGAGCAAGCGGCGTGGTACGGCTCCTGCTGGCCGTGGTCGTGGTCGTCCACGCAATACGACGCATCGATACTCGCTGCCCGCCGCTCAGCCTATGTTCGGCGCTCCAATGGTCATTCACAACATCCCGCCTCGAAACCAGTGGCCAGGTGCCCGCCATCAGCAAGACAACGCTCACCTCTTTCAGCATCTCACCGATGAAGAGATACTCACCGGCAGTGTTCACCCTGACGACATTGTCGGCACGCTCATGCTTCGCCTAGTTCCAAGACACAGCAACTCAGAGCTTCACCGTCAGATCAACGCGCTGTACCACACGCTGAATCCGCTGGCACCGAAGAAGGTCACGGCTTCATCCATCACGAAGCGGTGGACGTTAGCTCTCCAGCACATCTGTAAGCGGGACGGGTTGGATCGACGCGCAGAGATGGACCGCTATCACAGCGAGAGACAGGAGAATGGCATCTTTGGAGGCCTTGGTGGCGGCGAGGGACCGCCAGCTTCGAGGAAGCGGAAGGCATCGAAGCTGAAGGACGAGCAGGAAGAAGCGGAGCTCAAGCGTGAAGAGTCCCTCGATGCCGACGTCGAAGTAGATGACGATTCGGCTACACTACCACCCAGAACTTCGACACGGCGTCGCAAGGCTCGCAAGTCCGTGAACTATGCCGTCAGCTTTGAGGGACTCGATGAAGATGACGAAGAGCAAGAGTTCCCTCCGCCCAAGCGCAGAAAGGCATACTCGGTGGGCGATGAAGATGTGTCTGACTTTGAAGAGGGGTATCTGAAAGCTGAATGTGGAAGTGGCATGGCTGTTGGTCGCTTGGGCGCCGAAAATGCTGGTAGTAGCATGAACTCTGACGGGGAACTATGGTAGGACAACGGGCAGGAACATCCGGGTTAGGCTCAAAGAAGTCGTGCAATTTAGTCAATTCTGATTCTCTCTTTCTTCCATTGCTTTGACTTGTCCGAAGGAACATCAGACTGTCTTACATCTTTTGCTGCTTGCCTACCAGTCCAATGTTGTTCAAAGTTCAGAATCTTCCGGAATCTGGCATGTTCTGCTGTTGATATTGACGGTTGCTACTCGGAGGTTGTTGGAGAGTGTTGTGTTAGCACCGGGCACCCCAGTCTCAGATATCATAGCATCTGCTGAAGGCACAGCTCTTACTAGTCCAAAACTGTACGCGACGGTCTGTGAGCTGAGATTAGACACCAAGCCCGGATTTTTCGCTTCAGCACCTCACCTTCCATATCCATGCTAGAGACAAGGCCTATCCCCAACCGATGATGCGCCTATCATGCGCGATACCTATCCGACACCACGAAACCCCGACTTGACTGCCACTTCGATACGATGGCCCCGGCACTTCTCTCATCAATCATCAACTCATCAAGCGTGCATGTCACCTTCCATCCTCGTGAGATCGAGCTCGCCTATTCTATGCGATCGCGCCGGCGTTGGCACATCGATTGCCATTATTGGCTCGCCCGAAGCAAGCGTCATGGCACTGTTTGAGCTACATGTAGTCGTTGATCCTGGTCTCGGGTGGGAGATGAGCTTTCTTTCGTCTTTCCTCGCTGTCTCAAGCCACGCGACTGCCACGTTGTACAAAAAAGCAAGGAATGCCATTGCCCTAAACACTGTCGTATGACCAGCAATCTGTCAGCACTTCGACCCAGATTTGCACGTCCGGTGGACATGATTATCCCAAGGAGCCTCCCGCTCTGGAGTGCTTTCTATTTCTTCGCCACAGCTTTTGCTCAACCGCAGAATGGCCTAAAAGTGCAGCTTTCAACCGCGGATGGTCTGCTCAACGGTAGCACGACCGGCCGAATTCTTGTTCTCTTCGCCCCCGCTGGGGTAGACCCTTTGGACGACCTCGACGTCACATCTACGCCTGACTATTTCTACGGCCAGAATGTCTACGACTTCGATACTGGCGACACCGTCACTCTCGCCGGAGGAAGTGGAAAGCGTACCAGTTTCGGCGTCTGGGGCTTCCCAAATGCCAGCTTGGACGATCTACCTGCTGGAGACTACACAGTCCAAGCCTTCCTGAACCAATATGAGACTGTTACTCGCAGCGATGGCTCGAAAGTGAGCGTGCGGTTTCCCTGCGGCGATGGTCAACTCACTGTGGACGGACCTGGCAGCCTAACAACATCGGCTACGAACGTCACTGTATCCGGTGAGGCGCAAACAATTGAGCTCACATTCGAGGATATCGTACCTGTGGATCCCTTCAACGGTACTGAGATTGGTGGTTGCTCGCAAGGGAACTACGCAGACACGGACAACTTGAAGTACGTCAAGATCCGGAGTGAAACGCTCAGCAACTTTTGGAATCGGGACATGTATGTAGGCGCAAATGTCCTTTTGCCATATGGCTACCAGGCCAACGACACCAACAAGCGATATCCAGTCATCTATTCGCAGGACCACTGGGTTGGTGGTGACTCGTCTTTTGCTTCGTATGGCAGTGGGAATTGGACCGACGCTTGGGACAGTGGCACGATACCATCGACGAATGGCAGTGCAGCTCGCGAGACACCAAAACTGATTCTCGTTACCTTTCGCCATGAGGCGCCATACTAGTGAGTGCGACCAAGGTCTTGAGCGTAATGATGTTCCAACACTGACCAACTCCAAGCGACGACTCTTACGCCGTCAACACAGCCAATCTAGGGCCCTACGGCGATGCCATCAACGACGAGCTGATCCCAACCATCGACAAGATGTTTAACACTATTGCAAAGCCCTACGCCAGAATCCAAGAGGGCGGCTCCACTGGAGGCTGGGAGTCTGCTGCAAGTGTAATCTACCGCCCAGATCTCTTCGGCGCCTGCTTCTCCTCCTACCCCGACTCTCTCGACTTCCACCGCCACCAAGATATACCCCTCTACGACGCCAACAACGCTTACACCCGCACCAACGGCAGCAAAATCTGGTCAATCAGATCCAACGTCAACGGTACACTGACCAACCTCATCACCGTCGAGCAGGAGAATCACTGGGAGCTCACCTATGGCACCTCCTCCCGCTCAGCAAACCAATGGGACATCTGGAATGCCGTCTTCGGCGCCCAGGGCCTTAACAGCTACCCGCTTGAGCCATGGGACAAAGTCACCGGTGAGATCTACCCAGATGCCGTCGAGTACTGGAAGCCGATGGACTTGTCAAACTACGTCACGACCAACTGGGACACCGCAAAGAACCTAGGCGAGGTCTTGAAGGATCGCATCTTCATCTACGTCGGCACTTGGGATAATTACTTCCTCAATGAAGGCGTCGAAGAATTCCAGAAACGAGTCTCGGCGAAAGGTGGACCAGACTGGGCGAATGTCACTATACTGGAGGGACAGCCGCACGGTGGACTGTATCAGCGCAGGGAGCTTTGGAACTATCTTTTCTTTCTGGAGAGCTGGGTGAAAGACCATGCGCCTGATGGGAAGACGCCTTTACCAGATAACGTTACCACTGCGGCCGCGAGGGGCAACCAGTGGGAGGAGGTCATTGCACGAGGCGGGCATCAAGCTGCGCTTGCAAGGCAGGCTCCTCCCGAGGTCAAGGCCGAGGGCAAAAAGGGAGGGTATGGACAGTCTGTGGTGGAAGCCAGTGTGGGACGTTGGGATCCTGGTGTCAAACTTGAGGCGCAGTGGATTGTTGATTGCAAGGCCACTGGGAGCGTGTTCCCTGTCACTCCAGGCAGTACTGTGACGTATAAGCCCAAGGGAAGGTGGGCGAGGGGAACGAAGGATGTGCAGCTCGCAGTCATTGGGCGGCAAAGGGGATACGAAGACGAGACGAGGAAGAGTAACGTTGTCAAGGCGAGAGTTTGAACATAGATATTCTCACTGGTCGCCCACTGCGTATAAAAGACTACTTTTGAGTTCTCGCCTCGTCACTTTCTAGCCCTTCTGCTGAACCTCAATCGCCAACTTCACCGCGGACTCCAAATCATCAACCCCCTCCTCCATACCAATCAGATGATTATCCCTCTTCTCATAAAGGGTCCCACCTTCCGTCCAGATCCTCCTGAGCGTGACGGCACCGCCTTTCTCCGCCTCAATCTCCTTCAACTTCTCCAAACTCGTATAAGATACTTCCCACTTCCCGCCGCCCGTCTGCCTCTCAAACTCGGCAAGAATAGCCTCAGGAGTCGAGGTAAACGAATTTACATGAATAGCTTTATTCGCCACGGCTCCCGGATGGAGAATCGCGGCTACAACGAGCTTGCCGACATCGCGCATGGTGGTTAACGAGATCTTGCCTTTGCCATCGCCGAGGAGTACGGCTCGTTTGTGTTGGACATTGAAGGATCCTTCGGCTTCAGAGTCGGATGGTTTGGCCGAGAGGTAGAGCTGGCCGTCTGCATCGCCATAAGGTCCTGTGACGACGTAGGTATAGGTCAAGTGCTTGATCGTCTTGAGTAAGGCGCGGATTTTGAGCTTTTGTTGATGGGGTGCTTCATTGGCGGAGCTGGGCCAGTACTCGATGTCGGTGCCGTACTCGGAGGGGAAGAACTTGGAGTTGAGAGGTTAGCTGGTGTTCATTGTAAAAAATAGGGGTCGAGACGTACCCGTTGCACATCTTTATGTGCATCCGCCAGCTCAATTAATTGTTGCTGAGTCTGAATCACCGGCCGGCCAACACAGCTAACCACGGTATCGATGCCAGCGTAAGCTCTCCACACGTCGGTGCCTAAAGTGAGGTCGCCAGCGATGATCTCGGCTCCTCGAAATTTTAGCCGGTTGATCTCATCGGATTTGGTGGAGACTGTGTTGGGCGAGGTGAAGATGGCGATTCGGTCGAATTTGTCCTTGTTGGCGAGGATAGCGTCTGTAATGTGTTGGCCGATGAGGCCGGTCGCGCCGAAGATGAGGATGTTCTTTGTGGTCGCCATGGTTTGGTAGTTCTCCGAGAGTCCAAGTGCTTGTGGTGCCGATTGAACTCCTACGCGTTTGTTCGAGCGAAGTCGGAATCGAGATGTGCCTTGAGAAGAAAGATGTTCAAGTAGAGTCTGGGCGAGCTTCCCAGCAAGGAAGGGAAGGATGAGGAGAGCTGTTTCCACAAGGCTGGAGAGTACGCACGACGTGCTACAAAGTACTCAATACGACGTTCACGACGATGACGAGGTTGAAGGACACCCTGCTAAGCAGCCAAAGGGAAATGGATTCATAATATTCCAGGCTCTCAGCCTCGCGACTTTCGTTTGCCCCTGAACACAGTGGCTACGCAATCGTATCCCAGGAAATTCAATACTAGCACGAGTGCACCGCTAGCAACAAAAAGACTTGGTCGATGACTTAATGCATCATTGTGCTGTATCGCACTTGAGACTGGTGCAAAGACAGCACCGCCGCAGATCGATGCTGTGATCATCGCCGCAGAAAGCCGCGTCTGCTTCGTTAGCCAGCTTCGAAAGGTCGTGCCGAACAGGAGTGGGAAGATGGGACCCTCGAGGAGAAACACCGCCATGAGCATCGAGGTCGCCGCGCCGTTCGAGACTTCTGCTCCTGCTGCGAGGCACTGGAAGATAACAGCGGCGGTCACGAGTCCCAAGAGCATGGTTCTGGGCTTGACCCAAAGTCCCACGATGGCTGCTGCGAAGCGGGAGATTGCGAACGCGGAGTGCGCAATGGCCAGGAAGGACCAGCTGCTCCAACCTGGCTCGTAGGAGACCACGAAAGGCATGAAGGATGTTGCGTTGACTTCTTGTGTCCCAACGTAGCAGAAGATGCTGAGCATGCCAAGCAAGAAAGGGGCCGTCGCCTTGGCGTTGCTGTCCTCTGGGTCGTCGTCATTGCGTACGATATCGGCCAGTTCATCATCAGTATCCTCTGGAAAGGGCAGCGCAAAATAGATCACCGCCAATAGGGAAGCAATCATGGCAACGCCGAGATATGCCCATTGGGTCTGCACCAATGTGTCCGCGGGCGAAGTGCTATCTCTGAAAGCCTGCCGCAATATCAATGGAGCGACGAGCGTCCCAACTGCTTGGACGCCTTGGCTGAAGCAGAGCCGAACTTCAGCATACCTGTCCGGGCCACATAGAAGCATGAGCGTGTCTGCAGCAACCTCGACCATCGAGAGACCGAATCCAGCGATGAAGTTAGAGACAAAGTACACCGGGAACGAATTCAGAACTGCTGCGGGCCAGAAAACCAGTGCACCGCAGGCGTAGATCGCCAAGCCAGCGACGCCGCAAGTTTTGAAGTTCCATCGCTTGAGAATGGGGTATCCAGTCGTGAGTGGGCCTACGAGATAGCCAACGTAGTACGAGCTGTGGAGAGCCGTGACCTCTCCTGGTGTTAAGTGTGCGGCCCGCTGAAAAACATCGTTGAGGACAGAGAGCACACCGTACTCGAAGCCCCATATCAAGAAGAGCATGGAGATGGCTATCCCAGGACCCAACGCTTGTCGTGAGCTTAAGTCGATGGGGCTGTTGGGACTCGACGACCCGGATGTAACTCGCTCCATAGCAGAGTCAGGGGGCAAGGTGTCGATTGAGAGCCAAGTGCCTACAGAGTGCCTGCCCCATACGAGACTCGAACGGTGCTCGTGGCCTGTGGCAGATGCTGCAGGATCTGGAAGCTTCGTCTCGACATGGCAGCTTCCAATATCTCCTTTGCCACTGCCGGAAAGACATTCCTGCCAAGTCAAAGCTGTTGAAGGGGCTCCATCCGCTCCAACAGGTCTAAGAATCTCTGTGTGCTCAAGCATTTCGTCCACTTGCCGAGGAACTCCGAAAACGAGCCTCTGGGCCAGCGGCTTCAGTGCTGGAACACAACTGCACATTATGCCGACGTGAACCTCCACGACAGACCACATGTAGCTGTACGAAGCGAACCATGTGAAGTCATCCGTAGAGGTGCCATTGTCGTTGTTTCGACTTCCTCGAAACCTTCCAGGAAGGATTGACTGCGATGCACGCTCTAGGTATGCAATTCGAACCACATCCACCGCCGCGACGAAGATTCCGGCGCCGAAAACAAGTATTATGGCTGCTTTTTGGGCTCTGGGAAGCCGTAGACTTATCAACAGAGGCATTGGGAGCAGCAAGATGACAATGTCGGTAATGACTGTTGGTCGTTAGCCAAGACTGTTCAGAAACACGTTTGTTGAAGCATCAACACTCACTATTTGTAGGTGCGGACGACAGGTATATTGTCAGGAGACTGATACATTTGCCGATGCCTGGTGCTGACGCTATGTTGAGAGCTGCACTCAACGTGTGGCAGCGGAAAGCACTCAATAGTGTGAGCGTCAGCCCTCCCACGTTGACCACGACCATAGTGGCAATCGTGAACCATCTGCAAACATTGTCGCTCGACATGATATTGAGGTACAAGCAGAGAACTGCAGTCTTCTGAGCCATAAGCGCAGGGTTGTAGAAGATCGAGAAGACGTAGCTCGCTCGGCCGAGGACGGGTGTCCATATCATAGGAATTTGATGTTGATGCAGGCCGAGTCCATACTTTGTCGCATAGCAGACAGCTACTGACATGCCCAGTCCCAGAATCCATGATACCACGAGGAGCCAACCGTAAGCCGAGAGTTTTTGAACGATAAAAATCCTGGATAGTGTGCTCAGGACGACGAAAACGAAGGAAACACCAAGGAGGGCACAGGTTACGCCGAAGGCGACGTCGCTTCGAGTCCGATCGTTTCGTGCATCCATGTCAGTGTACGCTGTTCGACTTTACTCGTGCTTGGTGTCCGTTGTTCAGAAGCTGGAAACAGCCTTGTTATGTGGGTCCTTCTCCAGGACGAAACCCCTCATCCAACCCCATACATGGCGCAAGTTACATCTCGGGGGCACGATGAGACCGATCGTGACCGGGCTCCATTACTGGTGTGAGCGGATCTCCCGTCGAGAACGGACCATGCCTCTGCAGTATGTCCAAGCTTTATCATGTCTGTGCATGCAGCCAGGCCAGGAGGTATGATCAGTAAGCGAGCGGTGTGGCCGCCAGCATCATACTAGAAGTCAGGCGTTGGGATTGAGCGATTTTGCTTCCAAGATGCGGCTCATACGAGCCAACGGGAGCGAGTGAGTATCCAGCCACCAGGTTCAGAGCTCTGAAATGCTATTCGTCGATCAGGTGAGGTTGCACGGGTAGCCGGCAGATGCAGACTGACATACATGTGTGGCGTCTTTAGCCTGACCGACGATTTCGCCGTTCGGCTGCTTCGCTGAAGTGCTCGTTGCTGATTGCGACTCCGCTCAAACGCTGGCGCTGTAGTCTATCGTTGGGTCTGCGTTCAACGTCAGCAGTGCAGATTGGTCCCAAGTGCTGCGGGCGAAGTCTGGGGGAGGGCTCCACGAAGCTCCCTAGCAAAAAGCCTAATCAACACTCTACGCTCATTGAGTAGGACTGCAGCACATGATGGGAGCCATTCACAAGAACTGGCCCTGCAATCCGGCATCAGATTGACGTGATCTTCAGGTACACTTCAGCTTTACGTCTAAGCCGCATTGTAAGATCGCTTGCCATATCTCTAGCCCCTGCTGCGCCCACTCACAGGGTACCATGCGATACGTAACTGGTCGTTTGCAAGGCGACGATGCATTCGACGCTACTATCACAAGCACGTTCGCTCTCAGACTTTCAGGAAGTGCCCGATATGCACGTATTCCACTTTGGGCGCGATCCCGAGGGTAGGGCGCATGTTGAGCCGCAACGTCTGTGGGTTTTGGAGACGCATTGTCGAGATTAGCAGTCGCCCGCTGGAGTGTGGCTTCCGATTGTCCTTCGAGCAAGTCCCTCATCTATCGTCGGCAGGCGAATGCCAGCTTGAGATCTCAGAGAGTTTTCTGTGTAACAATACATTGAATCTCTCCGAGCCTCGGGGGAGAGTTGCAATGATGGCCATTAGCCGGTCCAAGTAAGAACACGGCGCGCCTTCAGGGTAGATGTGTCGAACCGGAACACACATCAAAACATCCAGCAGGGCACATGCAATATCGAAAAGCTTAGACGTCTGAAAATGGGGTCAGTCAAGTGGTTCTTGGATAGTGTACTTCGAGTACTATACCAGACGAGAGTCATGTACCTGCATGACTTCCACCGGAACCTCATCAAGGTGCCCTAGTAATTCGTTCGCAACTCGTACCGGAAACACAAATGCAAGGCTTATGTCCTTTGGCGTGGAAGACAGCTGTCCATGCTTCAGTGCGATCTGCCACACCAAGATCTTCAACCAGTGCTTTGTGCACACGAAGTCCACTGTGCAAGCATCAGAATACTCGAATCCTGGGATAAGCGATGTGGCTTGGATGTCGTCTTGCATCTGTGCCAGCCGTTCAGCACCAAGACTTCTTGTCGTACAACCGGTCCAGGACTGCGTAAAGATGTCATCAAAGGGTGTATAGAGACGGATGAGACGATCCAAGTTGGTGAGGGCACCGAGAGTGTTGCATGTATGCTCCAAGGACAACATGTGTCTCGTACTCGGCATCGGTAGAGTCACGGAGCATTGTCGTTGCAGCGAGTCATTCCGCTCCGTGATGAACAGGATACAATACAAGACATCTCCACGCGTGGCGTCCAGATCGAGAAAGTCTTCGTTCTGCTTGCTTTCGTGAAGTCCCATCGTTAGAGCCAACGTCGTTGCTTGCCGCAGGTAGAACCACGCAGATCGCGGATTGTCAAGAGCGCTGTGACAATGGAATAGCAGGAGCGTAAGTACGATCGTCGCAATTGTCGGTCGATCAACGTTGAGCATACTGCTCCGCAGTATGGCAAGGTCATGTAGTAGTCTTCGTCCAGGATCTGCGTCTCTTGGAGAATGATCTCTGGAGTCCCGATCGTGTCCACTTTGCGCGACCACTGTGTACACCCCCAGAGCAAATGATAGACAACCACCCTCGGTGTCTCTAGCCGGCGTCTCTGTCACAGCAGCAACTTCTTGGTCTGTCAAGCAGGCCGGTGTAGGATACAAGGCAGTAACAGGGAAACGTAGACCCACTGCTGGCAGCAGTTGTGCCGCGTCATCGAATGGCGAGGACACATCGAAGTCGCAGTCCTCGTCGGCCGAGCTCGATGTCTGGGATGCTGTGGGTGACTCCAACAATGCTTGCCGGTTACGCAGTTCCGATATGATCTTGCCTCTGTTTGCTTTGGGCCCTCGCTTAGCAATGGGATCGCTGTATGTACACTGCAGACGATAGCTGGAGCACTTGCGACAAGTATGCTCTTTCGACGCGATGCATCTTGTCTTGCGTCTTCGGCATTGGTCGCACGCCCTTTTCGTCCCCTCTGTCGTGTCTGTGCAAGGAGCTGCGCTCATCCTAGGTGAGCAAGCAGATATTGCCAGGCTTGTCGGAGAGATATGCGAGCGTCGTAACTGGCAGTGTCCATGAGCTGGACGTCAGTAAGAACAGTGGAAGCGTATGCTCAGCGAGGGAAGTCCTCTGATGGTCCTCGTCTGTGACAGGACAACAGGGCAGCACGGACACCTTGTTGACGGCGGTGCCGCTCTGACAGCATGCTTGAGGTGGGCATGGCGAACGCACAGCGATCAAGTGCAGCGCTGCCACAGCCTGACACGGGGTCTCAACATGCATGGTTGGTTGCATGTGGTGTCAGAGTAGTCGTCACGCCAGCTCGCGAAGGACTTAATCTGGGTTGACGCTAGAATAGCGCTAGAAGACAGCTGTCGCAGTAGCCAAAACTAAAGACCTTCGATGCATGTTCTAGCGCAGAAGCTAAATCGTCCAATGGCTGCATGTGATGGCTGCGTATTTATCAGCACAGGAATGCGCTGCAGGCGGTCCAGCTTTCCCTGCTGACTTGACACAGCGGTGGCAGGAATCACGACACAATCCGAACCGAGGAATTGGCAGCTATGGCCATGGAACTAACCTTCGTCAATCAATACGGTGACACTGCTCCCAAACGACGACGCCTGGCCAAGGCGTGCGAGAGCTGTAGAGCAAGAAAGGTTTGAACGCCTTCCACAACATCTTCCGTACACCTTGCTGACAAAACGACCAGAAACGGTGCGTTCATTTCGCAGGAGCGGAGAAGGGCTCAACCAAGGGCGCCAAGGACGATAGCGACAATGAAGAATCATCAGAGAGTCCGCATGGCAGTAATACAACGCCCCACGTCAATGGCACACCAAGTTCCCACCGCACCAGCAATTCAGGTGGCGTGCGCCGATTCATCAGCGACTTGAACCCCGAGTCAACATTTCTCCAACGACCAGCTCGCACTGTCGAGCCAGAACGCCGAGAGCAGAACGATGACATTGGAATTTGGGTCGATAAGCGGGAGTGGGATGCGCTCATCCGTCAAAAGAACAGCACGACAGAGAAGGCCGCGGCTCAAGCCACTGCACTCAACAACCAAAGACCACATTCTGCTGTCTTGGGCCCACTAATCGACATATACTTCCGAAAGGTCCATCCCATACTGCCCTTGCTGGACGAAGCCGAGTTCCGCAAGAATCATGCTGGAGGCATTGTCCCAGAGCCGCTAGCTCATGCGATCTGCCTGGTTGCAGCTAAAGATGCAGACGCAGCACAGCATTTGCGGCTCTCCGATTCAGACACGCCTCTTGCGCCGCGAGACTTCTGCAGTCGGTTGCATGCGTCGGTGATGGCGACTCTGAAGACTCCCGACCTGTTGGAAAAGATCACACTCATCCGAATCCTTGCGCTCGCGTCGCTACATACCGAGGGGCAGGATGGGATCGAGGATGCGACTATGTGTTTGAACAAGGCGATGCATTACACGCAAACGCTTGGTTGGCATCTAGGCCAGCAGCAAGGGGTAGCATCAGGTGACGACTTGGCAACAAAGCGGCTCTTCTGGTGCCTGTGGAGCCTCGATCGAATCAATGGATGTCTTTATGGAAGACCGGTCATGATGAGTGACGAAGACATCGCCATCGAGCCGTTTGAGCAAGGAGAGAGCGGCTTTCCAGCGTTCGAGACGTGGTTATTCGTCACTCGCATGCTCAACAAGATCATTGCCTTTTATCGACCTGGTCAACCATTGACTTGCACTGGGTGGGAAGGCGATCATTTTCCGAGTTTCGAGGAAGCACTGGATGCTGGGCAGGCGTGGGACCAGCCGCAATCAACATTGGCCACACTTCACCTCTTTTACCTCCTCACAGCTGTGCTGTCACATCGATCGCGTGGAGTCAAGTACATGCCTCGTTCAACGCCAAGCTACGTACGACAGTCTTACTGCTCGCTTGAGCTCATAAGATTGATGAGCTCCCGCTTATATCCGTCGTTAAGCCCTCTGCCAATCCTGCCATACGCCATATCGCTCTCGCTGTCAGTGGCATATCAGAGAGTACGACAAGCGCAGCTGCAGCATCAGCAAGAAGACGCGCGAGAAGATTTCAGAACATGCTGCCAAGTCTTGCAGAATCTTCGAAGGTGCTGGTCTTCGGCCGATGTGATTGGAGTCATCTCTAAGAAAGTGCTCGACCAACTGAACAAAGCCACGGATCTGACGTCGTTCCGAGTCGGACGCTTCAGCAACAACCATGACAGCCCAGGCATCTGCACGGCCTCATTGGATAAGCCGCACACGATCATTGATGATCCAGACGATGTGGATGGCAATGCGAATCAGACTGCTGCCACAGACGGCCCAGACGCGAATACAGCGGTCGTGCAGAATGGATTTGAGTTGTTCGAAGGGATGGACGATATATTCCAGACGTACATGGATCCCAACTATCCCGTCAACTTGGACGACTTCTCGTTCCTGGATGATAACAGTCCGCTTGACTGGACCATTCCTGCGGCCCTTCCATGATGAGAGGAAGGATGGAGATGAACGCGGAAGAGAAGTATTGACGTCGATTCTGATCACGGTTCTCATCCTGGCACAGGCATGGTCATTAGCGCGCCTCAATCCTTGGAAGCCGTTGTATGGCGGCTAGCGTGGAGTGATGGATGGGGCTGGAGTGACGTACCTGCCGTGTTCCAAGCAAGCTGACCAGTTACACCTCTGTCCCAGCCTCCTTCAAGAGGCTTGCAGCCACAGCAGGTGACCATCTTTCTTTTGCTCATCTTTCTCATCGTGCTGATTAGCATTGCACTGGTTGTCTGCTCCAGTAACGCTTCGTCCGAAGTCCAACGAGCTTGTAATCGTTGTCGCGAAGCTTCAATCGAGCTATAGACCGAGTTCGACCTACCGAAACAGACTTCCAACTAGCACAGAGACCATCGCAATGGCAGACGAACGGGAACGACCGCTCCATGAGTAGGCTACCCCGAAAATTAGTAGCAGCAACGGAAAGAGAGCTAACGAAATTGATCTAGGCTCCTCTCCCACGACATGGTCGACATCTACGTCGGCTCCGAAAACACACACTGGGTGCTCCACGAAAAGCTCCTCTGCTACCGCTCGCGCTTCTTCCGCAACATCTTCTTCAGCAAATCCGGCGATCGTAAGAACCGATACTTCGGTCTCCCCGACGAAGACGATGAGCCCTTCCGCCTCTTCGTCGGCTGGCTGTACAGCGAGCGCGTGCCTCCACCGAAGGAAGAGAAAGACCTCTCGCCGTTGCTGGATATGTATCTCATGGCAGAGAAGTGGGAGATCAAGAGGTTGATTGTGGAGGTTCTTGATGCCGTAAGGCAGTACTACCACGAGACGGATACGTGGCCGAGTCTGCGAAGAGTGCAGTACATCTACAGCAACACTGAGAATGAGAGCCCAATGCGACAGCTGCTCGTGAGCTGTGTGGCGAGGATGTTGGCGTTGGGACAGGGCGTGCCGCAGCATTGGCAGAACGCATTGACGAAGAATGGACAACTTGCCGTGGATATCATCCTAAACGTGCAGAAGTGGAAGTTGGAGAGTGAGAGGGTTCCGGATGCGCGAGAGCAGAGTGTGGTGGGGTACGCGGATGAGGCGCAGAAGCAGGGAATGAAGATGGATGATAGTCAGACGACGATTACGAATGGTGCTGGGAAGAAGGACGAGAAGAAGGACGACGATGAGGAAGAGGAGGTCGATTTGGATAATACGCTCGATTGGGGGGAGGGCTTGACGTGGAGTGGCGATGTCAGTATTAGTGGTGGAGGGCAAAGTGAGGTTGGGGCTACGAACGGGAGCTGACTGCACGGTGTCCTTGCTGGGATGTCGTGAGCGTATGGGTACGTTCTGTTGCGATGAGTTTGAGTGTTCTTCGCGTTGGCGTTTGGAGGTGTGTGCATTATTAGCTATGGCTCGTGTGAGATGTAGGATCCAACGATATCGACAGCTTAATCTTCGCAGCTTCGAAGTCGCTCTTGCACCCATCCACTTCGCTCATACCGCCAGTGCAGCAGCAAACCCCACTCCCACCATCACCATCTGCTCTACCCTCAAGCCTTCCGTAAGAGCCTCCGCAGCAGACGTGTCCTGACTCTGACTGACGCCTGTCCTCGTGGCGTCGTCGCCTGGATTACCTGGAGGCGTAGAGGATTCGCTGGAAGTGGTCGTTGGCGACGATGAGGTTTCCACTGTGGAAGAATCGGTGACAGTGCTTGATGAATCTGTACAAGTTACTGGTTAGTCAAGTGATGCTATTTCTGTCTTTGGTCTACGATGGTATGTTTACCCGTCGCTGAAGTCGTGATGCTCTGCTCCATAGGTCGCGGGGCAGAGAAATGGGACGATGTCGAAGAGCTGTCGTCGGCTGTAGTGCTGGTGCTACTGGCGTCTCTTGTGCCGGAAAGTTGGGTGATGCTTTGTTCCATGGGCCCTGGGATGTGTAGCGTGGATGACGAGGTTGTGTCTTGGGCAAAGGTGGCCGCCACAAGGGCGAGGATGGCGAGTGTGAATTTCATGACTGTAGAGGTCGATGTTATGTTGTTCGAAGATTCGTGGTAGACGGCAAGGTGGATACTCAAAGGGACTTTTGAATAGAACTTGGCGGGGAAGAGAGTACATAAGACCGTTAAGTGGCAGTCGAGAGATACATGTACTCGAAGATACACTTCGAACCTGAAACGCGTCTCTGCACCATTGGGAAGCTTTTCCATGGAGCAAAGCAAAAAGCTTGTCATTAGCCTTAGTTAGGAAGGAGCAATAGGCAGTCCAGCTTCAGAGCTGTGGTTTCGATTGGACGTCGTGCAGGAGGGGAGACGTCATCCGATGAAGATCACTTCGAGACGTTCTTATTGGTCGCCAGATTCGAGGTCGATTGTCGCGCTACATGGCTCACGGGGTAAGGTATAGGTCAAGTAGCAATCGAGGATGCAAGTACGCATTGTGGGATAGTCACTCTCGCTCGTGTGCATGTCCAATCTCTTCGATTGAGATGCTGTTCTAGGTACAACTAGGATGCAAGCTCAAGTCATCTTCGGCCTAGAGTGCCTGATCTTCGCGCACGTCTTGCAGACTTGGTCGGCTGGCCAAGCGTCTGCCCGGTGACTCGCGATCGTCAGGTGTGATGCAGCTGTTTGCAAAGGACAAGCCTGAAGAGCTTCTTCGAATCCGCAGGTTGATCTCCTTGCTGGATGTGGCCTCCTAGACTTTCTTGTTAAGAAGGTCGCGGCTGAGGAAGTCCTCGTCCACAACGCCGCCGCCGTGGATGTTGCGCTGGTGAGAGCCAAGCTTAGGCTGATGAGGAAGACTTGTCAGTAGCTTGTCGACTGCGAGGCTCGGAATCGTCAGTACTTACCATGATCGTGTTGAGCAACTCGGAGGTTGCCGTCATCAACTTGCGCATGGCACCCTCGGGGGCGGACGCGCTCGCTCCCTCGATGACCGGATAGATGCTGTCACATTGGAGTCAGCGTGGACTCTGGGAAGAGGTGCTCTGATATGGTGCGAGTTACTTACCCGCACATGACGGCGGCAGTGAACTCCTTGTCGTTGCCAAAGATCACGATGTCGAGGTTCTCTGGGCGAGAGGTGGATGGGCCAGTGGGAAGAGGAGTGCTTGGGCTCACGAGGGTCGCGACAGAGCCCAAGGTTGGGAGCTTGCTGCCGTTGTCGGACGGAGTCGTGGTGTTGACGGTGGTGAACATCATGTACTTTGCGTTGGCTGATACACGTTAGCCAAATCGCATGAATAGCGCAACAGATGGCATACCAATGATCTGCTCGCGCAGGCCGCTCATGTCGGTCGACATGTCCGCGGATACTCTTGTGATGCCTTTTCGAGGTGGTTCTTGAGGAAGTGGCGGGTTGAAGGAGGATTTCCGGAGTCTGTTTCGTTGGTGTTGGTGTGGGTTGGGAGAGAAGGCAAAGTCGAGTGCGACGACCATTTAAGAAGTCGGGCGCTAGGAATGTCGTCGGAGGGGCATGTGAAAGGCAAACGCAGTGAAGCGAACGCATGTGACGTCTGCAAACACCGTCCAAACCTCACATGGACTTTTTGGCAGGCACGTCCTACACGTCCTACACCGCGACTTCATTCATTTCAGCCTCGAGGCGAGTCGGGGTTTCCCTCGTCCTTGCCGTCTTCTTTCACTCTTTGAGCTTCTTCATTCACCTCGCTACTAGCACTACGGCTTGGATCCTGACCATCCTTGTCGGCATCCTCAGCCTGCGCCTTCTCCTGGTCCAACTTGCGATACTTCCTCCTCGTCTTCTTAGCTGCGCTTGCCTTCTTCTTGCTCGCCCTATCGGCCTTGATAGCAGTCCTGCTCAACGGTCCTTTTTCCAAGTCCTCCAATTTCTCCGCAAGTATTCTTCTAGCGGTCCTCCGGTTCTGCTCTCGACTCCGAGTCTCCTGGCTCTTGACTACGATTCCCGTGGGAAGGTGCTTCAGCTGTACAGCCGACGACGTCTTGTTGATCTTCTGCCCGCCTGGCCCGGTGCCTTTGAGGAAGCTCTCAGTGATATCTGTTTCGGGAATCACCAGCCGGGGAGGCAGTGGCTTCTCGCAGTGCACGGCGTTGGCAGAGAAGGCGCGAACGAAACGCCGGAGACCTTGCACGGCCGACAGCATTTCTCGGCTGAATGCCTCGATGCTCGTCGTGGATAGGAAGACGAGGTTTGGTCGTTGATGATCAAAACGTGAGGATTTGAGGTGATCGACAAGCTCAAGGGAGCGCGTCATTTTCGCGTGTCACCTCACGTCCTCCCGCTTCGACGTCCATCACGTCAGTCGTCAATACCATCGCAATGGCAAAGGCCTTCTGGAGTGGTAGCATCACGTTGAATGACAAGAGAACACTGAAAGGTAAAGAACATTCGCGGGCCCTCTTAACACGGCTGACACTGTGCGTAGACATCCATCTTTCAGCGACGTCCGAAGGCCCATCATGTCTTCGACCGGAAGCATCGCTACGTTTCCTGTCGGTCGTGGAGACATCGCGAGTGCCCCTATATATGAGCATTGGTAGACCACTCGACGTTGAGACACGCTCCGAAGAGACCGAGTCCTGGTTCTCGAGTGTCCTTTTGCACAGCCAAGGCAGCATAGAAGACCGATTAGGCTGGTGGCATAGCGCTGCAAGCGACTCATCACTCGGCATTCTGGTATCTGTCACAGAGCCAGTGCTGTCCTCGAATGTCACCTCTGGATTAGGGCCCACAGAGCTGCTGTTCTATGCTGCCAGGGACGAGGAAGATGTCGCACAACGGCCATTGACACCTCCCCAATCTTCGCCTGGTGGACCTCACCCGCAAATAGAGCGTGTCCAGTCAGTCCGAGTCTTTGCCTTGCCGCTATCATCAAAATTACTATGCCGTCAACCTTCGGAGCCTACGCCACCCGCGTCTCCAGCCCTCGACGAAAACGACATAGAGCCCACATTCCTTCCTCAATGCACAACCACATCGGCTGCGGGTGAAGAAGTCATCAATAGACCACCCGTAAGGAAGCGAAAGAGTCTGAACGATGCATTTGACGAAGCGACTGAAAGACGACGCAAGGCTCGAAGAAAAGGAGGCGAAAGCGTGGCTGCTGCGGCTGCCTCCCATGTGAAGAATGAGGACTCATTGCCGCAGCTCAAACACCGTCGGTCTACAAGCAACGCTTCTGTCCCGCTTCAAAGTAGGCCGCTTTCTAGAGCATCCAGCATTGCGTCGGCGAAACCGGCTGGCCTGCGAGATCAATCTGTTGCAGCACACTCGAAGCCATCCGGACTCTCGAGAGCTCAGAGTGTGTCAGGACCTGCAGAAGTCATCACTGAGACCACGAGCGAGCAGAAGAACAAGGATCTTGTATCGAAAATGGTCATGGCAGGCATGCGACTCTATGGTCTTCACCAAAGCAAGACTCGCAAATCCAGATCAAATTCCACAGCCGCTTCACCAGCTGTCGATGTCAGCTTTGAAGAGATCGAAGCCGAGAAGAAGAACGACGAGGAATTCAAATTCATATATCACCAAGTCTACAAAGGAACATGCTTCGCGTTGCGTCAGCACATGCTGAATCAAAGTCTACAGCCACATACAGAAGCTCTACGGGACACTGTCGATCGGTTACTGGCCGTCTTCTGCACCGACCCCTTAATGAACAAAGGTGAAGGGCCGGCAGAGGAGTACACACCGGGCGGTAGGAAGGCTTTCGGATCTTCGGCTGTGCCAGCTTCGGGTCAAGCCAATCCTTTCGTTCAAGCAGCAATCGCTGGGGGCGAAAGTGCATCGAATACGCCAAGTCTAAATCGTCCAAGCAACTCAAAGACCAGCAGCGAAGGATGACCAGACCTGATGGCTCACTCGTAAGGACCACTGGGCCGACATCTGATGTTCCTCCGCCGCGGGACGCCATCTAGTCAAGACTTGACCTGGGCATCGAACTGTTGCCCAAGCATCGATGCAGCTGAATCCTCAACTCTAGTAGCAAACTAAAACAGAGTCGATCGAGAGTCCGAAGGGAGCAGAGGAAGAGCTGAATCTAAGATTCTCAACGCGGCGGGGAGCAAAGCCAAAGAGTATGCTGTTCCACGCGCAGGCTCAGGAGCGTAAAGTAGCTTCTGGTGGGAAGAAAGGTGTGGCTGCTGATGTTGTGCAACTAAGCCTTGTCAGTGGGCCACGTTGAACACGTTCTCGTTGCGAACCCGGCTCGCCACGGATCCTGTCAGCTCCTTGGACTGGAGGGCAGCATCCTGCGAGCTTGAGCTTTTCGATCCGCTCGCACGAAACCCCGTACCTGGGAAGGTCTTTATGTAGCGGGAGCTGCTATTGGGAGCATTGCCACTTCGACGACTTGAGGAGAGAGCTAGACTGCATACATTTCGCTTTGAGCAGCTGATGAGCGGCGTGGCGAGTTTCGTATGGTATACGAGGGCTGACTGAGCACATCCAAACCTTGAGGTGCCGCTCTACTTCCAGACATACGATTGGACCTTTTTCAATGGTGCGCCGCCGTGTTATGAACATAAGCCCATCGTCCAAAAGATGCTTTCGACCATCGATATGCGTGGCGACGTCGCGAATGGGTTGCAAGCCGAATGCGCTCATCCGCGCGAACGGCATGAAGACTGATCGCGAAGAGGATTCGTATACTAGTCGCAAGCGCTTCTGCAATTGGCGACCTCAACGACTTCGCGAACCTAGCTAGGTGATGTTGCTCCATAGGGCTAGGTCAACAACGATTACCACGCAGTACAGACTTTTGCAGCCCGAGTACGACATGGGCACAAAGATATAAGATCATTGAGGAAGCGGCCATGATGATCATGCCGTATCGGACGCAACAAGCTCACAACAATGCATTTCACTCTACCTCTCCTGGCCTTGGCCGCAACCGCAACCGCCCAGGCGCCCTATTGCCCGGGTGCTGATACTGATGGGACTCCGTGCACCTCTGGCGTTTTTGTTCTTTCGGCTCGAGGCTCCGATGGCAGTGCCAATAACACCGACCCCTTTCGGCCTGGGCCCAACTATACCGATCAGCAAGGCCAGCAGGACGTCGCCGCCGCACTGGTGAACAAGACTGGAGGATACTGCCGGTCATTGCCTTACGCCGCTGGTGAACTAGCGATCTATTTCGTAAGCATTGCCATGGCTACACACTGACGCACAAACGATGCTGACTATCTTGTCCGCCCTAGCCCAGCATCTACTACGGCATTGGGCAAGGCCAAAGCATTATCAAAGAATACGTCGATCGATGCAAGTCGACGGTCACTCCTCGCATCATCCTGCTTGGGTATAGCGAGGGTGCGCAGACCATGACCTCCGTGTTGATTGGAGGGCAAGGCCATCCCACGCTTGACGCCTACAAGCAGTACAGTAGGCAGTACACGTATCGTTGGAGTCGAGTCTGTGCTGATTGATGATCAACAGTCACCGGTGGCGCTTTCTTCGCGAGCCCTTCCTTCGTAGCCAACTACCCCATTGACGGTGGTAACTCCACCACGAGCGGCTTGTTTGCACGAGGACCCGTCAGCTACAATTACTTCAGCACGACGTACAGTGACCGTCTTCGAAGCTACTGCCAGGCTGGGGATTTCTTCTGTGCGAATGGTGGGTTGTTGTTGAATCCAAACGCTGGGGATATTCATTTGGCTGGTGTTACTACTTACAAGCAGGAGGCTACTGAATTTCTTTTGCCGTTGGTTTAGGCTACCTCCCGAGTCAGAGGTTCTTGCTGCGGCTTGGCAATCTGCTTTCTGGGCAGCTTGACTTCTGCAGCCGCCAGCGCCTGGCTTGGCAGGTGGGGTTTGAGGAGGGCGGCCTCAAGTATCGCCTTCTCAGGCAGGGCGAAGAACATATCATATAGATCTTATCGATCTTCGCGCAAAACTATCTTTCGATGGACCATCCAATTTGACGTGGCGTGAGTGCTCCCTAGCACCTGGCAGCTGACCATTCCAGCCTCCAACACTCCGCAATGTCTGCACGGGGATCGTTCATCTACCATGCTTTGGACTCCCCACAAGATACCACAAGGCTTCTGACTCTACAACCCGGCCAACACTCAGACCCTGTCAGCTTGGAGATTTCTCACGAACTTTACCAGATCGACAATAGAGTACCCTATGAGTGTCTCTCATATGCATGGGGCGATTTCGAAGGCCATGAAGACGTACTCATACGATACACTACATCACAGAACCTAGGATCGCTTCGCTGTCGGCCGAATCTGGTGACTGCCCTGAAGTATCTACGCCATCCTCAACAGCCTCGCGTGATATGGGCGGATGCCATTTGTATTGATCAGGACAACATTGCCGAGAGAAGCCAGTTGGTTGCGCACATGGGAGACATTTACAAACGTGCTGTCCAGGTCGTAATTTGGCTTGGTCAGGAAGACAAAGGCACAGCAGGGGCGTTCAAGACTATCGAAATGCTAAGTGAAGGCATAAGACTGCCCTGGCATCGTCGCAGTTGTGATACCATTCCTGAGAGCGAGGCGGAGACTGTTGAGCGTGGCTCAGCCGAGTCCGTGATCAAACCTGACGACTGGAGATCGCTCAACGAACTCATGCTCAGGCCGTGGTTCAAACGACTATGGGTCAGACAGGAGGTTCAGTTGGCTTCGAAAGTGGTCATGAAGTGTGGCAGGTTCGAGATGGAATGGGAGAAGGTGGAGAAAGTCATGATCTTTCTCGAGCAAAAAGTGGACCGAATATACTTCCAGACCGCCGATATCGTGAGATGCCGCTCGCTCTTCCCCTACGACGGCTCAGACAGGTAGGCAAACGGCCTTGAGACGACGAACGAGCTGCACTATGACCTCGATCGAGCTGACTGCTTTCGTAGCCTGACGTATGCTTTGCATCGATCCAGTTTCTGTGAATGCACAGATGAGCGAGATCGCGTCTATGCCAATCTGTCGACTTCATCGGCGGCCAAAGCCCTCAGCATCAATCCAGACTACACTCTCAGCGTCGCCGAGACCTTCAGAGACTTGACTGTCAAATATGTGCAGCACTTTCAGGACCTAGATCTTCTACACATGTGCGACCTTGATAGCCTCCCGCAAGGCTTCATGTCCTTCGTTCCCGGATTCGCGATGCCGAAGTCACAGTCTCGACTCTGTTCTGTTTACGCGCACGCAGGGATGAGACAGTCTTTCAACCTCCAGGAAGATGGATCCGTAGGAGTCAAAGGGCGTCGGATTGATGTAGTACGAAGTGTGTCCGAGGCTCGGAAGCCGCTGGTTGAAGACAGTCCCACCGGTGGTAACTATGCAGAGATCATTAAGGCATATCAACAATGGGAGCCAGCTGATTTGATGACGAATCTCGACTACCCAGGTGGCGGAAGCCTGCTCGATGCTTTCGTTATGCTCCTATCGAATGGGTCGATCGGTAAGGTCTACAACTCGTCACATTTACCGACGTGTCGAGAACGAAAGGCCTCATTCCTGGCTGCGTTTGCGTCAAGTGGCGATCTTCGACAGATTTACAATCCGCAACATAAAGACTACTTGAGAGAAGTGACATCGGACAGGAGGCCAGAGATATTCTTCCAGACACAGCAAGGGTACCTAGGCACCTCGTCGAGTCGGGTCCAAGAAGGCGATATCATTGCGATGCTGCTCGGTGCAAGCGTCCCGGTCGTCTTACGGCCGGCTGATCAGCGACATGGTGCGTATCAAGTTGTTGGGCCCTGTTATCTGCAAGGAGTCATGTTTGGAGAGGCTCTGCTAGGACCGCTCCCAGATGGCTGGAACTTCTTTCGAGACAGCCGTCGGAGATGGTGTTTCAAGAGGCAGGATAGTGATGTTGTGACGAGTGAAGATCCGAGACTTTGGCCCACTCCACGGCATTGGGTCACACATTATTGCAGCTTTGGCAAAGAGGAGGACGCATGTGTTGGACTCGAGACCTGCGGTCTGTCCCAAGGGCATGGGGTGGAGTCGATCGATCGATGGTTCTTCAACAAGCACACCAAGGAGAGACGCAAAAGCGATCCTCGATTGGACACAAGGGGACTTGAGTTAGGTGGAGTCACCTTGGATGAGTTCATATTGATTTGACGCGAATCGGTAATGTCGCTGCTCGGCTGATCTCCTCACAGCACTATCGCTGGGAGCGCTGTACCCTCCCAGGCCGTTGTTTCCATCATTGCTCGGCCATCGCCGAGTCGGGACCGTGCAGTCGCTGAGCCATGCCTGTGAGCGAGCCCTCCTCGGCACGGACTCACGGAGAACATCAGTTCTTGTTGGTTTCTGCAACTGTTCCTGTGAGGAGTTTGATGTTACGCAACCAAAACATCAGTTCCTATACTGTTGCGAGCCTTTGCGAAGTTCACCAACTCAAAGCATCGACAGATGGGGTCTACACTTTCTCAGTCTGGACAAGCACCGGACGACTTCGGTCTCTTCGTGGTACTCGCGAGGCTGACTTAACCTTGTTCGTTGCTAGGCAGGGTTTCCTCTCTAGACACATCTTCACTGCGTTCTTCCAAGGTTCCTCAATAGCCAGGCCTCAGAACCTAGTGTTCTCGGATATGGGGTGAAGAAGAAAGAGCGGGATGCGTTGCAGTACCTTGCAACAAAGTACGTGCACGAGACGACCACATCGCTCTCCGGCTTACAGAGGCTAGTGTTGACATACAAAGGCCAAGATACACCAAAGGATCCGCCAAGATGCATTTGAGAAGCTCTACTAAGATGAACCCTGAGCTGATCGTTCCTCCATTGTTATAAAGGCTACATGCCGTCCTCAATGTCCATTGTCGAGTTGATTGCGTGTCCCAGGATTCTCCGCTCGATCCGGAAGCCTCTATATACATCATGCGAACGACTTTGTTCTCTGCCTTCTGGGCTATAGTAGCCTACGCTAGAATTCCGGAGCTTCCTAGGCAAGATGTTGGCCAGCAAGTTGCTTTCGCATCATACATCAATCCAATCGGTGATCCGTCCGCATGGACACGACTCCTCAACTACGACACCAACAAGATCTCAGTGCTGGTTGCCAACGTGCTCAACGGCCCCGATTATGTCGTCGACAACAACTGGGCCTCAGTGATACAGCGAGCCAAAGAGCAAAACAAGACAATCATTGGCTATGTTCGGACTGGCTACCTTGGGGTGAGCCAACAGAAGTTCACGACTAGACTTGGCTCAAGCGATCTTGCGGATTGGGCTTCACAGATCGAACAAGACGTCGACAAGTGGTACGAGCTGTATCCTAACACTCTTGGTGGCATTTTCTTCGACGAAGGCTGGCCCGAGTGCGGATCCAACAACATCTACGCCAATCTGTACAAGCACATCAACGACTATACCAAGCGTAAACATCCCGGGGCGTACACGGTGTTGAATCCAGGATCACCCATTGCCCAATGCTACGAGAACACCATGGATACCTTGTTGACTTTTGAGAATAGCTACGAAAGCTACTTGAACTCTTTCGTGCCCAATGGCTGGACGCCTAAGGACCCTCGAAAGATCTGGCACATCATCTACAAGGTTCCACAAAACCAGATCACGAGTGTCACTCAGCTCTCGCGTCAACGGAATGTGGGATATGTAGAAGTGACGGACGATGATCAACCCAATCCATACGACAATCTACCCAGCGACTCTTACATGCAAGCCGCACTGAACGCTCTGCCAGGTGGTAAGGTCCGCGTAGACGGGCCATCAGCACGTTCAGGCTCATATGTCGCCGGGCTTCCCAGCGATGCCAGGGTCAGCATCACCGATTATAGCGCCATCACTCTCACCTGGTCATCGGTCGCAAATACACTTGGGTATGGCGTCTACAAGAACGGTGCACTCATACTAGAGCTACCTCCGGCCTTGACTCGCGCCACAATCGGCATGCTAGATCCAGGAACTTCAAACATCCGATTCGAAGTTCGCACATTCCTGAATCCAGGCGGTGGAGGCACGAGCAAAATCATCACGGCAAGTACCAAGCCATTGCCGGGAACCGATCTTATTTCCAATGTCAACTTCAGAAGGGACGGCGATACCGGTATTGTCACCGCCGATGTCTTGGTACCTTACGCGTTCGTACGCCTCTTCATCGCAGGGCAAGACCAGCCCAGCCCAGGCCTCGCGAAAGGCTGGCCGATCGTCAAAGGAGATGGCTCTCAGCTCATCGCCAACTACCTCGTCGAGGGCAACGACTTTTACTCGGCGCTATATAGGTACACGGGAGCCTATCAAGAGCTAAGTCCCAACAACGCAGACTGGTCATGGAGTACTGTGACTACCACGACGCAAACACAATCTGGGAAGACCTATACGTGGAGGATCCCATTGGCGGGTACGGATGCCGACATAACAAAGTATGTTGTGCAGGGTCAGGGGTATGCACCAATTACGAATGTCTTCGTGGGTAGGCTTCGACGCTGTTCGAATGGCCAGTGTTTCGTGGTCTAGGATTGAGAGCTCAATTTGTCGATATCCCTGCTCGAGCGAAGACATGGTCCTAGCGAAGTTTACAATGAAGCTTGTAACTCGATCTAACACCTCGATCTTAGCGGTTCGACTGTATCTCTCGACTAGAGTACCATCATCAACCTCTGCTGATGTCACTATTATGGTCGTTGGTGATGTGAAGTCATAGTACTGACACGCTCAGCCGGGTCCACCATCTCAGCCTTGCTCTATGCATGTGGTCGGAACTTGTCCGAACTTCTTGGTCAATTACTCATGCAGGAGCAATATTCCCTTCACTACCATACGAATACGCAGGGCCGCGGGATGTCGCCCATTCTTCTGTGCCGCGTATAGCACATTGAAAGCCCGTTGACTCGATTTGTAAGCACATCACTGTAGATTTCTACAACTGATCTTTGGGCAGGCCAGACAAACTCGGCTCGTGCACTTAATTGCTGGTCGACCTTCACAGACCATCAGCTCTTCAAGATGAGCTACAAGATCCTCATGTACGTTGGTGTTGTTTCAGGGGCTTGACCTAATCACTGATCCATATCGACATGGTAGCACTGGTGGCACGGGGTACATCGGCGGCAGCGTCCTCGACACTCTTGTCAAACGACACCCAGACTACGAGATAAGCGCGTTGCTACGTACTGTACCTGCAACCTTCGAAGCTCTTTACCCACAAGTGAGGGTCAGTAAAGGCACATATGATGACCGCGACATCCTCCACCAAGCCGCCGGCGAGGCTGACGTTGTCGTTCGTACGTATCTGACTCTTTTGCCCCTTTGTCAGTCGCCCACGAGATCCAGACCATATAGCTGACTAGCAGTGTACTAGAACACAGACACTGGTAACTCAGATCATATCCCCAGCATGAAATCTTTAATCGCCGGTCTCACAAGCACCGCACAACCGAAGGCCCCCAAATACCTCATCCACCTGAGCGGCACCGGCATCATCGCAGATTTCCTAGATCCAAACTACCTTGGTCGAGAGAACCCAAAGACATGGTCTGACGTTACCGACCTGGAAACCATCACCTCTCTGCCAGACACCGCTATGCATCGACCTGTTGATCGGCTGGTACAGGAAGCCTCTCGTGCTTACGGCGATCGACTCAGAACCGCTATAGTGTGCCCAGCTGATATATATGGGTCGGGCAAAGGACCTGCACGCAAGGCTTCGGTGTACTTTCCTAATTATGTCGAGCAGATCAAGAAGTTGGGCATTGCTCCATTCTATGCCGAGGATGGCGGGAATGCACATGGTTGGGTGCATATCGATGACTTGATGGAAGTTTATGTGAAGCTTGTGGAAGCAGCTATCGCCGGTGGTGGTGGAGCAGACTGGGGTCTTCAGGTTGGTCCAAGCCTCGCCGGTGTAGACTTCTCGTTAGAGAATGCTGATACAAGTCAACAGGGCTATTACTTCGTCACCGCAGCCGTCCATACACAGCTCGAAATCGCCACCGAAACGACCAACATTCTCAAAGCACACAAGCTGATCGACAGCTCGGAGCCGCACCAAGTCTCACTCGAGACGATCAAGACCACTCTCGCTGCGCCGGGGCGTCCACATCGAGGGACGTACTTCTTCGCGTCGAACGCTCGAACGCGCGCTGATCGTGCGACGAAGGTCTTGGATTGGACGCCAAGTGCTCCTGATCTTATGGAAGCATTGGAAGACGAAGTTCTCGCTTCTTGGAAAGGTTTGCAGTAGCGTGATCGATTGAGGTCTCTGGCATCGGGAATTGTCCCTGAGTCGAGCCACGGATAGGTCAGCCAGTTTAATTAGTTAGCTCGACCACACAGATCTACCATCTAGCGCTTTGTATTGTCGTATTGTCACTCATGAGTTGGCGAAATAGATGTCCGCTTGATGGGAGGATAGTGATAATTGTGGTCTCTTGGACTGTACCAGCAGACCCTGGGCGGCATGAGCTCTGAGGCCTTCAAGACGCAGTTCACCGAACGTGGTGATAGTAACAAATTGGAAATGCTGAGAGTGACCACTTGTACATATATCTCTTGGGCTTAGTCATGTGGTAATCTCGGATGAGTGGACGTTGAAGATTGCACGAGGCTCGAGCTCTGTTTGCCAAGTGCGCCCATCTAGCGCAGACGGTGTCTTCCCCCTTTCCCAACTCCATCGCCAGCAAGAACATCTTGGATCATTCATGTGCGCCAGCTCGAAGCACTCGCAATACCACCGCCATGCACGTTGACGCAGATCAAGAGAGGAGAGCTTGCTGCCGCCATGATGAGCTAATCTCGCGCATCTCAGCTTCCTGAGCAGACCATGTCGCCTTTCACGCATGCTATCAGGATGTGCATCATCGAGACAGTATAGACAGCCTTCACACGCGCGCTCACGATGATTCAGCGTAAACCAGTACCTGGCGGTCGTCCTCTCGATGTCGACCAGGAACGTACTCTCGAGAAGGGGATGGGCGAATCGAGTACACCGTTCAGCCATAAAGCGCCGCCGCCATACGAACTCGAGACCGTGAATTCCATCCAGGAAGGGCAGATCATTGACGACTTCGATCAACAACTCGAAGATCTGAAGCTAGACACCGAGCCCGCATCATCCGAAGGCTCTCTCGGGCCGTCTGACGAGAGCGTCACAGCGACTGTGGCGAATACTAAGAATCCATCCAAGGTGAAGGCTGCTCTAGGCACTGCATTCAATGAGGCCATACACTTTGCCGGCGGCCTTGTGTCTCATCCCTTCGAAGCCACAAAGCACTACTCAGTCCTTCGGCACTCCGTTGGCTTGGTCTACTATCGTGGCCCAACGACGAGCGTTGCCATTACCGTCTTCTCAGATCAGCCTCTTCCAACCGATCGAAAGCTATGGATGCAGAAAAGAGGATTCTCTGGCAATGCTGGCTTGGCTGTTGGCACACTTGGGACGAGGTCGGCCTGGATCGATGTCACACCAACGATATCTGCTACTCCGGACTCTTTGCCAAAGGCTGACGAACGAGCATGGCAGCGTGACATCAACAAGTTCCTCAAGAAGGCCAAGGATGTCAAGCAAATTCGCAATCACCGTCCCTTCGAGACCAACGTCGTGCGGATACCACACGTTGCAGCCGACGGGTACTTCAGGATCGTGCTTTGCGAAGGTCGAAAGGTTTTGTGTCCTTCGCCGGTCTTCCGATACGCCTCAACTTCAACCGATCCCGGTATGCTTCGAGGTGCCAGCCTTCGGAGTCTGCCACTTGAGGTCGGCATTAAAATCGGAGCTATGGTTGCCAATAACACGGCGAACGCAGCGGCTGCTGGTGTAGTACAGCCCGTGACAACCGCTGTACAGAGTGCCGTTCAGCCCTATCAGCTCGGCGGTCTGACACAAATGGCTGCTACTAGTGCGTACGATAGTAGTGGAGCCGCCGAGAAGGTGGAAGCAGTCAACACAACTTATGAAGAGAAGCGAGAGCTCTCCTACCAACAAGCTCTCGGCAATTCGAGCGGAGGTGCAGGCCTTGTAGGCAGTGACGATGGCCCTGTGCATCCATTTCCCATACATGTCGTTGGCAAAGTTGTGCCAGGGTCTGGTCGAAGTGGAAGGGAGTTTGGAATGCCTACAGCCAACCTTGGAGGCGTACCAGAAGACACTGTCCTGCGACTTTCAGGTGTTTACGTTGCGTGGGCCAAGATTGCGTCTCCGAGAAAGCTCAAGGATGACATGCTACAAGGCGTCCTATTCGACATCTGGTATCCGGCCGTGGTCACAGTAGCGCCTTTGGCGGACTCCCATACCAGCATCATAGAGAAAAGGTCAATATCTGTATACTTGGTCAACGGCTTCGGCGGCGCCACCTTCGACAGCAAAATGCACGTCATGGTCATGGGTTTCATGCATCCTGTCCTGCAGGGCTCTCATGAAGAGCAGGCTTTACAAGTAGTGCAAGACATCTCCATTGCACAAGCCTCACTTGAACGACCAGCATGGCAAGCCGACACCCTCCTTGAACGCATCAGAACGGAGTCATCGTCGCGCTCCTTCACCGAAAAAGTGGCCGATGTGAGAGAAGCTGGCCAGAAGCGAATCGACAAAGTGCCTGTAAATTGGCTTGGTGTCAGGACGGACAGTATGGGCCTCAAAGATCAGCTCATTGGCAACGGTGGTATCTGTGTGAGAAGATAAGCTGCCTACCAACCACTTCACAATCTCGCCACATCACCGAATGAGAACAGGTTCCGCCCGCTCTTATCGGTCGTCACGATGCCCTTCCTGTTGATCTGTTCGACTTCCCAGCTTGACAGTTCCTTCAGTGTATGCTCATCAGCATGGTTCGCCAAAAGTCTGGAGCCGTCCTTGAGACGACCGACGACATGGCCCCTCAAAGGCTTGTTGTCTCGATCGTACTCAACGGTGTACGTCTACAGCCACGTCAGAATCCATCATTCGGCACAACTACAAGAGCATTCTCGACTTACCTCAATCGTTGCTTCACCGTCCGCCTGCTCTGCTATCGACGGAACGAATACATCGGTGACATACTTGGGCAGCGGATTCGAATCTGGATACGGGAGACCATCGCTGCGCGGCGACCTCGAAAGACAGACGACATGCTGATATGTCACCCAACCACCGTTCGCAAGAACAAGACCAGTCTTGCCTTTCCCTTGTCTTAGCTGCCGAGTCATCTCTGTGATCGCCTGCTTCTGGTCAGCCACGGGTGACCGTACCACCAGCATCAAATCGCAACGTACGTGTAATGAGTAGTTGTTGCCAGCTCCTCCAAAAGAGGTCAAACCGCCGAGTAATGTAATGGCTTTTCGAGAGCCTGTAATAGGGAAACCGAGATGTTGGCATGCCAGTTTGGGCACGATGGGGAAGCATCTGCAAGCAGTCAGGACGAGCATGAGATTGCCAGGAGATTTGCACTTGCGAATAGAAGTCGAACAGGTCGATCTCCTCCTTGTCGATGGATGAAATATTCAACGCAGCATCGAGAGATCGAGATATACTGGGGCTCCACCAGAATGCCGGTCTTAGCCAGACTTTATCAGCACAATATTAGTGAGTTGCAAATTGTTGGAGACTGTGAAGTTGTGCTCACAGTCATTGCTGTCAGATGTTCCTGCACCTCCCAAAGGATAAATGAGCTTGTCCTGCGGAATGCCTAGTTCTGTGGCATATTCCGTCGATGTCAGGATGCAAGCGGCGGCGAGATTGACGCTTCAGCTCATGTCAGTGGTACGGTCTCATGGACGAGTGGACGTACTAACGTATTGAAAGCATTCATCAGCAATGGATCTACCAACGCCTCGTCAGTTCCCAAACACACTCCAGACCTCAAAATGAGCTGCAACTTACAAGGAAAACAGATCATGCGATTCTTCTTCGAGATCGTGCCAATGCTCTCCTTCGTCTCTGCGCGTGTGCCATAACCCCATGCGTACGGGTTGCCCTCAGCGACTTTGGCGAACTCTGCATAGAGCTCTGCAGATTCGTGATGATTGTCTTCTATCGATTGGTTCCGATATGCGCGGAAGGCATTCTCGTAGAGGGGATATAATTGCACAGGGTTGCCAATCGAGTGTCTGGCACCGAGACTTGGCTGGAGTTGTCTCGTGGTAGGCGAGAAGACTGCTTGGACATCTTCACTAGGTGCTGTCCAACCTGGTGGTGGAAGCTTCTTTGCGGTGGCGCATGCAGTCACTAAATATCGTTACTCGTGTACTTCAAACTCCACTCGGTCATCACCATACAACTCGCCAGCGCCTCGCCACCGGTGACAATGGCGACTTTACACTCTCCAGTCGATATCCTTCTCGCCGCCTCATCGACCAACTTGGCTGGCTGGTTGCCACCATGGTCACTGAGCTCGCAATGTACCGGCCTGATAGCCAGTCTTTCTGCAATCAGATTCGGGTAATCGCAAGGCCACGTCCAGGATTTGACGACGTCGATGCTGTCGACAGAGGATTGAAGTGCTGAGAGTGAGGACGGCTGCAGCCCGGTATCTTTGATGGCTTCTTGGATGGATGATATCATCAATTGCAGTGGCTCGATGGCATCTTCGACCTTCTTGGAGCGATTGACGATGTCTCCGACGCCAATGATGACGGGAGTCCTTCTGGAGGAGCGCGACATGATGGTGCTGTGCTCTTCTCGGCTCTGGCCCTTTGTTTACGTGACGAATTGGACTATACTCAGTCGATCGAAGGTAATTCGGATCGTACAGCGACAAAGATTGACATTGTCGCATGCCACTTTGGAGCGAGGTTCGCTGACACGCAGGTGGAGACGACGGAGCGCAAGATGGCCTACAGCTCAATGGTGTTTCCACGCTTTTTAAGATCTTCAAACACTATCTCCTAACAGACTCGCGATTGCGAAGGGCCCACGTGACTTGATTATGTAATGAGATTTTTTTCACGCTAGACCCTTTTCGTATACGAGTCTAAGGACAAACTAGGCTAGCTTAGTGCTACTATATAGACACTTTTATACCTCTATAATTAAAGCGTAATTTTACGCGTTTTAATAGTTCGAGGCCCGAGGGGGACTCTATACGACTATATTCTATATAAGAAACATACTAAGAAAGTATCGAGTTATTATTATATAGACTATTAGGAGTATATAGTACTAAGACTCTATAGCTAAGCTAGTTAGTAATAGTAAATACTCGTATATCGACAAAACACCTATCGTTTACTTACTCAGTTATTCTAGTTACTTCCGTAGGTCGTATATCGTTATTATCTTTATTATTTAAATATACCTACGACTATTTATAACCTATAAAAGTCGGCGACGTTCTTCTTTTATACTACTCTTTTCGAAATCTCCTCGAACTATACTATTTAGTAGTATATAGCTGTCTTAATTAAACGCTATAGCTCTAGTAAGAAGCGAGCTCGATAACTTAATTCTCTCGATATTAGAGGCGAATATAAGCGATATTATTAAGCTAGGCTACTAGGCCGGCTAGCTTAACGTAGAGGAGAGAGCCGAGTACGAGCGTCGCTAATAGGAGCTAATCGACTAGTATACTAGTAATAACGACACTAATAATAAAGAAAACGAAGTAGAAGATAAGAATAAACTAGAGTTACTCGAGGCCGAAGGTTAAGAGCTAGACAAAGAGGCCGACTTTATAGGATAGAAAGATACTATAGATAAGAATAACGAATAGCTACTACTAGGTTAAGCTCTAAAGGAGCGCTATACTAACTCGTCGTAGTATAAGCGATATATAGCCGAGATATAGAGGAATAGTATAGGTATTAGTCGCTTAACCGAGATATATATTAGTAAGCCTAGTACTTTAATATACTATCGATAAGTAAAGATTATTAAAGATACTTTACCCTCTATAGAGTAGCTTATTAGTCTTTAGTAGTTATATTAGGAGCTAAAGAGTCTAGTTAGATATAAGTACTTTAATAAGTATAACCTAGAGATTAAAGGACTAAGAGACCTAGATAAAGTCGATACTTTTATTCGAAACGAAGCTCTAACCTAGTATAAGCTCCTATCCGAAGACCTACTTCTAAACTAGCGTAAGAACTAGTCGTAGTACTACTAGGAGTTTAAGAATAAGCGTAGTATAATCTAGAAGCGTATAAGTACAATTATAGGTATCGTCGTCTATTCGATTACTACGAAGTAGTCCGACTAGTAATATAAGTCCCTCGGCGTCTACTTATAGACTAGCGGCGTTAAGCGGCGGGTTATCGAGGTCCTATATAATATAGGTATATATAGCTCCTTTAGGACTAACTAGCGTACTATAGCTAATAATAGTAAGGCGTAGCTTATAGCTATTCGATAGATAGCGAAAGATCCTTAGACCTATATTACGTATAATAACCTAGACTAGTACGACACTAAAATAGAGTAGGTTATTAGTAATATAACTAAGTAGCTTAGTATAACGAATAGTATTATTATCCGTAATAAGAATATTCCCTAGTACGGCCTAAGACCTAGTATATTACGTCTATATAAGCCGTTAAAGATTAAGTAGGTATTTAAGGGTATCTATAATAGTAATAGCGATGTCGAGGACGCTACTATATACTTAATTAACTAGTTAATCGTATATTACTTCGAGCTATAGTTAAAGAAGAAGTTTTACTACGTAGGCCTAGGACTATCTCGGCTAGCGTAGAAACTAAAGGACGAACTAAAAGCTAAGCTAGCTAAACTCTTCTCGCTACCTTTATTAAATAACGACGAGTCTACTATCGACAGTACGAGTAAGGTACTTAAAGATATCTTCCTAAATTTTACGAAGCTTAGTCGTAAGAAGGACTTTAGTAACGTTCTACGTATTATCGTTAGTAACTAGTTAACTGTAGAGCGATTACTATTGCTAATAGGCGAGAGCCTCGAGAACGAGCTAGACTACGATACTATATAGTAGATTCTACTAGTTATTACTTAGTTTTATACCTTTATAAATAATACGTTTATAGTTATCCGTACCTACTAGAATAAGAATAAAGATAGCTAGTATCTTAACTACTACTTAATCGACGATATTAAGTTCTAGGGTCTAAAAGGGATCTCTAACGAGAAGCCGAAGTTCTATCTTATTTAGTCGCTACTATTACGTATATTTCGGGCTCGTATTAATACTATGTTTATATAGTAGCTCGAAGACCGTAGTTTACTATCCTTTAAGGTAGTATCTATAGAAAAGACTCGCCTCGAGGCTGCCGAATAGGCGGTAGAGGTACTACTAAAGGTAATATACTTATAGATTATTAAAGATATCTATAAGAAGGGGTTCTCCTCGGATATATAGTAAGGGCTACTAAAGTAGACAGCTATAGATAATAGTACGGGTGCTATATAAGCTCTAAATAGTCTAGATCTAGTATTTATAATATAGGCTCGATTCTTAATAGAGACCGCCTAGTTTCTTATTACTCGCGAGGCGGTCCGTTATATAGATATTAGCTATATACGTAATATAGTCGATAATATAATTATTCCCTTCCTTAGTGCTAGCTAGACTAACTACGCTCGAGCTATATTACATATACGTTACCTCCTTATAGACGATATTATAGATAAGCTATTATAGCGTACTATACTCGTAATAGGTATAATTAATTTAGAGGGTAGGAAAGGCTATACTCTCGGATCTAACGAGGTCGTTAAGCTATATAATAGTAACTTTAAGGAAGATATTACCTATTATAAGAACTTAATATACGACGTCTTCGCTACTGCTTAGAAGATTAACTTTAACTACGAGTACGCTCGTTAGACTCGTAAGATATACTAGGCTAGTACTAGTATTAAGGGTAGTAGTAGTTATTCGGCTAAGAGTACTATTATCGACGTCTTTAGTTATACTAAGAAGTTAATAAGCGAGGGACTAGCGAAGTAGTAGCTAGATCTAGAAAGTAAGGGAGTACTATTAGAGGATATCTAGTAGATTAGAGCTAATAAGCTCTAAGACTAGCTCGATTACGTTAACGATATAAACTAGCGCCTAGCTCTACGTAAGATAACGGTAACTAACGAGGGTAATATAGTAGAAGAAGGTAAAGTATAGCGTACTTTTACTAGAGAGCGTAGACCTATAACTAATAGGGACGTTAGTAACCTATTTATAGATAATAAGGGATACGCCTATATCGATATAGAGTAGGTCGACTTAACTTAAGCTAGAGGTTATTTTACGCGATAGTTTAGGCTAGTAGTTATTATACGTAATAATCCGAGAGTAGGCTAGAGGTTATTTTACGTAGTAGTTTATAGCGAGGTTATTTTATATAGTATTCCGAGATCGCGTAAAATAACCGTTCGGAGTAAAGTAGTCGATTAAGTTAGTAGTAAAGCGAGATAATAGAGATCGTAATAATAGTAGTCTAGTATCTAATACTTTAACTTCGTAACTTTACTCTCTTTTCTCCTCTTTAGTAGTAATAATATAATTATTACTACCCTCTTTACTATCCTCGCTATCTTTATTATTACTCGAATTACTCGTCTTTACGCTAGCTGTATTACTAATACTAATATTAACACCGCTATAATAGTAGAAGACGACCTTTAGGTTAATAATATCCTCGACGAAGTTAAGCTTTTTACGTCGTAGGTACTATAATTCTATAGCCCTTTATAGCTACTAATTTATATATAGACTACTACTATAGTAGTAGTAGTAGTAATCGGCTCGCGCTACGAGCATTTTCTCTTCTTCTTCGCTAGTACTAGCTCTAGTATTAGCACCTCGTCCTAGTAGTATAATAGCCGCTTTACTCGCTCGCTACTCCGCCGCCGCTACCTAGCTATTCTCCTTAAAGGACGTCTATAACGTTCCTAGCGACGATAAAGAACCTCCTTAGTAGTAATAGTAGTAGCTACCTCCTCTACTACAGTAGTAGTAATAATAATAGTAATAGTAAGTTAACTATAGTAGCCGGCTACCTAGCTCTTAGTTCGAGTACTATCGGCCGACTATTCTAGGTTAGTACTACTCGAAGCTACGAGTTAAGACGTAGGCCGAGTTTAATACTATAAATAACTTAGAGAGGAAGCAGTATACCTATATAGGTAGGATTAAGGAGGTTAATAGCGTCTTAGAGTAGCGGCCTATAACTTATCGGTTATATCGTAGTAGGCTAGATCCCTACCTCGTATATATAGAGGATACTACCCGTTTTTATAAAGGTAAAAGTAGAAAAAGTAAGAGTAAGTATACTCGTTATCGTTAGGCTCGTAAAGAGTACGAGTAGATACTTTCTTAAAAACTACTATTACTTCTTATAAAACCTATCCCTACTTAGCTATATCTCTATAACTACGTATCGTACGTCTTACGTCTTAGTATAGTAGACTATTACCGCGATAAGGATAATAAGCTCGTCTTAGTATCGTTAGATATAAAGGTAGGTTCGTAGAGTTATAGTCCCTAACGCTATATTAACGCCGCGTTCTCGCTAAAATCCGAAATCTAAGCGTAGCTAACTTACTTAGATTAGCTAAATACCTAAGATCTCTCGATTAAGTACCTTTCTAGCGTCTAGCTAATTAGAGGTCGAGAAACTCCTAGTATTTATATCGCTTACGTAATACCCTTCGTTACTTTACTCTCTAGTAGCTATTATCTAGTCCTTTAATAGTAACTTTACCTCCCTTTTTTACTAAGCTACGAACCTTACCTAGAGGGTATAACTTTCGACTCCTCGCTCTTTAACTTCCTCTTCCTCTTTATCTACCTCCTCCTTATAATACCCTCCGAGTTATAATTTAATACGACTACTACGCCTTTCTATATAACCTCGATAACTATATAAGGTTTACTAATAAGATCGTAGGTCGTACTAGCTCTATATATAGTAGGTAAAAGTAAGAGTTAATATATATAGCTTTAACGTTATAGGTAGTATAATCCTCGTAATAATCCCTCGATAATCTTCTATACTAGACTCGCTATACCCTCCTACGCTACTACGCCTTAAATTAGTAACTCTCTACCTAGTAAAGCTTAATCTCGTCGTCCTTTTTCGGCTAGTTACCGACTAAGTATAATAGGTCTATAGTTAATAGGTTTAGCGAAGAGGCGTAGATATTAGTAGGTAAGTACGTCCTATCTAGCCTAAGTAAGCTATCGCTAGCGGCTAGGAATCGATAAGATTCTAACTATCGGCAGTAGTAGCGATAGCTTCTATTATTTATTTAGTCTATAAGCCTAGCTATTCGAGTAGGTAGGTACTATACGTAGAGCTCTCTATTCGACGCTCTTAGTAGGTACCCCTCGCGATATATAAGGTTAACTAGTTCGCTAGCCGGCCTCTAAGGGTGTTCGTCTTATCTACTTACTAGTTAACTTAGGGCGTACTCTAAGCTCTATCTAAAGTCTATTAACGACTCGAAACTTTTGCCTATATTAGTATAAGATATAAATAGTAAGCCGTTATTTTAAAGCCTCCTCTAGGCGACTCCTACTCTAATATTCTTTACCCCTAGCTTTTACGTCTATAATAGTAACGTTTTTAGCGAGGTAATAAATCGTATAGGTAGCGACGGCTATAATTAAGACTCTAGTCTTATAACTATATACGACTACTTAAACCTCTTTACGATTCTTCCTTATAAGGCGCCGTATAGAAACTATTACTATCTATATATAGTCTTCGAGAGGTTATTTAACCTTAGAGGTTAGTTATAGGTTAACTTTCCTATCCGACTACGACTAGCTCTTAATATAACTCTAAGTATAAATATAGCTAGTACCGCTTTCGTACGATATAAGGTACTAAAGAGCTCTACTCTAGTAGAGGGGAGGGGTTTATATCGTTACTTTACTCGGTATTTAAGACCTCCGCCTACTTTATATACTATATATATTAATAGAGTAATAGGCGCCTTAGTAATAAGTACGATTCGAGATAGTAGCGGTTCGAGATAGTAGTAGTTCGAGATAGGTAAAGTCCGTAGCGGGTACTTATAGGTAGGTAGGTATAAAGGGGTATATCGTAGCGTATAGAACTCTCCTATAATTAAGCGATTAAAGAAAGAACTAATTCCTACTTTCGCTCGAGATATATATATATCGCGTATTTAAAGGGCCTATAGCTAAGTACGCTATTATCGGCTTAGTTACGCTTTTAGAGATTTTCCTCCTAAGCTCTACGATAAGCGCTTCGCTTAGTTAAGCTCTTACGTAATACTCTCGGAACTACTACGTTCCGAGAACGAGACGCCTATAGGGTCTCTTAATACTAAGTCCCCCTTATAATTACCTTCTCCTCCCTAGTAAGGCTATCCCTAGCCTTATCTCTTAGTTAGGTATTATACGCTTAATAGGCGTAAAGGTAATATAGGCGATATTAAACTTTTATCTTTATAAAGGGGTCCTTATCGAGGTGTCGCTATAGGGTATTATAGTAACGTCGCTTACAGCGAGTATAGTATCCCTAGTATTAATAGCTTAGCGCTTCCTAAAGCGGAAGTTACTAGCTTATATATTAAAATACTACTAAAATCGACCGCTCTAGCGCTTACTTTACGGCTAGTATAATTATTATATACTAGAGGCCTATAGAGCTATATTAATAAAGATATTCTTACTACTTTTAACTAATTAGGAGATATAGTGTAGTAGTATAGTAGTATAGCTATATTAAGTACGAAAAGCGCTCCTTCCTTATACGGTTACTATACGTTAAGCTTTAACTAAATAATAATGTTTAATTAGGATTAATCGTATATATAGCGACTTAGTATAAATACTAAGCTCCCCGCCGCTCTAGCTACGTACTCCTTTTAGTTATATAACACCTACGAATTAATACTAACTCTTTCGCTAACTTTTACTAATAACTTTAACTATAAATAATAATCTCTAACCTATCGCTCCGGCTACGCCGCGCGTTAAGCTACCGCGTATCGAAGTCTACTAGCGCTATGTTCGTAATATTAAGGATAGTAAGTCGTTTGTCTTTCTTTATATATATATTTCGCTAACGTTTCGACTTAGATAGTTCGGGCTCGTATAATATAGTTTAGAAGGGTATTATAAAGAAATACTATATCTATACTACTACGCGCTACTTATACGAGGAGATTATAGACTATATATATAAGGAGAAGTAGGCTTTAGTCTTAGGTGTAATAGAGCTTATAAACTCTAACTAGAGTATATTTTACTCCTTTTTTATAGGTGTTTCGTAGGCTAACTATTCTTTTATAGACCTAAATATCTAAGATAATCTTAAGAGCGATCTATTAGCTACTATTTAGGATTTTAAGGATGTTATGTTCGCTATATAGTTAGGTCGCCTATACTCTACGCGTAATTTCGGTACGCGTATAGGTACGGACTCTACTAGTTTGTCTCTATAGAAGTCTACTAACGCTTTAATAGGTATCTTCGAGAGTCTTCGCTAGGTATATTTTAGTCTTATAACTTATATAATACACCTACTAATAGTTCTTAGATTATCTACTAGGTTAGTAGTAGTACAGCTAAAATAGATAATACTATTAAGAATATTTAGTAGTTTCGGTTAGCGTCTAGTATATAGGCGTTTCGCGGGTATCCTATACTAGGTAGTTCTTTAAATTAAACTTTTCTAACTTAGACTTTACTATTTTCTTTTTAACTTCTTCCTTTTTACTTTACGGGCCTTACGCTTATAGGAAGTATATAACTAGTATACTTTAAGTATCTCCTTAGAGTTCTCTAAGCTCTTTTCTAGCTCCTATATATTATATAAGTTAGGCTAACCTTTCTAATACACTTTATAAAAGCGCTTACTACGTAGTCGCTTCGTATCTATTACGTTCTCGACTTCCTATTTATCGTCTTTATCTATAAGAGGTATATCTTCTATATTAGGACTACTACTATACTAAAGTTCTAGTAAGGAAATATAAAATACGTTATATACCTTTGTATTAGATAGAAGTACTAGTCGATAAGTATACGTTCCGATCTTCTTAATAACTCGGTATAGTCCTAAATATTTTAGGCCGAGCTTCTTCTTAGGAAGGTCTAATTAGAGATTCTTAGTAGAGAGTATAATATATATTCCGACCTCGAATCGTATAGGTTTATAGGTCTTATTATAGTACTTTACTTATAAAGCTGTAGCTTATTTCTATCGCTCTATTAGCTTCTCGTGCCTATCGCGTATACTTTACGCTTTAGTTCTCGCTATAGGTACTCTTCCCTCGGGAAACTCGTCCCGAGTTTTAGTAGGTACTAGATATATTTCTAGGTTCTAACTCTAGTATACTATAAAGGGGCTTATACTAATCGAAGGCGAATCGCTATTATTATATACGAATTCCGTATCTAGTAGTAAAGCTGCCTAGTCGTCTTAGAACTCCGAGTAAAATATCCTTAAGTACTACTTAAGTACTTAATTTACTCGCTCTATTTAACTATCGGTTTAGAGGTAAAACGTAGTCGAAAGCTTACGTATTATACGCGCCTCGAAATAGAACTCCGACTAGAACTTACTTATAAATACTAGCCTACGATTACTAATAATGCCTCGTAGTACTCTAAACTACGATACGACACTATACTATAGTAGTCGCGCTAAGTCGGCTACTATATAGGTCTTCGTTATAGGTAGGTAAACTACTATCTTAGTATACCTATCGACTACTACTAGAATAGTATCGTAGACGATACTGTCTCGTATACTAGGCGGTAGGTTAGTAATAAAGTCTATCGAGATTTCTTACTAGGGGCCTTAAGGCTATAGTAACGACTTTAGATTACTATAGAGCCGATAGCGTTTCGCTTTCGAACGCTAGTACACCGAATACGTATAATAATACTTAGTAATATTAGTAGGTAGGTGCTTCTACTAGTACTTCCGCTATAGTAACGCTTACGTCTTTACCTAGCCGAAATAGCCTATAAGTACGTTATTATAGTATATTCGGATTAACTACGTAACGAGCGTAGGATCCTTAGGAACGATAGTTAGACTATCTCTTAAGAGAATCCTATCCGACATAGAGTATTTAATAGGCGTCCTTATACTCTTCTCTATAACTATATCGCGTAAGTCGCCCGAGGTTAGTTCGATAGCCTCGTAGTAGAGCTCCTAATATTTAGGATCGCGCTCCTATAGTATCTATATTATTATAAGTATTAACTTAGATAGGCTTATATACGGATCTTCCGTAGTAATAGTAGCGCTTACGATCTATAATAGAAACGTAGCTACCTACTCGACGAGCCCCTAGTTAACTCTAGGTCTACTCTTATCTTCGCTCTCCTAATTAGGGTAGAGATAATAGTATATTAATACTACGCGCTAAATATATAGTTTATCTACGCTTTATATACTACTCTAGGCTTATAACTTCTTTTATAATAATAGTAAAAGGTAATTTATATACTACTCCTTAGCTATATAATTAGGGCGTTATAATAGCGTATTAGCTAGGTTACGACTTCCTACTCTATACTTAATAACAAAGTTATATAGAGCTAAAAACGTTACCTATCTCGCTTACTTTCTATTTAATTACTTTACCTTTATAAAGCTCTTAAGGTTAGCGTAGTCGATAATTACGTAGACTATATATATAGAGCCCTCGAGATAGAGTCGCTACTATTTAAAAGCTTCTATAACTATAAGTAACTTTTAATTATAAGTCTTATAGTTATACTCTATAGGTAGTATCTTTCTCGACTAGTACGTAATAGGGTACTAGTTACTCTTAAATAACTAGGTAAGAATGCCTCCTAAAGTAAATATAGATATATCGGTCTCGATCTATAAAGGTAGTAATAGGTTAAAATACCTTAGTATTAGTGCCTAGGTAAACCTGTCTTTAAGCGTATAGAACGCCTACTCGTAGGCCTTATTCTATATAAGACGCCCTAGCTTCTTCCTATTCTTCGACCCCTTTAGGAGTCTAGTTAATAGAGCGACGATTTTCGAGTACTATTCGATAAACCTATAATAAAAATTCGTAAAGCCTAGGAACTGCTATACCTTATAGTACGTCTAGGGAGTAGGCTACTCGATAATAGTATCTACCCTATAGGAGTCTATCGATACGCCCCTAGGGGTAATAATATAACCTAGGAACTTAACCCGTTTTTAAAAGAAGGAACACTTCGCCTTATTTATATATAAGGAATAATCGCGAAGTCGTTCTAGTATAGTACGTACGTCTTTCGTATATTACTTATATATATAACTATAGATTAAGATGTCGTCGAGATAAACGACTATAATAGTATTAACTAGCCCTAATAAAGCGCTATTAATATAGGCCTAAAATGTCGCTAGCGCGTTCGTTAACCCGAAAGGTATTATAAGATACTCGTAGTAGCTATAATAGGTGTAAAACGTAGTCTTCTACTTATCGCCTCGCTTAATAGGGATCTAATAGTATACATTTATTAGATCTAGAGTCGTAAACTATTCGGCACCTATAAGCTAGTTAAGCGTCTCGCTAATTAGTAGTAGAGGATAACGATTCTTAATCGTAATTTTATTTAACTCTCGGTAATCTATATATAACCTTAGCTAACTATTTTTCTTCGGTACGAAAAGGATAGGCGTACTCGCTTCGCTAGTAGATCGCCTAATCTATCTATTTACTTCTACCTTACTTAGATATTTACGAAAGTACTCGAGCTCCTTCTCTAAGTACTAGTATAGTAGCTTAAAAGGTAGTTTCCGATTAGGTTTAAGGTTAATTATATACGTATAGCGCGTAGGGACCTTACGAGAGGTCTTTACGTTATACTCGAAGACGTTATAAAAATCCTAGAACTTAGAGAGGATAGGCTTAGTCGCTTCGGCTACTTATTATACGCTTATTATATAGATATACGTCTACTTAGCCTCGATATCTCGCTAGAACTCCTATAGCTCCTAGATTCGGAATATATACGTATTAGCTTCGGGGCTATATCGCTATATATCCGAGTAGTTATTAATAATAATAGCGTTTTAATACCTCTATAGCCTTCCTAGGATTAAATAGAGGTCTATAGTATCGAATAAGTAAAAGAGCGTAGAACTAGTATATTCCGCACCTATCGAGTTCTTAAGGGTTATCTTTACTCGAAAGGCTCTATAATAATAGCTCTTATTTCCTATAAACGAATCTATACGCAGTAGTATTACGTTCTACTTACGCTTTAGCTTTAGAAGTACTACGAGCTACTAGGGAATAACGTTAACGTCTATACTATTATCGAGTAGTATTATTATATCCGTTAGGCCTACTAGCGTAATAATATAGCCTCGATATAGTATCGTAGGCCTAGAGTCGACTAGGATAGTTAGGCTTAGGAGCGACTCTTTTTTACCGAGCCTTTCCTTTTTCCTAACTCTTTCTCCTTTATATAGCTATCTAATTACTTCTTATTTTCGGTAACTTTACGAACTACCTCTAGAGCTTTCTTCGGATTAGGACACTATAGAGAGTAGTACCTAAATTACTAGTAGTTAAAACACTTTACGTAACTATTATTACTATTACCTCGCTCGCTACGCTTTATAGCCGGCTCGCTAGTAGTCCGATAGGTATACGATAGCTTCTTATCTAAGCTACTACGCTTCTTCGATAGGTGTTCCTTACCTATCGAAGAATTATTATAATTATAATAAGATCGCTTCTTCGACCTATTAATACTTTCGATGTAGGTCGCTAGCGTTACGAGTTTATAGCGTGTACGAGGGACGTTATAAAACTTTATAATTTAATTATAAAGGTATAGAACTATCTTTATAAGAAGGTGTCGGATCCGCTATAGCTTAGTATAGTCGCTTAGTTAGTTCTCTATTATATTTAGCTCTATTATAAAGGCCTAAATAGATTAGTTCTCCTTCTAGTATACTTACTTATACTTAATAGTAGTATAGAGTATATAGTTTATAGGGTCGCCGATAGCGTTATAATACTATTCCTTAAAGTCTTTATAGGTATAGCGACTATTAGTAATCTCCTCTAAGCTATAGTCGGTATACTACTACTTAGACGTATCGAGTACGAGGAATATAAGTCTATATATCGCTTTAGCTATAGGGGTGCGATACTACTTTCTAGCTATTATAAATAAGAGGTCTAGGGCTCGAAGAAACTATCGGTACTCCTTACTCGACTTTACTTTAAACTTCTTAAAATCCGGGAGTTTTAGCTTCGTTCCCCTAGCGTATAGTATACGAACTAACGGTAATGCCGTAGTTATATAGTTCTCTATAGGAGGTCTACTACTAGATAAACTATCTAGTAGTAGTTCTATAGCTTATACTAGTATTAAGCGAGTCGAAGAGGAAGCGCTTAGATAACGACTTATATAGCTACCTAGAGAGGGGAGTATATAACTACTATATAGTTAGCCTTTAGTCTGTCTACTTCCTACGCGGTTATTATATCCTCGGAGACGATTAGCCTCCTCTTATAGTCGTCTACTCTTAGCCTAAGAGGCAGATAGGAATATAGGCTCCTTAAAGGGTCCGCGACCTAGTAGAGTATAGGTAGCGTAGGGATCTTCTAGGCCTAAGCTACTACTAATATAGTATCGTCCGTTATTAGGGTTCGAGATAATAGAGATACGTATTAGAGTCGTACTCTAAATTAAGTTAGCCTAGCGTAGCTCTTTAATCTACTACTATAAGTTAGCTAGTATCGCTAGGTCGACGCTATATTCGGTACGTGTACGCGATAGTAGCGCTTCGGAGAGGTAAGAGTAAAGTCGCTCTTTTTAACTTCCTATATTAGATTCGTCTAAAAACGAGTCGTCTTCGACTTTAATAATACGGGATATATTTACGTCGTATTCGAGTTACGCGCGAACCTTATCCTAGGCTTCTTAAGGTACTAGGGTTTAGGTATCTCCTAAAGAGGAGTCTTAGGTCTCGTTAATATATACGCGACGACTATAGGTCGAATACGTAGAGCTATCGAGGGGTACTTCGGAGGCTATAATTAAATAGAGGCTCTATAGACCGCGACTAAAGGGAGAGGAATTAGAACTATAAAGGAGTATATTATAGCGTATAGAACTCTTCTATAATTAAGCGATTAAAGAAAGAACTAATTCCTACTTTCGCTCGAGATACGTATACGTCGCGTATTTAAAGGGCCTATAGCTAAGTACGCTATTATCGGCTTAGTTACGCCTTTAGAGATTTTCCTCCTAAGCTCTATAATAAGCGCTTCGCTTAGTTAAGCTCTTACGTAATACCCTCGGAACTACTATGTTCCGAGAACGAGATACTTATAGAGTCTTTTAATACTAAGTCCCCTTTATAGTAGGAGGCGCTTATATATAGGTATTCGTATATATTCGGGGTATTATAGTAGGAGGAGGAGGAGGAGTAGGTAATAGCGGTTCGATAGCGATAGCTTCGGTAATAGTGTTAATAGTATAGTAATAAAGTTAATAAAGTTAGCGTTAGGAAGTAATAGGAAGAAGCTACGAAATTTAGTAATAAATCCGACTTTTCTCCTATATCCTCCTAAGCTATTAATAATAACGTTATTCTATTAGTAATAACGCTAGTCTATTAGTAAATCGCTAGTACTATTAAATATAAGCTAGGAAGGTTTATAGGAAACGATTTATACTACTATTAAGTACTCTAGGGCTATAAGTAAGGATCTACGCCCCTTAAACTATTACGTAAAATAACCTCTAGCCTAGATTATCGCGTAAAATAACCTCTAGCTTAGACTTTAAGACTACCTCTACCTTTACTACGCTTAACTCTATCGACTACAGTTCGCTATACTACTTATACGACTACTTATATAACTACTCGTACGACTAGTAGTCTTAGCCTCTCGCTCTACTATATATCGACTACCTAGTACTATATCTCGTCGTACTCGTAAACTACGATATATAGTATTCGATACCTCCTATAGCTCTATCTCCGCCTATATAGCTATACGCTCTTTAGTACTTAAAACTAGAGATTAAATATATAGATAACCGCGCTCGCGTAGATTAGTAGACTCTTCGTAAGTACGTACTATACCTCTAGTATTACTCGGTCCGGTATTACTTAGTCTAGTAGTACTCGGTCTAGTAGTAGCCTAAGTAAGGATCTAATCGATACTACTAAACGAACGAGCGCCCCTATTACTACCGCTTATTAATAGATAAGAGTCTAGTAGTATAGTAAGAGGTAAAGAGGACTTATCGCCGAACTAGCCTCGTAGACGACGGCTCTAAGTCTATATCTAACTCTACGTCTATATCTACGTCTAGGTCTAGCTCTAGCTCTAGATATAGAGGTTTATAAAAGCTCGCTTTCGTAGGCGTATAGCCTTAGACTAGCTTAAATAAGTAAGACTACTTATAATACGTTATAAAATAGCTTACTAAGACTCCGGTTAGACTTTAGTCGTTAACTCTTCTTAAGTACTAGAAGTAGCCTTTACTTTACTTTTCTTACTCTTACCTATCTTCGCTTTCGTTAACTTAGCCTCGGTATATATAGCGAAGATATCTCTAGTATAGCCTACTAGATATACGTTTAGGCTCTTAAGCTAGTCCTTATACTACTAATCCTTTAGTAATAGAGTACGCTCGAGAAGCTAGGCTATCGATATTATAAACTTATCTAGATCCTCGCCGACGTATATATAAGCGACCTACTAAGCTATTTTCTAAGGAAGGTAGATAGTATATAGTATCTTAAATAACTGTCTACCTTAAGGAAAGCGTAGGTCCTAGTCTACTTACTTTAATACCTAGTCCTTAATATAGGATAGAGCTATAGCCTCGATAGTACCCGCTTATAGTTTAGTTAGCTCGTCTAGCTCGTTACTCTCTAGTAGCTAATAAGTATCGATTTTATAGACGATTAGTAAGCCCGGATTATAGATATTATAGTAGCTATCTATACTAGTAACTAGCTCTATCGGATATATATACCTATCCTCGCTAAGATACCTATTAATAACTCTATAGAAGTACGGCTTATTACTATTATCTTTAAGCTAGTTATTCTAGTATTCGAGCTATATCTCTAGTAACTTAGCTTAGCGAGTAAGCTTAGTCTACGTAAATCGGCTCCGCTTCTTAGCTCTACTAATAATAGCGCTATCTCTATCCTTATCTTAAGCGCTAGCGTCGAGCTTATCGTTATCGTCGTCTTAATCGCTAATACTACCTATATCCTTACTAGGAATCTATAAGTATCGTAGACTACTACTACCTAGATAGCTCTAACGTCCGAGTGCCTATAAACTACGATAGCGTAGACGATCTATAGATAGTAACTAGTCTACTACTATTAGAGCTATCGAAAATAGAGCTAGATCTAGATCGGTGCTTAAGCTACTCTATTCGATAGGTATTAATCTAGCTAGCGCCTTAATCTACCGACCTTTAATATCGTCCGGCTTATCCTTAAAGCGATTATTAAGCTAGGCTAGTAGGAAGATAATAGCTAGTACTTTCTTACCTTAAAGCTTACGTCTACTATAGCTAAGTCGCTATAGAATATCCTTAATATTAAGAGTAATTAGTAGCTTCTACTAGATAATAATCGCGATATTAGCGATGTTAGTACTAGTACTAATCGACGTCGTACCTAGTATAATACGGATCTTAGACGTTAGCTTACTAAACTCCTTATACTACTTATCTTAATTATACTTAGCTACTTTACTAGTATAGATAGAAATAACACGATAAACGTCTAGGTAAGGGCTATAGCCTAGCTCTCTACCCTAGTAGTACTGCTTCTTTCGATCTATCTAGTTCTTCGTAGAGTCGATAAGCTACTACTAAATCTATACTATAGCGTTCTTAATATATATCCGGCTATTAATAAAAGTTAGACACTTTACGATATCCTAAGGCGTTACTTTACCTACGTCGTTAACTACGTTCTATATTAGGAAATATAGTAAGTCGTAGTTAGCTATACTTTTTAGGTCTAGCGGAATAGTCTTAAAAATATACGTAGTATTAGACTAGTTAATACTAGCTCGAATAACCTTAGTCTAGTAACGTCTATTACCCTTTAGCTAGAATCTAGCTACCTTAAGTACTACTTTTTCGGTATTCGTAGACAGCGTCGCTATAGCGCTAAGCTAGATAGTGTCTTTCCTTAAGATCTCCTATAGTTAATAGATCTATATATACTCTAGACGAAACTTATCGCCCTATTTCTAAATAAGATAAATCTTATCGACGACGACGAATCTAATATAGCTATAGACCTTAGGACTATATAGAAGTTCTCTAAACTTTAGGTTTAAAACCTACTCTAGACTAAGGATAATATACTAGTATTTACTAGCCTTAATCTTATTATAAATGTCCGGCTTAATCCTCTTAGTATTAGCTATAATATTATAGATATTAATAAGACCGCTAGTATCTATCGAACGTATTACGCTAGCTTACTTATCGCTAAGGCGATTAAGTAGAACGATATAGAGCGTTATCTAGCCTATTAGAGGCGTAAGCGACTAGATTAGTAAGCTCTTACCTTTACTAGTATAAACGAGTAATAATATATTATACTTACTAAAGATAGTAGATAGCGTAGCGTAGATCTATAATAGCTTAGGCTCGAGTTTATCGCCTTATAGGGCTATAACCTTCTTTAAACTAGTAGTAATAATATCCTAGTATAACGACGATACTAATAGGTAGCGCTAGGTATACTATATTAGTATCTATAGGTCCTCGAGTCTATTCTCTAAAATAGTAGTAATACGGTTATAGAAGTACTATTAGTACTCGCTCTTATCTACTAGTAACTAGATTAATAGTATCGTCTAGACTAGCTTATTATAGTTAATTACCTAACGCTCCTCTATAAAATACTAGCCTTAAGCTACTACTACCTCGACTTTCTTCTCTTTAATCCTCTACTTACGCTTTACGGCCTTTTTAATCTTCGCTTAGCGCCGCTACTTAACGGATAGTATAGTAGAAGTAGTAACTATCGAGTCTATAGTACTATCGATAGCGTAGATAGTAGAGTAGGTCTCGCTACTATCGATACTAGAGTTAGTTAGTTAGTCTTACTACTATCGATACTAGATTCGGTTCGCTACTATTACTAGGCTATACCTCGAACTTATATAGCTCTAAATACTTATAAGTTCGATAGGATAGTTTAGTACTACTATAGGTGCTTTTTAGCGGGCGGGGGATTACTTCTAAGTACTCGAGTATACGAAAAGGTAGATTTTACCCCCTTAAGCTAGTATAGGTTTAGCGAAGATAGTATAGCGAAGTAGGTAGTTAGAGCTTATTTAGTATACTTTTCTAATAGAGCGTATATCGTTTAGTATCTTAAAAGGTGTTATTTAATACCTAGTAAATAGTTACTAAAGGAAATTTATACGGGTCTATATACACTTATTTACTTATTTATAGCGACTATAGCTTATATATAGGCAGTTTTCTATAGATAACTTTTAATATACTATTCTTTATATAATTATCTAGGAACCGGTAATATTTAAACTATTAAATCTAGCTAGATATTAAGCTATATTAATTAAAAGGTAGTAGATATAGTATTTCTCTATATAGTTATATAGAGCCTAGCGTAGTTTATTTTTAGACCTGTCGGGAACAGCTATATATAGACTAACTATATATAGAAGTAGTAGCCCGTACGACGGGTCTAAGTAGAGATAGCTTTAAATATTACTATATATATCGATTACCTAGCGATTATACTACTTTTTAGTACACCTAGTAATATCTCTAGGTCTATAGAGTCGAAACACTATTATTCTCGTTTAGGTTAATATTATATATTATATATTACCTAGACGTTAAAATGCCCGGGTATAGCTACGAATTATATATAGGTAAACTATTTAAAGTACCCGAGTTATTAGTAACGAAGACGTATAGATTATACTACTAGACTACTCGTATAATTATACCTAGATATATAATTCTAAGGTTACTATATTTTAGTTCTCGTCTCTAGTCGCCGCTACTATATCGCTACGCTACTACCCTTTATTTATAACGTTTGTTTACTTTAATACACAGACTATAAAAATTACGTAGTTATTAAGTAAGTATAAAGACCGGTGCCTACGCTATATATAACTAGAAAACATATGTAAATATCGCCGCTATATACATGCATATATAAGCTATCTATTCCTACGAACTGCAGGCAGCATAACGCGTAACGACTAAGTACATTCGTTGTACTGTCATTCGAGTTTTGAGTGAGGAAGCCGGAAAGTTCGCATTGAGCTGTGGGCCATCTTGCGCTCCGTAGAGACGAAGTTCAAGCTCGATCTGGTGCCTCGGGCCGATCAAGTTCCGTAGGGGTCATTCACTTCACCTCCCAAACGGATACGCTTTCACATCGTGAACAGCTTGTATATTTCCTCAACTTGCATCTCACTGATCATAGTAGCACAAGATGATTCACACATTCGAGCCCAGCAACAGCTGTACCTCGAGACTCACGTCGAGCAAGATGCAGACGTCTGGAATCCCGTTGGGGTCGACATGAAGGCAAGGCATTGCATTTACGAGTCCACTTGAAACTGAGGGCCATGCCAACTCTTGCGATACGTGTCGAAAAGCGCGGAAGATCGAGCTGGAGATTCATAGCACTGAAGGCCTGGACATCTACGTGACAGATCTCCACAAGATGTTTGTGCCGGCCGGACTTTTCTTTGCAATTTCAAAAGCTATCATAAGGAGTGACTGAACGAGTAATCAAGCGCATAACATTCTCAGGTACTCTTCTCTTATGCAGTGCAGTCAGCTCCACTGCCCTGCACGGCCAAGTCGACAGTGTCGCCATTGGACACTGCGATGTTGTAGGAGCCACCGCCACCTGAAAGCAAGGAATAGAAGATCAGTACACCGTACGTATCAATAGGGGTATCTCGTGGACTTGAGGTCACGTACAAGAGCCACCGGAGGGGCAGCAGCGGTTCAGGACTTGCTGGATAGCATTGTTGATATCGGACCCGGCGACGGTGACCCTGTCACCGTGGGAGCGGTTGACAATGCAGATCTGAGCGGAGTTCTGCGTGGTGAGAGAGCGGCCAAGAGGGGCAATGGTGGTGTCGGAAGCGTTTCTGAGTCTTTGTTAGTGGCCGCAGGAAGACAGTCTCGGGAAAGTTAGCTATACTCTTTGACGTCGGAAACTTGGAAACTAGGAGAGCCGCCGCAGCCACCGATGCCTTTGGCGCTGGCGAGACCGAGGGTGGCAACGAGTAGAGTGATAGAATTGGTGAGAGAAGGCATGGTGGGTGTTTGAAGGTTCTACAAGAAGTGGAAAATCTCCTTGTGTACTTGAGACTGAATGGAGTTGAGCTGGCTTGCGATGGCGACTTGAAGTAGCGCTTCTCTGGCTTTATATGTTCTCGGTCTAGGGGTCGTCGATGGGCTGGAGCATTCGCCGTCGACGACAATCCACAATACTACATCGGGTTGGGTTTCCCAACTCAGGCTCAACGTCATAATCCATGCTCTGGTATGCCCTTCGTCTGCTCTCGTTCTTCGTACGAAGCTTTCGTTCTTCGTACGAAGAAGAAGACGAGTTGAAGGCTGGTGCTCTCCTTGTGATTACCTCGCATGAGGATCGCAGCGAAGGTTGAATATGACTTTTACTGGTTCATGGTCGCTTCATCACAACCGCTGACATTCTCCTTAGGTAAAGAGCTATGTGTTTCTCTCAGACTGTGAACGTTCTCCTTTGCGGCTATACATTCCGATGCCAATTTAAGTTCATTACTAGGACTGCATGGACGCAGGTTAACAAAGTATGCTATGGATAATAGCCACTGAATATCCAGGAGAAATTTTTGCGGCCTCATGTCAATGCATATAAGTTTAGTGTTGGAGGATGAGGATGAGTCGACTTCAAGCATTACATGATTACCGTGTCCGGCCACACAGTCTCGCCCGACTAAGGCGGTCCTTGACTACGGCCAGACTCTGAGAGATCATACTCTGTAAAATCGACCATCGATGTGTAGACGACTGCTGTCTCAGCGATGTAGGTAAGGTTGATGCAGGTTTGGTGGTCGTTCACATAGATGAGCTGACATACATCGCTGTCTCGGGTTCGGATGTCGGGCTGGACTCGCAGATCCTTCAAACTCCATGCCATATCGAGCTTGTCTATGGTCATGGATGCAAGCAATGTCTGCGCTATAGAGTAGTCAGCTTCGGTTCAAATGCTCGCTTTCGACATCCAGTCGCCGTCGGTTCGCTGTTAGACGGAGATTGCTTCGTACCTCCTTACACAGTCCCGTGTGCGGCTCTCCTGCCACCGACCACGATCGACCCAGGCCTTTCCTAGCCGCGATATCTCCGCGACTGGTTGGTGTATAAGAGAAATTTAGGGTGCGAGTACGGTATGAGCCATCACATCGCCAAAGACTTCTTTGCAGCGCCCACAACACCTGTAAGAATGGCAAAGACTCTCGTCCTCATCACCGGCGGCAACAACGGCCTGGGCTACTATACCTGTCAGCAAATGGCCGCAACTGGAAAATACCGTATCCTGATGGGTAGCAGAGATTTGGGGAAAGCTGAGAAAGCCATTGCCTCACTGGCCGCCGATACTTCCGTGCGACTCGACACCAAGAATATTGAACCCATTCAGATCGACATCACCTCAGACGAATCGATATACGCCGCGGCGAAGACCGTTCAGGACAAGTTCGGCTATCTTGACATTCTGATGGCGAACGCCGGCATCGTCGGGAAACAGGCAGAGGATTCTGATGGACCTTCCCTAAGGACATTGTATCAGCAACAGTACGACACGAACGTTTTCGGCTCTGCAGTTACCACAGAGGCCTTCCTGCCCCTGCTGAGGGAGTCAAAGGATCCTCATGGAAAGCGAATCGCGTTCACCTCGTCTGGCCTCTCATCGCTCAAGATCGGCCGCGAGGACGATGGCCTGTTCAGCGCTAAGAACTTTGTGATATACCGAAGCACAAAGACGGCAATCAATATGATCATGCTGAGCTATGCAAAGCAGCTGGTTGAGGAGGGCTTTGTAGTCTCGGCGTCTGACCCGGGGTACTGTGCTACGGACTTCAATAAGCACAGGGGAACGAAGGATCCGCGGGAGGGGGCGAAGGCGCTGATCAGGGCGGCGACTGATTTGAAGGAAAAGGTGCACGGCTGGCTGGTGACTGAAGATGAAGTACTGCCTTGGTAGAGCGACTGATCGACATCTCAAGCATGAGCTAGCAACCATCCACCATCGATCACTAGTGTTGAGCCAGTCACATATCTGCGAAACGAAGTCAGTTTCAAGGCCCTTAGAAGTATCAGCAAGACAAACCCGTTAGTTGCAAAGTTCAGCAGCGCTTGAGCATAGTCTTTAGGAGTTCCAGCCCGTCCAAAAGGCACACCCCAATTCTCTCGGAAGTACTGCTTCTCTTTCCCCCGATGCTGATCCACAGGAGTCATTTCTGAAGGGAAGTAGCCAGGGGCCAACGTATTCACACGGATCTCCAGATCTGGCCTCTTGAAGTCCACAGCCAATTGCTCGGTCAGGGATATCGTGGCCGCCTTCGATGCGTTATAAGAGAACTGGCCATTCTGGCTCTCCTTTGTAATGCCAGATATGGAAGAAATGTTCAGAATAGATCCAGCTTCTGGATACCCTTGCTCTCTTGCAGCCACGAGTAGTGGCAAGAAAGCGGCCGATGTGAAATAGTAGCTTGCGACGTTGATTTTGTAGATCGAGGTCCAGTCATCAAAGGTCTGGTTATTTAGCATCGTCTCGCTGATGTCTTTGACGCTGCCTTTGGGCGCTCCTCTGGGGCCATAGTTCACACTTGTCACGCCAGCATTGTTGACCAGGAGATTGACGCATTTCTCCTTCTCTGCGATGGCTTTGACACCGTCCACGATGCTCTGCTTGTCCGTGCAGTCCATTTGAAGCCCGATGATGGAGCCACCGCTTGCAGAGTCGCTCAACTCTGCGTCCTTAAGCTTCTCGAGCCGCCTTCCTGTAACATACACTTTGGCTCCATTCGCAGCGAGTGCTCGTGCTGTCATGAGGCCTAGCCCGGTGCCGCCACCAGTGACGATCGTGGTCCATCCCTTGATGTTGAAGAGTGATTGCGCCGTGAGTCCGCCGAGGCTTGCCATTTTTCCGTGAAGATATATGCGTTCTGATGGTATAGTTGTCAAGAGACAGCTTTTATAGTACTCACTCACCACTCAACGCCGGATAAATTCCTGGTTCGTACTGCCGGCATTTGATCGCAACCCTGTCATGGCTTTCCGCCTGGCATAATTACGCCGATTGGCTCGTCGTCAATGCCGTATGTCATGCAGGGCGACTGTCGACCTTTGGGACACCGATCAACTTCTTTTGAGACGTGTCACTTTCCTCAAGATCTTGTCGGAAGTGAGAAAAAGATGAGAAAAGAGGAACAAACCGGAGTCGATGGCAGGAATTAGACTTCATCGGCGTTCTTGCGTTTCTGAAAGTCGTGGTCCACCTTTGGTAAGTGAATGTCATCGTACACATGCAGCTTAACAGCAGGTCTTTCGCTATTCTTCGATTAGGTGAATGGAACCTCATTTATCAGAAGACGCTGCTCTCAGATTCACTCTATGTTGTTCCGACCTCCTGACTCTGATGACACCACTCCGGTCCTAGACTTTTGCCCACATCCAGATTCGGCTATCTATCTGCCAGCCACACACTTTTGATCTGCCCCTTTTGAGTCGCGTCGCGCAACCACCCACCACGACACAACGCACATCCACGACATGGATGCCTCTGTGGCCCCAATCACTCGAGGAGAGTTTCTCTACAGAGACATCTTGCTCGTCGATTGTGGCGGCGACCTGAAGCGACATGCTCGAGCCCCAGAAGCCGAGATCAAACGCCTCTTGAATGGCAAAGATGCCAAGGATCAAGTAGGTCACTGGTACGAAGCGCAGCTGATTCACTATGGACTGGCCCGATCCAAAGACAAGAATACTGCCAAAGTGCGGCTGCAGCAGGCGCTGAATCAAGGCAAGCTCAAGTTGCAGCCTCCACATCTCGCAGATATGGAGGGTCAGCTCAAGAAGGAGTATGCCGCCGCCGTTCGCAAAGCCAAGAAAGGCGGCTCGGGCAAAGATCAAGGCACCAAGAGAGGTCGAGATGAGGAACTTTCAGCCGGAAGCTCGAAAAAGACCAAGGTCTCTGTCACAGTCGACGGCGTCTCGATCAGTATCGACCGATCGGACGTGACCAAGACAAAGGCGGCGAAGGTCGCTGCCCCAAAGCCGACGCTGGAAAAAGCATTGAAGGCAGCCACTCCGAAGGCGAAAGTGGTGAAGGAACCGAAGTCAACCACTTCAAAGACGACGGCGGCGAAAGAACCAAAGACTGCCCCGAAGAAGAGCAAAGCCGAGCAGACTCCATCGGCCACTAAGAATGACAAAGTCCCTGCCGCCAGAAAGAAGAAGGCTGCGACTGAAGCTGCAAGTAGTGGAAGAGAGCATCCCGACAATGTCTTCCAGAAGTCGAGTCCACTCGGCGCAGCTGCTGAACCCCAAGAGCCTCCCAGAACTGGACGGACGAAGCAGACGGCAAGAAAGTCTGCACCCAGGCTTGGGGTCAAACATATCAAGGATGAGCCTGACGATGACGACCTGGACGAGGATGGCTATGACCACGATGACTACATGGACACCCGCCCCGACGTCTCCCAGGACCACCTCAACATCACCGGTGTCTACGACATCCACTGCCCGGCACTCGCAGATCAATCTCCAGAAGACGCCGACAAGTTCCGTCTATTCGCCTGCGTCGACACAGATGGGGGCGTGATCTGGGGAGGCTTCGAGCTGGCTTGGAAGACTGGCGTCATCAAAGTGGATGACATAGCCACCAACCACAACCTATCATTCGGCTGGCGTGCTAAGGACTTCAGCAAGAATGGAGGTCTGAGATTCGGCAAAGGTTGCTTTGGCGAGATCGAGTTTTGGGGACAGAACCACATGCAAGTGAAAGGTGTATTCCACAACCTGTTCCCTGAGTCGATCGAGTTCGAGGGTATTCGTCGCTCAGGCCCCTTGTGGTGCGGACGAAGCAGCTACAAGTTCCAGCAGGAGTGGGATGACTTCCCGAAGGAGGCGTACGGACGATGATGCGCTTGATCGGTGTTTTCAGCTGCCACAATCCTTCGCGGTCCAAAGTACAGGATATCCCGGCGATTTGTCGGATGTCTATGTGGCTGTCGCTGCGATCGTGAGCATAGCCGCCGGATGGAAGAAAGAGAGAGAGAGAGCCGGTATGTTCAATTCTCAAGGTGTTGGAAAGGACTACCGTCAAAGGCATCCGCGTCTGCATTGAAGAACGGGCGAACAAAGTGGTCAAGGGCCAACCTCGATCTTGCTCTGTAAGAAATCGTCTTGGATAGCGACTTCAGCTCATGTTGATACAATACTACGACCATTCCAAGTTTGGTCCAATGCGCGAGACCTCGAATACATGAGGGGTCACTGTTGACATCTCAAACACAGCCTGATCCCGCGTGGCGCAGAGAAGGATGAAGATCGTCACGCGCTACCCCGTGCTCACAACGTCCGCAACTACCCCTTTGAGGCCACGCAAAGCTTCTCCACGATCTCACAGACGCCACGCCGTGTCTCGATTTGTTCTTTGACCGCGCTTGCGGCGTAACGGAGATGACTCTCAAGTCATACTTCGACTATGGCGCACTGCGCGAGGTCAGATTTGGCAAGTGTCATTGTATTTCGAGCGATCACACGACTCGTATGGTCACTAAGTACTGACGATCTCGAACTCGAGGAGAGACTTTTATAGATGGTCGGTCTTCTTCGCGCTGGACTAACGACTTCTGAATTTCTCACTTCTGCATTCTTGTCGATTCATCTTCATACACACTCTTTTACGGTCTTTCTCAGACGACACACACTCCTTTGAAAACACTTCCAACAAACAAAACCGTCCACAATGAAGTTCTCCATCTCCTTACTCGCTCTCCCCCTCGCGACCTCGGCCCTCTTCACTCGTGGCCAATACCAGAAGTACAAGTGCATGACGCTGGACAAGTGGGAGAAGAACAATGAAGCCTGCGCGGTCAACTGCGAGAACTACGCTATCTTGGCGGACGGCTGCAAGAAGGATGACTTCTACTGCCATTGTCAGCGGACGCAAAGGATCGATGACGTACGTTTCGACGTCCCATAAACTTTGCAGGAAGGCAAAGAGAAGTACATGATGGCTGACATGTAATGTAGCTGATGGTCCCTTGTATGTTGACTCCCGATGGTGTCAACGCGACTTGCAGCAACGAGCAGCTGGGGTGGTTCCAGGGCAATGTGACCGCCGTGTGCCATTACTTCAACTCGACGATGTATACGGCGTATGCGACCTGTCCTCAGTTGGTCTTCTAGGTGTTGTCCTCGGCGAAGCGAAGTCAGCAGGGCTGACGTTGTGGTTGTAATATCATGAGCAAGACTTGAAGCCTCCTTGAATGGAAGCTTGTAATATGTTCGAATATGAATGGATCGTTCGCTACGAACTCTTTGATCGATGCCACAAGGCATACGTGCTGTTTTCTGCTGCAGCGCTCGACGAATGTGGCCTTATCCTCAGCCTGGGCCATTGTCCATCGAAGCATTCGATTTAAAAGGTTGCGATCCACAAGACTTCGTTCTCGCCATTCTCGCGGTCCCGTCGGTCTGCAATGTTCAGGTCCACCCAAAACCACCGTTCTTGACATTCTCAGTCAGACCAGAGCCAGTTCACCTCCACCCGCCAGATCTGCTTGACCTCCAAGCCTTCCATACAAGAATCGAACCACCAACAAACATCTCCGTCAAAACCCAAGCTCCCCATCAACCCCCAATCCAAAGATAGTCGCCTCCTTGACCGCCATCCAAACGCCCCTCCCATCCCTCCGAAAATCAAAGACCGCGATATGCTTCCTAGCCACTCCTTCGCCCACACCAGGCGCACCCCTTTCCGAAGCATTCGCAAACACCTGCCCCACCCCATTTCCCCAATCGACCTCCATAGTGCAACTGAAAATCTCCAGGTGAAAATCAGGAAAGTCTTTACAGACGGCCTTGAAGCCTTCGAGGAGGGCTGCTTTCGTGTGCGTGGAGGGCCGTGAGCCTGTGTCGTGAGTTACCTCGAAGTCAGGCGAGATGTATTGCCAGGGGGAGTCGGCGCCGCCTGTGTCGAAGGTGCGGTCGTTGATGGAGGCGGTGCAGCCACGGACGACGTATTCGAGGTGTTTGGCTATTGCTTCTTTACCAGGAGTTTGGGATTTGGCCGGGTCCATTTGTTTCGAGAATATAGCATTTCGGCCTGCTTCCGGTTCAAACAGCAGATCAGATGTTTTCTGAAGGGTAGGAGGGAATGTCGAGAAAATCACAAAGCGAAGTACATAATCCGAGTTCAAACATCAGGAGCTTGTGATGGTGGGTTCTAGACCTTCCATCGCCCATGAGCGTTCCAAGCGAGCAGCTTGGGGAGTGGCGATCATCGTACATGTAGCTAAGAAAGCTAATCATCCCTAGTTCGACATGCACTGCGACAGTGAACAACTTGAACATGGTCCTTCATGCGGTGAAAGTGACATCGATTGCTCGTCTACCATCGATCATATCCAAGCTCCACCTCAACTCTTCGCAGTGAACGGACTCTGCACACTCCCATATCCTTGAGGACACTGCTTCCCAAGCGCCACGCTCCCAGATCGAATATAACAAATCTGAGCCTCTGCACAAGCAGTATTCGTGCAATTTGGGCTCTTCACACTGCTCTTGCCCTGCAACTGAGTGAACTTCGAGACAAGGCTGTGGTCCTTCTCCATAGCCTCCGTGACGGCGTGCCAGAAGGTGGCATTCAGGGGCGCATCTTGTGGCCAACCAGCTGCTGGGCCGTATGTATCGCGGGTCGAGTACTCGAAGCCGAAGACTGGGCCGTGGGATGTGAGGTTGGAGAAGCTGTTGACATCGGCGTACCAGGTGTATGCTTCGTAGATGTCGAAGGTGCCAGTATCCACTTCGTACATTCTGAAACCAGAGTTCAGGTTCGTGAGGGGCGTTACAGATGGGCCGATCCAACCTGGGGTGAGAGCTGTGTCGAGAGACTGGTTGGTTCCCTGAGATTGAAGTCAGCGTTTATTGTGGATCAACAGCGAGACATGATACTGACATTGTTAGCATAGTATATCATCATCTGATCCTCGTGAGTATGTCCAAAGAAGACATTGGCGATAACATGTGGCGAGTATCGATCGACGATCTGGTAGAACAGGTTCGTGGGGTTGGGAATTGGATTGCTCCCGTCACGGCCAGAAAGCACATGCGCAAACAACCATACACGTTCACCAGCATCTTCAGCGGCTTGCAGTTCCTCAATCACGAATTTGAAGATCCCACTGTTATCCGGGTTCGTGGTGTTGATGAAGTTCAGAAAGTTCGAGCGATACCAGAAATCGCTGTTGAATGTTATCATACGCAAGCCGTAGTGGTTCTTGATGCTGTAAGCCCCATAGTGCGTCCTGGCCATCTTTGCTGCTGCATCGTCAAGCCAACCTTCTTGCTTCCAAAGCGCGGACACATGATTGAAGTTCCAGCTCTGCTGCTGTCCAAGTGGGCCTGGAAGAGAGTGTGGAGAATCAATGGCTTCTGGATTCGTGTCGTGGTTGCCCAAGACTGCGAAGACGGGTCCAGTCAAGTACTTCTTGAACATGTAGTTGAAGACCGACACCTCTGCATACTCGGTGTAAGCCCGACTGAGCTCCGACTGAGGGTCGTGAGATACGAGATCGCCAGTGTAGATTGTCCATGCTAGAGGCTTGTCTTTCGACGTGCCGGTCAATGGGCCTACTGCTTGGAGGGCAGCCAAACCCAGGTCGTATGGGGTATCGCACTCGTAGTAGCCGAAAGGAGGCGCAGGATAGCTGATCTGTCCATTGGCAAGGTTTGAATTCTCAACATTGCTTCGACAACAGAGCCCTGATGTACAATTTCCTTCCGAACCGACTTTGTAGCGAGGATCAAGGTGAAAGTCACTCATATGAAGAACTTTGACATGCTTGCCACTCGGCTTGTGAATCTTGGGGTTCTTCGGCTTCGGCTTTGGGAAGAGGCCAGTGGTGTTCAGTGGCGAAGTCGTTGGCGCTGGACAGAACGTAGAAGACAGCGAATTGCAGATGTACTGGCCGTCCAGGCCGGAGACATCTGCCAAAGCCAGAATTTGAGTCCAGATGGTGCCGAAAGTATCGACTGCAAAGTCTTCCTCGCAAGTGCTTGCAGAATGCAATCCGGTCTCATTGCACAAGCTGACCATAGCCTCTGGCACGAGCGTGGGAGCGAACTGAGCAGCCGGCTTCGCGGCAGAAAGCGCTGCAATGCATTTCGAGCAGTTGGTCGGGAAGTACGGGCTGTGAATGATCTCCTTGACTCGATGCACAACGTCTGCAATGACCAGATCCTGTTCATGTTGGGAGATCTTAGCAATTGGCTTAGGAAAGTAGACAGGATCTAGATCGTGGTCTGGTATCGTGTCTGGGTTGGTCAGATTTTGCGGGACTTCACCAAAATCAGCACGTCTCGCTCATGAGTCCACCTCGGTTGCCGGCCTTACAGGTGAAGTTCAAGACGGGATCGAACAGGGCAGGCTGTGGCTCTTGGCCACTGGGGACCGGATAGTACGATGGGAACGCAGCGGTTGGGTATCCCGTAGGCGCGACAAACGATGCAGCACCAGGCACAGTAGTACTCAATGGCACACTCCCATAGCCTGACTGAGCGTCGCCAAACTGCACCAGCAGTGGCGCGACAGCCATAACTTTTACCAAGCACGCGAAGGCCATGGCAGCGACAAACAAGACGAAGACAGCGGCTTCGCGGGGGCTGGGGCCCATGGCGCAGCCGCCATCTTTAATCTTTCACGGTTTCAGCAGGGACAACGTGGATCGCCTACGGCAACGACGGCCAACTCGAATGGATCTAGCATTCGCGTCATCATCGTTCCTGATGGGCTCCACGTTGCTCGTCTGCGAGGAGTTCATGATAAAGAGGCGTTCGTGGAGTATATATTGACCAATAGAGCCATCAAGGTCATGCACGTGAGGGGACATCCGAGAAGAGGCCTATTTGGTGGGTATCTCGTGATAAAAGTCCAGCCAAATGACCGAGTAGGGGCTGTTTTCGTACGAACGGCTGTTGCGGCTGAGCGTAGGCATGTGCGACCTCACCTTGTCTCCACTCTGTTCATCAGGTACAACAGAAGTAGAAAGGCAAGAGCCATCAAGAACAGACTGTCAGGGATATCTTAGAGCTCGAGATTTTTGATCAATTCATTGAATTCTCGACAGCCCAAAATGGCCAGGAAGAAAGACCTCCAACCACACATCTTCCATCCCTTGCCAAACACCCTCATAAAAGACCTCAAAGATCGTCCTAAACAGCCACAAAGCAAAGAAGAGCGTCTCCGAACAATACTCTCGAACCTTGAGAAGCATCACAGTACAGTCCGGTATTGCCCTCTGCTTCGTCGAATTTTATATCCGCTCCACTAACCTTTCTGCCTGTCCCTCGTAGCAATCAACTAATATCCCAAGCCAAAGCAAAACACAAAGCTGTCAAGGTCGAACAACGGCAACAACAAGAGCGGCAATCTCCATCGCCAGACACAGACTTCTTCCCAAGCCCCACTTCCCCTGCCCAACAATCAGCCCTGGCCCTCCTCCAAGCAAACCTCTCAGCACCCTACGTCGAAGGCAGTGGGGATCCATGCACTCCCCTCCCAGTACCGCCGCCCGAGATTCGTCAAGCGACACCGCCGCCGGAGATCGAGATCTGCAAGGAGGTACTGGATCAGATCGAGCTTTACGACAAGCACGCCAAGCCCGCCGTGGAGTACTACGAGAGGGCTCTGGGTCGGCTGAGGAGGGGGTCTTCGTCAGCGGGCGTAGACACGAGGCGGCCGCCAGGCCCTCAGAGGACGTTCTCTGGGGGAAGCAGTGCGGGCCCTACGATCGCAAGTCCTGTTGATCCAAGGATGCACCCGAGTAGGTGGCGATGAACCGGCTGTCTTGACAAGTTTTTGATCGCATACGTGCATGGTCATATACTAATCGCGTTTCGATTCGTCAACATGTCATTATGCCACCGTCCCATGCCAGACACAGGCGAAAACGCCATCGCTAAGATACCACGAACAAGTACGCCACCATCGACCGCGACACCGTCAACATCAAGGACACTACCCATAAGCATCCGGTCCAGGGCCTCCTCCAGGCCCGCCTTCGTTCGCCATGCTCAGCCTGGCACACAGGCTCAAGAATACCACAGTCTCCGTCGCGGCGAGAAAGTTCAGAGCGTCCAGCAGAATCTTGAGATGACGGCTGAAATGGTCTTCGTACTGATGCAGAATGGAGAAGAGCTTGTCGAGCTTCGCCGGATCGTAGCCAGATTTAGAGGCTCCAGCTCCTTGCGAGGATGCAAGATCGGGGTCTGCGGAAGCGAGGTAGCGGGAGAGAGAAGATGTATAGTTGGCGAACATGGTGCATGTCGACATGACTTTGGAGTTGATCTACATCGGGATTGTTAGTGAAAAACATTTTCGTGGCGACGTGGCAAACTTACTCGTAACAACTTCGAGTTGGTCAGCATGCACTCCTTCAGACATGTCGCCAAGAAGTCGACGTGGTCCTGCATCAGCTCGTCGACCGTCCTCTTCATCTTCGAATCACCATCTGCTTCTTCCTCGTCTCCAGCGTGCGATAATCTTGCCATGAACGCCAGCCAGTTTGGCTCAATGACCTCGCTGGTGCAGTAGTAGAGAAGCTGTTGCACGAAGCAAAGCATCCTACTCCTCAAGCACCAAGCACGTCGTTTCCAGTTCTCAATTTTTCTGGCAACCGCCTTATCTCCTTTGGTCTTGTTATTCCAAGCCTTGGCCTTGATGTGTTCGGTCCATGAGCCAGTGAGCATCGTCTCTAGATGTCGAAGGCTCAAGAGATACCGGAACAGCAGTTGATATCGTGTCAGCGTTACTCGGCTAACAACCAGCGAGAGTGGGAAAGGTACAGCATAGTCAAGCGTCAAACCTTCATAGCCACTGATTTCCTTCTCGTTCTTATCACCATTGCCACTAGCAGCGGGTGTATAGGAGGACAACGAAGTCGCATCAGAGTCCATGCCTTGGACATTAACCACTCGCATGAGCCATCCGGTGAGACCAACGTCGTTCATAACGACCTTGACGTCCTCCTTGAATGTATCTTCTGCGGCCACCGATCCAGGATGGCGTATGACAATATCCAGCAAGCTCTGCAGCTTCCCCACGTTGATGCTTTTCGCGGGCTTCTTCAGCTCGAGGTGTGTAAGTTCAAGAAAGTAAGAGAAGAAGTCGCTTCGGTCGAGCAGGAAGTAGTGCTTTAGGCTTCGTAACCTCGCAGGCAGATTGTGGGTAGTGAGAAGGAGGGTCATCAAACTCCGATTCGCAAAGGCGTATGCTCCACTGACGTTTTCAACAAATCGTGGATCGTCGAATGTATGTGGGAAGTCGGTACTGGAGTCCAGATCTCGGCTGACGTTCTCAATACCGCCGCATTCGCGGACGACGTTCAAATACTTGCCAGCTAGCAAGACCTTATCTTTCAACGAGTCCAGCTGCGGGGGGACAAGCTCTTGCCGGATTGTGTACCGCTTCTCCCAGTACTCGTCGGTATAGTCCTGTTCAAGCCCTTCTCGGCGGATGGACTTCTGCTCCTTGATCAGAAACTCTTGGTGTGGGTCTCGAACATTTCCGTGGTGAAGCCATTCGTTCAGCATGGCCATGTATGGTCGACTCGCTTCTCGTAGCAGGAGGGTCAGTAGTTGTCGAGCAGCTGGATCACCAGCCATGGACTGCAATCGTCTCGTCAAAAGCCGAAGGACCGCGCCACCTTTGCACACCTTCTTCCCAGGCATTGCTGTGTCTTTGCCCTCTTTCAGTGATTCGAGAATGTTCTCAAAGTCATCTGAATCGTCCGCTCCATCCTCGTTGTCGAGCATGCTGTTCTCCTTCAGCACTTCATGTGCCACGCCATACAACTGCTGCATCATATGCGAGGTTACTTTGGTGTGCAGACCTAGCTGATGCAAAGTGAAGTCCTCCTTTGTCAGCATTTGATGTTCAAGCTGCGCGATCAAGATCATGTAGTCCTTGAGCATCTTCCTCATGGCAGCACACAAAGCGTGATTTACAGTACCCATCTCTTCCCGGCTCTGTACCTCCACAAAAGCCTCCACTGCGCAGTAGTGTGTCGCTGTCTTGAGCATGCCATGCGCCAAGTCTCGCAAACTTGGGTCCAGGCCACTTTGTATCCAGAATTGCGGTCCCGCCAGCTTGCTCTTTTCATCCAGCGGATCGTATGCATCAACATATCGGATGTATTGACCTTCGAAGCCCATGAGAACGAACAGCACATCCTCGATGATCGCTTTCTCTTGCGCATCCAAAGATAGTGTGTCCAATCTCGGCGGCTGTAGACTCAGCGGCGCTTTTGCAGCGACCGGTGGAACGGATATTCGAGAGGCTAACGGTGCAGACGAAGGCGCGAGCAGGCTGGCGTGAGGACTCCATGAAGAGGCTACGGTCAATCAGCCTACGTATATTCCTAAGTGTAAAGACGCGCACGCACAGATCACGTACCCGGTGCTTCATCCTGCTCTGGCCTTGCTACCTTCTCTTCCGGTAATGGTCTTTCGATATCCTCACTTCTCCGTCCATTGGCTCGTTCTGGTTGTTGTTTTGTAGGCGAGAGAGTGCGCCTGATTAACGTCTCGCGCGTGAAAGTGTCTCTTTTCGTCGTATCGGTCGTAGTCGACTTGACGCGATTGTGATAGGTAGATTTCGAGTCTATGCGATTGTTGTCTTCGACAGCGGAAGTGGGCCGGCTCTTTTGCTGTCGCTGTTGTGCTGAAGCTCGTCGGTCGCTGATGCTAGCCCTTGAAGGTGGGATTGAGGCCATGACCCAGAGCACTCATTCTTGTCGCGATTGAGCAATTTGTTCGGTGGTGGTGTTGAGCTGGACTCGTTGATCTTAGAAGATCGCGGGCGCGGGGTGTTTCTGAGAGACGCGCCGTTTGAAACACGGCCCGAGCGTCCATCACAGGCATCTCAAGCTGCGTACACCTTCACCTATTGAACATCCATCAAACACTTGAACTCCTCGCCAACGCCTCAAACGACTTCTTACTACCTCTGCAAGCCCGCAAGCCCACCAACGAGAAACCCCAAATCCTTTCACAGCCAAAATGTTCATCGCGCGGTCAGAATATGGTAAACAGCCCTGAGTTGGGAGTTACCACATGAGCTATAGCTAATGGCAATACAGATCGCGGTATCAAGTACGCCCAGAAGTACTGATGTGAACCGCAAAAGCTCCTTACTGATTTCAATGCAGCACCTTCTCCCCCGAAGGCCGCCTCTTCCAAGTCGAATACTCCCTCGAAGCCATCAAACTAGGCTCAACCGCAATCGGCATTTCGACCTCTGAGGGTGTCATCTTGGGCGTTGAGAAGCGCATCACCTCCTCCCTCCTCGAGACCTCCTCCGTCGAGAAGATCGTCGAAATCGACAGACACATCGGCTGTGCCATGTCCGGCCTCCAAGCCGACGCACGAAGCATGATCGAGCATGCACGAGTAACGAGCCAGAATCACGAGTTCCACTACAATGAGCGGTTAGGGGTCGAGAGTTGCACACAGGCCATCTGCGATCTTGCGCTGCGGTTTGGTGAGGGTGCGGATGGCGAGGAGAGCATCATGAGTCGGCCGTTCGGTGTTGCGCTGTTGATCGCAGGATACGATGAGGAGGGACCATCACTGTAAGGGCTACGTCTGGCGTGGTTGATCACAGGTGCTAATGGATATCCTAGCTACCATGCAGAACCGTCAGGCACATTCTACCGATACGACGCGAAAGCCATCGGCTCGGGTTCAGAAGGTGCACAGGCCGAGCTGCAGAACGAGTTTCACAAGTCTCTGACCCTACCAGAGGCTGAGGTGCTTGTTCTGAAGACGTTGAAGCAGGTCATGGAAGAGAAGCTGGACTCCAAGAACGTGCAGTTGGCAAGCGTAACTAAGGATAAGGGCTTCCGAATCTACACGGATGAGGAGATGGCTGGCGTGGTCGGCAGGCTAGAGGGCAACTAAGGTTGTATACTCTGTGGCCTCGACCGAATTGGGCAGGCATGTACAGTATGGACGGAGCATCGCGACGGCGCTCAGGCTTTTACGCGCAAACCACGAGGCTCAAAGGCTAAGATCATATCGGCCAAAAGCAGACTTGGTACAGACTCACACTATTCAGAAGCCAACATTGACGTCTTCTTCACTGACAAGAACAGTGAGGCATCATTCCTGACCGGACGCACGAACACACTTGACTTGCTCGCGAGAGAGCTTGCCTCATTCGGTAGACATCGACTACTACTAGTAACTAAATCTCAACATAGCGCGAGCCTCATCTATCAACCTGGCCGCTCTCGTTCACCGACTTCTCGCTCATAGCAGTATCAGTCGTTATATCCTACACCGCTCAGCCACCTTGTTCTCAAGCTTCACTCGTTGTGTCAGCAAGAATGATAACACCTCCTCCAGGCGTTGAAGTGAAGGTGCCAAAGGTTGAAGAAGGATCGAGACCAAACAACCCAGTACTGCTAGTCGAAGGCAAGATGGACACTGGCGGTCGGAATGGATTGGATGTATCAGATGTTGGTCGTATTGGCGGCACTGCAGTCGCGCTCCTGCATTCGCCAGCGACGAAGCAGTACTGTCCTGGTCCGCAACAGACTGAACCACAGGGCGCATCGCATGAAGGTTCAGGTGGTGGCACGGGATCGCAGCTCGTGGCGGTTGTCATGAAGGTGCTCTTGGTCACTTGGTATGTCATGACGATCGTTCAGTAGTGATTTTCCGTAATGTTCAGCCAGATTCCACATTGCGGACTGCAGATTATCGGGCCTGGGAGACAAGTTGTGGTGGAAAGGCAAGACGACGCATCTGCGCCGACGTATCTCAAGAAGAGCAGCAGCATCGGCAGCGCAGGCGGGCTCGTACGAACAGCGGTGGTCTGGATTGCAGACATTTGAACGATGCTCAGACTGTTTGACACCACACATTTGTGAGAGCAGCATTCTTGCTGCCATTCGCACGTCTGGAGGTCTAATCAACGCACGCTCATTGTCGTACATGTGTCAGCGATGTCAAGACCTTGGCCCTCTCCTGACACGGCTGGGATCGAAGCGAAGTGGCTGTCTGACTTGCAGACCTGGCTCGCCGTACACACAGACAGTCTGCAGGCATATTTAGGTGCTCAGAACATCGGATCCTCGACGTCTCGTCACATACGTTCCCAACCATCATCTTCTCCAAATGCATGGAAGCCCCAGCTCCAGTAACAGCTTCAGCTCCGGGCGGGCGACAGTCAACCTGCACTCCGCAACTTCCTAATTGGGCATATGTTACGACTAACGCCGTAACCCACCGTACAACCACAAGGTCTGTACATATGTACTTGCGGTCATTGCACGCGTAAGGGCGGCGGCTAAATATACGAAGAAAAACCTCATCCAAACCAAACATAATTGAGATGCGAACGCCGGAGAGGCAATCAAGCATCGGTGTCGATCGGTGCAGGTACAAGCAGCAGCAGCTCCCTGACCTGTCTGAGAGGGGTCAGAGTCTACATATATGGCCCGTCAAAACCACTCCGACTCTACCATCCTCTACATCAACATTTTCCCACCTCTATACTCCACTCCTGTCAACGCCAAAGATGTCCACAGCCACTCAAATCCTCACCCAAAAGCCCACCAACATCTCCATCGCCACCAACCCCGCCCACGACCTCCTCATCCAAACCTCCCCTGAGATCCCCAACCCTGGACCATCCGAATGTCTCATCCACGTTCGCGCGACAGGAATCTGCGGCAGCGATGTGCATTTCTGGAAAGAAGGCCGGATAGGTGATTCTGTGATTGAGCATGAGTGCGGCTTGGGGCACGAGAGCGCAGGCGTGGTGATTGCTATGGGGAAGGAGGTGCAGGGGTTTGAGGTTGGTATGTTTTTCGTCTAGACCGAGAGACATATGGACCCGTCCTCTAATTATCGACACATAGGTGATCGTGTCGCGCTTGAATGCGGCATCCCCTGCTCCAAACCCTCCTGCACGCCCTGCCGTACAGGCGCCTACAACGCCTGTCCCCAAATCATCTTCTTCAGCTCACCACCAGTTCATGGCACTCTTCGCCGATACCACGTACACCCGTCCGCCTGGCTACACAAACTCCCCCAATCAATGACATTCGAAGAAGGCGCTCTGCTGGAACCACTCTCCGTCGCTTTAGCAGGAATCGAACGCTCTGGGCTTCGCCTGGGTGATCCATTGGTGATCTGTGGCGCAGGACCCATTGGCATGGTGAGTTTGCTCGCGGCGCATGCGGCGGGCGCGGCGCCGATTGTGATTACGGATATCGATAAGAATCGATTACGTATGGCGAAGGAGTTGGTTCCCAGAGTGAGGACCGTTCTGGTGGAGAGGGGTCTCGAGGCCAAGGCGGTAGGCGAGCAGATTAAGGCGAAGTTGGGCCAGGAGGCCAAGTTGGTGATTGAGTGTACGGGCGTTGAGAGCAGTATCCACTCAGGGATTTATGTGAGTGAACCTCCCTCTTCCAAAACCGGCTTCTTGAGATTGACGGGTTCTTTTCAGGCTTCGAAATTCGGCGGCACAGTCTTCATCATTGGCGTTGGGAAGACCTTCCAGGAGATCCCTTTCATGTACGCCTCGTTCCGGGAGATTGATATCAGATTTCAATTCCGATACCGCGAGACATATCCCAAGGCCATCTCGCTAGTATCTGAGGGCCTGATCGACTTGAAACCTTTAGTGACTCATCGGTACACGCTGGAGCAAGCACAAGAGGCCTTCAACGCAGCTTCAACGCCGTCGGCTTTGGCTGTAAAGGTGCAGCTGTTGGATGGTTGAGGAGGGCTGGACCACTTCCCAACAGTCATCCTCTCAGAATCTTGCAAAGCTTTCAAATGGGTCTTGACAACCAAGGGCATCTTTCCAGTTGTCGCCTCTTCTTCAGCCGATTCCTGGTTTTCTTCGTCTCCCTACCCGCAACATCAAGCGCTTTCGGTATGTGTTCAGGATCTCGCACAACCAGCACAAAGTCCATGTCCTTCTTCGCCGTGCCCAAAAGATTGTGGGAAAGTCTCTCTTTGAGCGTCTCCGGGTGATAGTTGACAGTGGCGTTCCAAAAGTCTGTAATGGCCCGATTTGGCGTCTGGTTGTCGAGAATAGTGGCCATTGTGTGTTGCACTCCCTCTACGGTCGAGGACTGGCAGTAGAAGAGTCAATTAAGCGACGAAGCGTGCCTATTCACGCCAGTCGCAAGGCTCATGTGCCAGCGACAAACTCTCATGGTCGCCGCGAGGTTTGTCGAAGCGGTGCACATGACCGCCAGTATTCCAAGTGCTTTCTTCGACACCAATGACCCTCACCACACCTCATAACAACACCACACCCTCACTTCTCGTCCTCGTCATTAACCAAGTCCGAAATCTTGATCTTACTCCTCACCCCAGGCATCTCATGCGGCGCCCATCTCTCAATAGCACCCACACTCTCCCTTAGCGTAAAGTTCGGGTTCTGCACATCATCCTCCAGCAACCTCTCCGTTCCACTGCCTACCGCCATAATCCTATCGCTCCACCGCATAAGCCTTTTGACCAGCTCGGGAAACTCCAAGTTCTTCATCCCGCCACGCATTTCGATCATGCGTTTCTGCGCAGGCCGATGCACATGTGCTGATGCGTGTTTGTCGCCGTACATGTGCTCGTGGAGAGCGATACGGCCGACGGCGAGGATGATCGCATCAGAGCAGGCTCTTGAGGGTTCTGCGAGGGCGTCGTTGATAGCCTTGATGGCTTGGGCTCGTAGCCAGTACATGATCTCTGAGCGGACGGTGCCTAGTTTGATCATGTCGCCAGAGCCGAAAAGGAGTCGGACGTAGAAGAGGGCGGGTTCGGAGAGGGCGTTTTGTGTCATGAACCATTCCCATTTTACGCCTTGTTCGTCTGTGATCTTCAGAGCGGGCCAGCCGCGTGGAGCATAAACCGTCATCACTGTCGAGCGTCAGTCTATAACAATGGATATCTAGCAACAAGTAATGTCGAAGGACATCGAGCTAGAGCAACGCCTTGTTCGCCACTCATACTCAAAACCGTCCTCATGGCCGCCAACCGCACTCGAAGTGAAAAGGAAGCCAGAACTTACTGTGATGCAAAATATGATCAAACCAAGGCTGATAAGGCACTGGATAACAGTTAAATGGATCCGTTCTTCCCTTACTCGGACTGGGCCCGGGCGAGCTCGGCGGCGTCAACATCGCCATATCACCACTGAAAGGCATCGGCTTCTCGCTACCGTCCGCCATTCGTTTCCGCCGCTCCGGTACGATGTACTGACTGCTCGGAACGGCGCCCAAAGGCGTGTTGGCGATGCGCCGTTTGCTTCGGCATTGCTTGCATTGGCATGGCGTATCCGGATGCACGAGGTGGACTTGCTCGACGGCGGCTTTGGTGGCGGGGACGCGGGACAGGGCGTCGTGGTAGAGGGCTATGGATGAGCCGGCGCCGATGCCAATGTAGGTAGGTTCTTTTGGGGGCGGCGGAGGGACTGGACGGGGTAGTTCAGTGATGAAGCCAGCGGATGAGGAAGAAGCAGTGGTATCGCGAGAGGCGGTACGTTTCCTTTCTGTTGAAGGACCAGCGGTGAAAGATACAGGTTTCGAAGTCGTCGTCGTGTTCGTCTCGACCAGGAATGCACTCTGCCCAGTCCCACTGCTACTCCCTGTAGCCGCTGAGCCCTCCAATTGCTCAAAGATCTTCTTCCTCCGCTCCGGCCAGGATTTGAGTGCGGCTACGGACCTCACACGTTTCTTGTTCGCCTGGCTCGAGGCGTCGTTGGGATTGCCGGTATTGACGATGAAGTCGATCTGCTTGGGTTTCTTCTTGTTCGTAGGCGGTCCATTGTTGTTGCCGCCGGTACTCATACTGCTGCCGGGAGGTCTTATTCTCACACTTCTTCTAACAGCAGATTGAATGATCGACTTCTTGGCGGACTTGGTTCATACTGGTCAGAGGAGAAGGAAGGACGAACATTGAGACAGAACCGGGCAAGCAGGCGAATCGTCTTCCGCTTGATCAGATCGCCATGGCTGCCCTTGTCAACTGACATGGGTGAGGTTTGCTAGAGCACGATTGACGGGGGGAGGTGTGGAGTGGAGAGCCAGGGCGGGAAGCTGGCAATAACCATTTGACTAACATTTGATTTAGAGCTGCAAGTCAATATCGGCTCGGCTACGCACGGTTGCCTCAATGGCGATTGAGTTTCGCGATAGCGACGGCCGAGAAACCTCACCTCGTCTTTCCTCCATCCAACAACAACAACAACACCTTCTTCACGCTCAATACTGGAGTCGGATTCAAGCATCCCTCACGATCTTTCGATCCCCTGCCTTAGCAGCTCAGCTCATGTGGATGTAGACCGGGTCTGCCCATGAAAGCCCCACACACACGAACACGCCTGTCACACAGGACAGCTCTGTGACACCGACACGATTATCGATGCAATGCGATGCGGGTGGAATACCCCCGTCTGTCCCGAGAGCAGAGAGGGTACGCCAATTGTATCGCTCACCTTGCTGGAAGGTGTTTGGAAATGGCGTGTTTCAAGCAACAGATAGACTGCCGCCATGACCATGACTCGCCAGCCTCCGAAGGATGATAAGGCAGAGACCGAGGCAAGAAGCTTCCTTACCGCGTTTGCAATCAATCGAACGAATTCAGGGCACACCCATCGGCATACCGAGAACATTCTCGGAACGCAGATGCCAAGATGGATGCATCGAAGCGATCTATGTGCTACAAATTCCAGCCATCGCCAGGGTAAGCGAGCTCTTGCAGCGGTCATCATTAGAGATCTCAGATGAAGGCTTGATATTCTTGTACGACCGGTTCGCGTTCGTTCGTTCTCGAAAGCTCGAGCCCATCATAGGTCATTCATCCATCTACGTCTCTTTCAACTGTGGCACAACCCACCAAACATGATACCGCTTCTCCGGTGCCGGGAAAATGACCTCGGCCACATCTCGTAATCGATCGAGGTTGTCTGTATGTTTCTCGCAGGTGCGTTGGAGCTGAGAGGCAGAGACGGAGATGGCGACGCAGGTCGTCTCTAGGCTCTTCATGGTTTTCTTCCACTCTTCCTCCGTGCCGATGTATTTGGCTTGTGTAGGGTTCATGCCCTTCAATTCAGCTAACATCCCTCTGGTAGCCTTCACGCCTTCGCCGAGGCTCGAACAGATCTGCTGTATCTCAGATAGAGTAATGGGGCCAGTGCGTGGTGGGCTGTCGAGGTCGTCCAAGCTAGGGATAGTATCCCATTGCAGACCAAGGAACGGCTTGTACCGGGCTTCGTAGCGGAGTTGGGCTTGAGAGTACGGCCGTGGCCTAGCGTCGATCAATGCTAGATCTTCCAGTGTAGCGCAGAACGTAGACAGGATACTCGCTAGAGTCACGTTGACCTGCTCCTGGAGGCTGAGACTCCTTATCCACTCACTCGATGCTCGGCATTGCTCCTTGTCCTCGCGACTCAGCTTGCCCACATCTGGAAACTGTAGCTTGCTGACCACGAAGACTTCCATCTGTATCAGACAGCTAAGCCTTGTCCGCGAGACGTTCTCCAAGATGGTGAAGACTTCGCGAAGCTCGTATGGGAGGTAAAGGTCTGTTTCGAACCCTAGCTGAAGCACCCAGATCATGATCTGAAGCTTGTGGATTCTCGTCCATGTCGAAAGCGGACAATGCTTCTGTAATTGGCCCGACATATCCTGAACGAGCCGAGGCGCGATGATCTCGTTCAATTGCTCGTCAACCTCATGCGCCGCCGTCTCGAGCTCATCAAAGATCGGCAGCGCCTGGGTGAATGTGCGCCTCATACGACATCGGTTCTGACACACCATCCGATATATGTTTAGATACTCTCCAAACATCCTCGACATGAAGTCTTCGATTAACCGCGAGGCGCGATGCCGTGGATCACTGGGCACCTCAACTTGAAACGATGCCGGATCTGCCAGTGGATCGCCTGCCAGAACCAGGTCTCTGATGTCCGTGAGGATCAGATCGAAATGAGAAACCTCTCCAGCGACGCATTCACCCGCCGTCAGGATCTCCTGCATCATCGCTCGGGCGTAGGTGCTTGGTGGTGGCTGGCGATAGGCGAAAGCCCAGGTTGCTCGTTGCAGGCAGTGCGGACTTTGCCGTATTCGAAATGAGGTCAGGGCGCGGGTGGCGAGTATATCGTCGCACAGCTGCGTCCACTTCCCACATGCCTCGTCCCATGAGAGCTTCGGCATTGGTCGAGGAGGCGTACTTGTAGCAAGTTGCCGTTGGACCTTGTCAGAAAACGCTTCTGGCGTCGGAGTCGTGATGCTATGCTGTTGCCTGATGCCTTCAATCTTCGACTTGAACCTGTCCCAGTCATCTGCTCCACCATCCGTCGAGGTCATGGAAGTCAGAAGCTCCTCCCTCGCCAATAGCCGAAGTCTAAGCGCATCTTGAACGTCATGGTCAAGGCCGCAAGTTTCAAGCCAGTCCGCCGCGTCGATGATTAACCTCGTAGCCTCAACCGGGCTCAGCTTCGGTAGCAACTCCCTTCCAAAAAGATATGTGACGAAGTCCTCTTCCTCATAGTACGTGTAAGTCTGTATCAAGTTCAAAGTGCACTGGACACACTTGATGACCGCAATGCAGTATGAACGAAGGACAAAGTGTATAAGCTGCTGCTTGACACTCGTCTCATCCTGAGCAGAGGGATCGTCGACTCGAAAGTAGTATGGCTGTCGATTTTCTGGAGCCAACAATCGAAACACATGCAGTGAGGTAAAGATGTTTTGTGAGAGGGGATAGCCATCCTGAAAGCTCATCTCCAGACGGAAAATCTCGTCCATAATCCAAAGGACTTCATTGGCACTCAGTTCGGCGCAGACGTCGAAATCCGGCTCAAACGAGTCTCCGGGTGGTATACAGCCGCTGTCCATCTTGGGATCCATGATCTACGTAGCACTGTTAGTATCTGTTGCAAAGACAGCCGAACGGAACAGAGTGCCAATGTGAAAGTCCTCGTGCGACACGTGCATTCGAACCGGTAACATGAACATACCTCAAGCGCCCCCACAGCCTCAAACAAAGTGAAGTACTCATCCTTGATCAGCTCGCCAGGTTGAAGCTTGTCGCTCGCAGCAACAAAGTCTTCCGTAACATCGCGCACACCTCGACTACCGAACGAAATGGGCTGTTTTCTCAATCGTTGGGCTTCCTCCTGGAGTCGGGCTTCCGCCGTGGCGGGATCAGAGAGGTCGTCCCCATTTTGTTCGTCGTTCAGCCGCGGTGCTTCTGCAGAGGCGTTTGTTAGCTTTGCGATTTCCGGCACAAGAATCACATGGCGATGTAGTGTATATACCGTCGGCGAGATCATCGCTAGGCATCTCAGCTCTGCTGTAATGTCTTGGGCATCTGAAGTCACGAGGTGGGCCATTGCGAAAGAGTGGTACAAGGAAGAAAGTTGAACAAGATGGGGGAGTTTGGCGAGCTGCAGTCCGCCGAAAGCTCGGGCCTTGGCGGATGATGGTCTTTCTTTGCTGGTGACGATTCTATGTACAGATGATACAGGTTCGCTCTCACATGTATGCAGCCCGCGAAGCTATCATAGCATCCCGCGAACGTACTCCATCGCTCTCTGCCTCGAAGCCTTGCTTTTCGACGTCCTCACTCCATCACTTCTCACATCACATTTACGACGCCTGCTGGCCAGCGTGTTGCTGCATAGCGGCCTGGTTGGCCTCCTCGACCGACTTCATTTCGCTCTGCTTGCCGTTCTGTATCCATATGATCAGCATTCGTCTTGTCAAACACCCCATGTGTCAATTCCTCCCAGTCTGCGTTCCATCTCTTGTCTTCAGGACTTCCTTACCTCCCACTTGGCGAACCTCAAATCCATTTCTCCTCTCCGCTCAGCCTGCAATCTCTTGTCTTCCTTCAGCGAGCGGCGCACGACGCGCGAGGCGACCGATAGGTAGCGGTTGTAGCTGTGAAGATTGGTGCGTTAGCAACCCCTGTCCAGAAGTCCGTCCACTGATCGTGTCCGGGGTCGATTCGGTCGTAGACATACGTAATTCCGGCAGCCTTCCACGCGAATGCCATTGTGTCTGTGTGAGGGGTGGTGTTGGGGATGGGTGGTTGTTTGAGTGCTGGTCCACGACTGTCAAGATCGAGCTTCGGAACTTGGACATCAGCCGCGGGTATAGCCGTTTCAATGCCCTCGTCACGTGAAACATCGACGAGCATTCGAGACTTTCCATTGGGAATCACAACCGCAATGGTGATCTTTCGAACTCTGTGCGCTTTGTATTGGTACAGCTCACTATCTGCGCCTGGGAACATATGAGACTTCTATGATATTTACACTTTCAGGCCAATCTCCTCAGCATAAGGTAACGCGTAAAGGTCACCAACGGTGCTGACGGACGCCTTGTTCTCAAGCGCCTCCTTCGCAACCTGCTTCACCTTGTCGGCCGTCACGCCGTCGATCGCTGAAGCCACCTCGCTGATCTGGTATGGTTTGCCATCCCGAGTCAGACCGGCGCCGGTGTACTCAATGGCAGCTTGGGTGCCCGATGCGAATTCGAGCTCCTTGAACTTCGCGAGAGCCTTGGCCTTGTTGAAGTCCTCTTCGCTGACATTTTGCGCAACAGCCTTGAGGGTCTCGACGATCTTAGGTGCAGTGGTACGGATGTCGGCGGCGGAACCATTAAGGCTGGTAACAAGCAGACCAGCATCGGTGTAGATGTTCGACTTGGTGGAGACGTGCAAAAGTGGGGTTTGTTCAGCGGCCTTGGAAAGGAGGGAGAATCCGGATGTCCACTTGATGCTGGTCTCACCGCCGAGAAGTGCTGCAAGAACAGCGACTTCAGGCTTGTAGAACGCGCCAGTTGGGGAGCTCGAGCCGGGGAAAGCAATGACCATGGAGTTGCCGGAAGCATGCGCAATGCGCTCCTCACCACCGTAGTACTTGGACTGCTCGGCCTTGATATCGACGGCTGGTTGGGCTGAGACGTCGGTGAAGAACTCGCCTACCCACTTACCGAGCTCGCCATGGTCTACACCGTTGGCAACGATGGCGAAGTTTGGCTTGGCGTATGCAGCGCTGGCGTATTCGGCAATAGCATCGGCGGTCACGTAGTTCTTGTAGAGGTTCGTCGAGGTCGGGTGGAGCGGTGCGCCGAGTCCACGGTGGAAAGCAAGGCTGTGCACGCTCTCTTGTGCAATGGCGAGTGGGTTTGCCAGTCGTTGCTTTGCATTAAGCTCCATGAGCGGAATAATCTCCTCGTTCACAACATGTTCTGTATGTATGTCAATTGTCTATCCCGCATCTCTTTCAGATAGTTCTTATGACTAACGTTGGTACTTGCTGTTGCTGGCGACCTCGGCGAGGAGCTCGACGAAGTAGGGCAGGTCGTCTCGAAGGAACTTGGCTCCGACGATGAGGTTCTCGCGGGTGTGGTAGCGCAGGAGCTCAGAGCCTAGCAGCTCAGATTCGCGTTGTATCCGCAGGGTCGAACGGCGGTCGGTCGTCTGCATTCAATCGTCCAATTAGTCCTTCCATCTCATGTATCGACTCTCTCCTGCCGTACCCTAAACGCGTAGCGTTCCAGACCCTCTGCAAGGCCGGGAAGAACTTGATGCCTGGTACCAGCTTTGGACACAAGGGCCAGTGTGGTGACAGGACCGGCGTAGTCTCTGCTGGCGTATTTGATGCCATTGGCGTCTCCCTGCTGGTATGCGAGCGAGCCGGAAGCTGGGGAGGCATAGCCCCTAGCGGATTGCTGCCATGACTGGCGGAGGGCGCGCTGAGCCTGTCGTTGGATGGCGGCGCGCGAGATCATGGTAGTGACAGGCCCTCGCGGGTGGAAGAACAGGACAGGCGGTGCAATGGGGGTGCTGGCAGCTTTTCCTTCTGAAGCCGAAGCAGCAATGAAGTTCGCAGCAAGCCGGGTGCCAAGCCGGAGCGCGTGAATCAGCCAATCACGATCCACCATGATTGGCTGCAGCCGGCCCCGCGAAGACTCACTTGAGCGCTGTCACCCACCGCAGTACACTATTGTCGCTGCATGCACAATAAGAGCTGTTGTCTCGACTTCGCCGCACTCTTGACGCAGAGTCGCACTCATGCGCAAGCGACGACGGTAGCATTACGCCAACTGTTCACGACGTGAGAGGTCTGAACAGTTCCACCCACACGCAAAATGGCCCAGGTAGGTGTCTCACAGCCGCGAAAACTTCCGCCCGCAAGCCACAGGCTGGCTATCAATATCGCTGCTGGAATGCGCCCGCGTGGACTGGACTGACATGTGCTCTCAGCGATTACAAGAACTCTGCGCCCTCCTGGTCGAGGACACCTGCGGCTACCTCTGCTCCGTATGATACCAGTCATCGTGCAGTCTGTCGTCCCTCAAAACTAATCCCGCTCTCAAGCAAATCTTCACCACTCTCGCGGAAAATGGACGCCTCTCTCGTTTCCAGATCCACCGACACACCCAAATTCCCGGTCGCCAACTCGAACATGCTCTCGCTGTCCTCGTTCAGCTTCACCTCATTCATCACTACACCGGCGGCGACGACGGCATCACTTTCTACTCCGTCGACTGGCGCAATTCCTACTACCTCTCCCGCTCCTACCGAATCATCTCTCTCGTCGAAGACCGATATGGCGAAGGCGCTGCCAAGATCATGGCCAACCTCCTCCAGCTCGGCCATGCTCGAGTCGGCGATCTCGTCCAAGCCTTCGACCTTGCTACCGCCAAAGCCGGCTCTGGAGACATCTCTTGTCGCGAGGACTTGAATGCTGAGAATGGGGCTAAGATCAATGGGACGGATGCAAATCATGTGCGCAAGGCACCGGACACCAAGATCAATACTGTTGGCCAGTTCCATGCCACTGTACGCAAGCTGCTCAAGGCAGGCTTCCTGGCCAAGGTGAACAAGCGAGTCTATACGCCCGCCGCCGACCTGTCTGCAGAGATCGAAGAAGCTGTGATCAGCGACAGGTTTCCAGATCGCAAGGTCACCGGCCCCAAGAAACAAGCAGAATTCAAAAGCGCCGTCAATACGCTCAAGCGCAAGTGGCGAGACGCCGATGAGTTCACCGACCGAGACCTCGAGTCCAAAGGCACCATTCGAAGACCTGGAGAACCGCCTGGAAAGCGTGCTCGCATCAATGGTGGCCTTACCAACGGCGCAGGCCACGACGACGACCACGTTGAGGAAAATGTTCCCAAGCTTCCGGTACTGTGTTGTGGCCACTCTCAACGCAGAGCTCCGTTTGCTGACACTGTCTAGAATGAAATGGTGTTGAAAGTCAATTACGCACAGTTCGATTTAGCATTCCGCACCGATCGGCTCGAGCAGTTAGCAGAGTCATACCTTGGCCCAGTCACAGCTGCTGTGTACGGCGCATTACTGCAGGCACTCGAAGGCAAGATACGGGCCCGAGATGGTGAGATCAGGGTCGACGAAGGTTCAGACGACGAGGAAGACGACCTTCCTGTCGCATCGACTCTCGAGGTCGCCCAGATCCTTGATCCGACAATCGACCTTGCTGCTGGCATACAAGGCGCAGCAGATGTGTCACAGCTCCCGAACGGTGACACGAAAGGGAAGAAGAAAGCCAAGGTCATTGACAACGAATTCGCGGACATTGGCATCAAGCGAGAGTTCTCTGACGACGAAGACGAACATCATGCGAACGGGTACACCTCATATCAAAGTCGCAACAAGCGGCTCAACATGGTCGAAGAACACCTCAAACTACTCGAAGAGCACTCAAAGGGCTTCTGCAAGCGAGCTGGAGGAGCTGGTCGTGGCGAATGGCGCGTACACTTCCCAGCACTGAGCGAAGTCCTCGTTCAAACCTCTGTCGACTCCACCATCCTCGCTCGTTTCGGCAAGATACACGCGTTGTTAGTGCGTATGCTTCGAGAGAAGGGACGACTTGCAGAGAAGGAGATTGGCGCTCTGACGCTAATGCGAGCGAAGGATGTGCGCTCCATTCTGACTGAGCTACAGTACGCTGGTTTCATCGAGGCTCAAGAAGTCCCCAAAGATACCTCACGGCAGCCCACCCGGACACTCTACCTCTACTTCCACGACCAGAAGCGCGTGCAGAGCCTGCTACTCCAGCAGACGTATCAAGGAATAGCAAGAACCTTGCAACGCCTCAAGGCAGAACGAGAGAACTACAAGAACGCTATCGAAAAGGCCGAGATGATGGACGTCAAGCAAGAAGAGCTCAACCAAAACGAGCGTGATGCTGTAATGCAGTGGCGCGAGGTGGAAGAAAAGCTTGTGATTCAAGTCCAACGGATGGACGAGCAGGTTGCGCTTTTACGGGACTTTTCGAGAAAGGACATCTCTCTGGTTTCATGACAGCTTGTCTACAAGATACTGGTTTTGCTCAAGGGCTGGGCAGGGTTGGCTTCGGTTTCCTACTTGCATTTGGCTGCATGGCGAAGGCGTTCACGTGGACGGACGAACTGGACCACGGTCCTGTCGATTGAACCTGCATTTGCTGGCGTTATGGGACGAGACATAAGGGTTATGGGCCACGACTCTACGGACTTCAAGTCGACTTTGTCTTCGGGAGTTGAGAAAAGGCCTTGTGCTCTCGGATGATTGAGCCGGCCGGGTATGGATGGTCTGATACCTTCTCGTGATATCCACCTCTGTAAATGCTATTGATACTTTCAAAAGCTTGCTGCTGATCTTTTTGAAGATGTTTCGCTCTCGTCCCTCTCGTCGCGAGCCTTGTCTATAGCACCACTTGCTGACGGCAACACATAGGTCCGACCATGGCTACCACGACTTGGGCTGTCGTCGTTTCGCTGAGATGTACTCAACGCAGACCCGTAACGTCTGGCCTCATCGCAACCACCAGGTCGCGGACAGTCTCACCAAGAGGTTGATGCAGCCGTTGCAATACATTGTGCGGTATGTCTCACTCGGGGCAAAGCGAGAAGGACACTCGAAGGGCAGGAGCTGAGAAAAAAAGGGGATATCACGAAGTGCTTGAAAGGAGGTAGGAACGCCCAACAAAATGCTCGCTCTCTCACTTATTTTCGCAACAACCAGAACTTGCAATTCGCAGATAAACCTACACTCCCTTCCGTTTACGAAGCGACCCAAGCTGACCATGGCAGATTGGCAGTTAGTCCCTCGATAGAAGCGGCCTATACACGTCGCGAGTGGCGGGCATTCACAGACCACCTCGAACGTACGTGGTATCCAGCCACAGGCCGCGCAGAAGGGATGAGAAGCAGCTGCGGAAGTTCTATGCCAATAACAGCAGCGCCCAGAGTCGACAATGTATTGCTTTGCTTCTCATCCTGCTTGGCAGGCACAAAGTGGTAAGCATCATAACAGCACATGTGTGTGGCTTCACTGGCTTCGAGTAAGCACATTTGCGGTTCGCTACCACGATCTACTTGTATGGACCCACTCAAAAATTGTACATTTATTTCACACACCCTCATGAAGATCTCATTTGCTACCCATCCAGTCTCTACTGAAGCATCTCAGGCTCGTTCTCTCACGCCCATTCTCGACAACATGGCCACCACCGCCGCAGCGACAGCTCTCAACATCACCGAAATCCTCGAGCAGATTCTCCTGAACCTGCCACCAAAGGACCTGCTCGACTCGCAGCGCGTTGCTCGGTTCTGGCGAAATAACGTCGCAGGCAGTCTCCTCATCCAAAGAGCACTCTTCAGGAAGGCCCTCACCCACTCTGAGGCATGGACATCTCTTTGCGATTTCGCCATCTGGGATGGACCCATCCTCGTCCAGGCCGTTGCTCCTGTCCCAGGACCTAGGGTGTGCAGCATATATGACACAATCTCCGACAAGTGTGTAGTGGTAGAGCCCAACCCACTGCTCGGTCTTGCCCCCAAGTTCAACGAGGACGTGAAGGACTTCGAACGTTTTACCATCGACAACATGGATGCCCGACACGCCTGTAAGAGGGTGCTCCAAGAGGTCACTGATCGAGCGACGCTCTCTCGCTCTTTCTCGCCTGACACGAGTGATCGAATGCATACCGACCTCCTCCGCATGTTCCTCACACAGCCACCGGTCAAGCAGATCCGAACACTCGTCGAAAATGAACAAGGCTCCTGTTATATTTGTATCACCAACCCCAGAGGCGTTACCCTGGGAAACGTCCTCGAGACCATAGGGCGGTTACTGCCAGACGTCAAAACGGTCAATAATATCGTTATCGAGTGCTGCAACTGTCTCTTCATGCGTCCACACCTACGACGCGCTCTCGACGTCGGAATCAAGAGGTTCCACCACCTGGAGAACAAGATTGGAACAGATAGGGCACTCAAACTCACTGGGCGTCCTCGCCTGCAACGGGGAACAAGCATTAAGATGCTTCTCGAAAACAACAACCTCAACAAGATCATCGATATGGGCAAAGTGGATGCTGTAGTCGAGGGCGAGTCGATCCCGGGCCTCTTGAAAGAGTATGCGCGGAGACAGGATGCGAGGAGACGGTCGGTTTTGCAGGACCTGGAGAAGGCAGCGGAACAGGCGAAGAGAAAGTTTCAGTGGCCTCAGTGGAGTCTTCAGATCTACATGGCAATCGAGCTGTACGGCTGGATCGGTTCTTTGTGGATATTGCTGATGAAGGCAGCGAAACAAGCGAAGACGGTGTTCCAAGGGTTTGGCTGGCCGGTCTACATGGCAATCGAGCTGTACGGCTGGATCGGTCATTTCTGGATATTGCTGGTGAAGGCAGCGAGACAAGCGAAGACAGTGTTTCAAGGGCTTGACTGGCTGGTCTGCATGGCATTCGCGATGTGCGGCTGGATTGTTTGTTTCTGGATATTGCTGATCGTGATTTTTGTCCCGGCCCTCTACAGGAAGTAGTCGATCCTGGGATCGACCACGGACTCTTGGCATTCACATGCTGGCGCTGATGTTAGCGCGATCGTGCCACCATGCAGCTCATTCGGAGACCCTCAGGTCTGGCAGAAGAAGGGTGCCACCCAAATCTGAGGCCGGAGCGATGCTTGAGTATATGCATTTAAGAAGAAACTTGATATGCATAAAAACGAACATGTATCGTTCCTGTTTACAAATAATCAGAACGGCCATCATATACGCAGGGAGCGACCGTCCGCGATACACTCAAAGGGTCAATGTATCACAATGATTTGCAGCTTTGCAGAGAGACCATATATGCGATTTCGCCCTGAAGGGTCACTAGATTTAGAGTCCCTTCATCAACTCCGCCAACGTAAGCGGCTTTCTCACCGCATTTGAATACCCTTCATGATAGCTCACCCAAACAGTCGGCTCAGCGTTCGTAGGCACAGCGTTTCTCGTGGGCTCATGGACAGGCACAGCAATAGGCCTGCCGAAGAAGTCTCTCACAATCCGCTTCTTCTGCCCGATCACCTCTTTTGCAGTCGCATCACCAGCCTCATCAGCCAACGGCAGAGTGCCTCCGAATCTCGCGAGCCTTGATTCTTCGGCAAGACGCATCTCCTCTTTCCTCCATTCCTGCTCTAGAACTTGACGCACGGCGTATCTCGTCTTGGGAGCAGAGCCACCCGCTGTCTCGAATGTGCAAAGCGTATCGAGTGGTGGCTCCATGCGGTAGATCCATTGTTGAGCACCGAAACCAGCAGAGTCATCTGTCACTTTCACCCGGTCGAATCGCACTCCACTAGCTCCCATCGCGTTGACGGCTCGCTTGACGAGGGTTTGTTCGGACGATTTGCGTACCGATGCTGTGCCCTTTTCCTTGCCACTTCCTCCTATCACGATAGGGTTGACGTTGGGTGAGAGCATCCGGAAAAGGAATGGTTGCAGATCGACTGTGATGTCTGCAGTGGAGCTGAAGAGTCGTGTTAGTGGCAATGACAGGGCCGATTGTAATGCCTGAAGATGGGCACTGTTCTGCTTCTCAGCTTCGTGCGCAGCCCAGGAGGCGTTAGGACCTGCTAAGGGATGCACCACTGGGCGGTCGTCATCGTTCTCGGTGCCTGCAACGTACTGGGCTCTTGCGGAGGAGGCAAATAGGTGGTGGAATCCCAGGATCGGGGTACTCAGATACGGTGCCAGTTCCCACTCGTTGCTGCTGAACACAGCGCTGGACAGTCGATCGTGGAAGTTCAGCCATTCGTACGCGGCGTCCGGCTTTGAAAGCATCGTGTCGTCTTGGAAAGGATGCTCTGGATATGCGGAGAAGCAATCTGTCATGATTCGGTCCGTGTCGCCTTGAGTGTCGATGATCTCGCGCAACCGTTGTGTTGCTACCCTTCTTTGACCTTCTGCGACTCCCTTGACGCTATTGATGCCTTCGATCGAAGATGCGAGGGGTGTACTGGCAGAGCTTTGAGGAAAGCCAGCGCCTTCCTTGAAGACTCGTTCCACAATATCCTTGGGACCGCCTCGACCCAGACCTCGTGCGGCACCGCCGCCATGTTGCAGATCACTGAGAACATTGTCCTCAACCCACTTGCGAGTCAGCCTAGCATCCTCGCCACCACTCGCTCGCAGTTTACCAGCAACCCATTCTCCAACAACTAGGATGCCACGCATATCACCTTCGCCAGCTCCGCTGCCATTGCGATCTTCCTTTCGATTGCTGACTCCCCATGTTGCCTCGCAAAGCCTTCGTACGCCATCACCATCGCATGGAACACCTTCTTTCTCGAATATTTTGTGCATCCTTGTCACCAGGCTCTGAACCGGAGGTTTGCGAACGTGGATGACCTCGGCCATGAGGCTCTGTCTCAAGGGTCGGAGGGACGGATGATATATGTCGTTGCAGACCAGAATGATCGGTCGTAAGAGTCGAAAGCGGTCTCCTTTCTTCTTTCTCACAGGTGCCTAACACGATCAGTATGCTAAGTCTCATGGGGAGCTCTCGAGCTGACTCACTTGCTGCATGGTACCCAACACATTCGAGTTCTTCTGATCCAAGATCATGAGATCAACAAGAGCTTTCATGAATCCTCCTTCGCCTCCGCTCCCAGTAACTACACCATCGACTTCGTCAACGATAACGCATACTGGCTTGGCCGCCCTCTTGCTTCCGTCCGAAGTCTTGTTATCAACGCCCTTCACATTTTCGGTGCCAACCATGTCGCGAATGCGACCCTTGACAACCCCACTGCTCCTCTCATCGCTAGCATTGATTTCCTGGACTTCATATCCAGCTTGCTTTGCACACACATGCGCGAGAGTCGTCTTGCCCAGTCCCGGTGGTCCCGTGAGCATCAAAATCTTTCTATGCGGCTTCTCTTCGAATGCAATGTCGCCCTTGCTCTTCTTAGGGGCGCGATATGAGCCAGGATAGACTATCGGATCCCATCTCTTCAACCAATGCATAACATGCCGATGTGTCCTCTCGTCACCAATTAAGTCGGTAAAGCGCTTCGCTCGATATTTCTCCGTCCATAGCACTGACGACTTTCTGCTGGGTTCTTTCGGGGCGATAGGTGCTTCAACGACTGGTTTGGGTTTCGCGGCCTCTGCTTCAGCTTCCTCCAGCAGCTTCTGGATATCGATGCCATAGTAGAGTCGCTGTGCTTTGGCGGGACGTTTCGAGGACAGTATACTATTGCCAAAGTCCATGTCGGCCTTCCGCTTCAGCGATGTGTCGAGCATACTGCCGTGGATAGCTCCAATGTGTTCGTCGTAGAGGTGAAGCTGGTGAAGCTGCGGGGACGCGTCGAGACGTGAAGCGCGTTACTGATTACTCGGCTTTCAACTGCCGAGCGAACCAGGGTCCCAGAACTTCTCCGTCCGAGTGCATCATCCCTGCCACGTCAACACGTGAATTGTGGAGATGGGCGCGCTCAGATCTGGAGTTCTTGAATCGTATCGAAATCCTGCCCAACTCCATCCCAACGATGCGCCAGTTGCCCCCTTACTTCAGCTCACATGTACATGATCTTGTTCTACCGGCCTCATGGGCAGCATTCCTGAACCCACGCTAGACCACGCGCCGGCCACCGCCGCATCGACCACGAAGCGTAGTGCGCCGACCGTACCAATCTATTCGCGCGACTTCGCGTATGCGGACAACGGGCCCATCGTCGTTGTTCCCACGCGCATGGCACGCGCTGACATCCTCAAAGCCAGCGCAAAAACCTACGCCGAGTACGTTGCGCCCTAGCCCTGCCCACCCACCCGCCATCTTGTTCCCCACTGCCAGAAATGAGTGGTTCCTCGTACTTGGGCCATCCTGCCCGATTGCGCCTGCTCGAACTGGGTGGCAGATCGCCCAGCTACCAGGATACTGTGAACGATGAAGCTGAGAACTTGCGCAAAAGGTTACTTTCGGGTCCAACGGTAGATATCCTCGTTGGACCCGAGAGGAAGCACTGGAGCCTCCATCGCAACCTGCTATGCCACCACTCGTCCTACTTCGAGAACGAATTCCATGATCACGATGGTCCGAAAAAGAATGGCACAAAGGACAGTACACTAGAGCTGGCGGACGACGACCCAGTTGGGTTCGAGTTGCTTGTCAAATGGCTGTATCAAGGACAGCTCGAGGATGCGTCGCAACTTTCAGAGGACGCGAAGTACGACTATGCCGTAGCTTGTCACAAGCTCTACTTGCTCTGCGACAAATTCGACATGACACGATTAAAGAACATATCAATGGATCAATACCGGCAATGTCTGAACGAATGTCAATTAGTTCCTGATGCGGAAGAGATCAACGACATCTATCGTGCCTCTCCTGCTGGGTCTCCTTTCAGATCGCTCATGATCAGAATTGCTGCCAGACAAATCATGGATCCGGAAATTGACCGAGATGCTGAAGCTTACAGGAAGTGTTTCAAGAACAATCCTGACTTCGCAGTCGAAATGGTTAACGCCATCCGATACATGAGTGGTGGCATCCTGTTCGACGATCCCACATACGGCGATTTGTGCTCCTATCATGATCACAACGACGTCTCTGGGTGTCAGTATGAAGGCAAAGGCAAGGCCAAAGCCAACGGCAAGGCACGCGCAGTGAATGGGCAAGGTTAGAGCATGCAAGGGGCAGGAAGAATACCTTGTCGTAACAATTGCTCATGGTTTGAAGGTCCATCTACCACTGCTGGCGCTCCACAGCAATACATTACCATTCCATTGGTGGCCGAGCTCTCGTCCGAAAGACGTACACCCAGGAAGCTCAACACACCCTCTGCATCACCAGCAGCCTCGAAGAAAGCTACGCCAAATCGTGGTGCTCTTGCGAACGGAACGCCAGCGCGGGTCGTGGTACTCACGCCGGCAGCTAACTCGGGTCAACGAAGGCAACCAGTGCAAAACGGCGTCGAATCGAATTCCCGACCAACGGACCATAAGTCTTCAGCACTCAGGAGTCTACCTCCGAAGCTCGAGAAGCGTGGTCCAGTGAATGGCGCCACTCCCAAGACAGCGAATGGGCCCTCGCCAGTGGTTCCTAGGAGCGTACCTATAAGAACATCATCCGTAAGCAGTGTGGAGTCACCGTTTGACCCGACCGGGCAGGATCCTATCGCGCTGAAAGGGGCGATGTTGCGCATGTCAGCGCCTCGAACGAAGGGTATTGCACCAAATCCGACAGAACAATCGCCTTTAGTATCCAGAAGTGCCAAACGCATACCGACGATTACCATGAACGGGAATGGCTTGTTGCCACCTATCGTGTCGCCCACGCCGAATTTGCCCCAGCCAAAGGTCAATGGCCATGGTGGTATGGAGTTGACATCTCAACGACTGAAGAGAGTGCCACAACGACCAAAGCCTGGTATCAACGGACGGTCTACGCAGGCGGCTCGCTCAGCTATGAGCACCGAGATAGATGAACAGAGCACCGCGTCTTCGCGCTCGAGGAAGCGCAAATTCGAGGACCGAACGCCGAATAGACCAAAGACGAGGCCACCAAATGGTGCGTCGAGCAACACAGATCACCACAGCAATACAGCGTCAAACTACCGGCGAACAAGCTCATACGCGCCCAGCAGCCGTTCAGTGAGCGTCGCTAGTGGTCCAAGAAAACTTAGCCGGATCAGCAGCGTCGCGAAACATCCCAATGGAACTCGAGGGGCAATGAGCGTCGACTCGCGAAAAGAAACCAGTAGCAGCAGCAACGCATCGATGTCGACAAGCGGCCAGAAAGGTCGACCGCCTAAGCTCGCGACCAACGGTCATCGGACAGCAAAGGAGAAGAATGACAGCATCGCTACGAAATGACGGCGGCACGATATGGACCCTGCGATGTCGCAGTACGAACGATAGGAGAAAATTTCACGCCATCTGATAGAGCGCGATTATATACAGAACCGGAAAATTACAGCATCTAGGCCAATGCGGCTGTACGACATCTGTCCATCTGATCCCACGTACTAGAAGACAGAATAACCAAATTAGACAATGAAGCATCACGGTATTTCGTCATGCGGCTCAGCATCAACGGAGATACCCAACGTGCACCTCTCGTGAGGAGGGGTCACATCGATCTACCCCGCCGAGGAATGACTTCAATGCTCGATGCTCGGTGCAAGCTCCAAAACTTCGTCGGTCTCACAGGTTTGAGTTCGCCTTGAGGCGAACCGCGTGCCTCGCTCGGTGGTGATGCGCATTGGACTGGAATGGACGGGTGGACGGATAATAGTTTGGCTCAAGATCGTTTTCCGTTCCTTTCTTTTCTGGCTGTCCTCATTCTCCTTATCTTTCTCTGCTCTGCTTTCCACGTTACAACCGCCATACCGTCCTACTGATCTATCGAACCTAACATCATGGAAGCAGTCAAGCAGGCCGTCCTCGGCGTCAAGCCTGAAAAGCCCATCAAGCTATACTCGCATCCAGGCGTACGTTCCAAACGTCACGGGCCTCAATGGCTGGGTATAGATACTTACGATGTTGCATTAGGGGCCGAACCCATGGAAAGTCGCCATCATCCTGTCCGAGCTCAACATTCCCTACACGAGCGAGATCATGGACTTTTCGCAATTGAAGCAAGAGCCATTTGAGTCTCAATTCCCGGTGAGTCGCAGGCGAAACGTCGACTACATATATCAAGATCTGGTCTAACATGACCTGCTCACTACCAGAACGGCCGTGTTCCCGCCATCGAGGACCCCAACACGGGCGTGAAGCTCTGGGAGTCCGGCGCCATCATCGAGTATCTCCTCGAGACGTACGACACCTCCAACGACCTGTCCTACACCAGCAGCCCAGAAAAGTTCGAGCAAAAGACCTGGCTTCACTTCCGTATGTCACACTCACCAACCAAATCCACCTCGTCAACTAACTTCTCCTCCCTCACTCAGAAATGTCCGGTCAAGGCCCCTACTTCGGCCAACGCGCCTGGTTCGTCCTCTACCACCCCGAAAAGAACCTCACGTCCTGCCTCGACCGCTACGGCAACGAAATCCGACGTGTCCTCGGCGTCATCGACGCACACCTGAAGAAGACCAAGAAACCCTACCTGTGTGGCGATCGCGTCACTTATGCGGATCTGTGTTTCGTGCCGTGGCATTGGCTGTTGTTGTATAAGCCAAACATCATGGGTGAGGATTTCGCTCAGGAGTGGGAGAAGAATTATCCGCATTGTTGGGCTTGGAACCAGGGGTTGCAGGCTAGGCCGGCGGTCAAGAAGTGTAGAGAGGAGAGGGTGGAGGCTATGAGTAAGTAGTAGAGGAAGAGTTGGATGTAGTGAGCTTTGATGGTTCAATGATGGGAATGGGGTTATCCACTGCCTTCAATCCCTATTGAGCGTATGCAGCAAGCGCTGGCTCAGCTGGAAGTTTCGGTGTTCCAAGTCTGTGCTAAGTCAGTACAATTAGCAATAAAGAAACAGGCGACATGTCACTTACAAGAAACCTTTCACCAAGTTCTCGAGCAGAGATTGTAAATCCTTCGCCAACGAGACCTTCATTCCCTTCGCAGTGACTCGCAAACAGATGCTCAGCACATTCTTCCTCACGCGAGAAAGACTTGCTACACCATTGTTGTTCAATGCATCGAGGGCAAGGGCGTATGCAGCTGAGGAGATGGTCATCGTGACGTGGTTCGTAGGTCGGAGAGGACACAGGCTTTGCACGGAGAGGACTGTAGCTCCAGGGAGTTGTGCGTTGTCTTGGGCTGGGACGACAACACCGTCGAACTGTGTCGTATCAGTAACTTTACTCTGGTAGTGTAACGTGAAAATCTGACCTGAGTCCAGATAGATGTCGTCGGCACATGTTCCGTAAAGTCGTTGGCGTGCAATGCATCATAATAGTGGCTACCAGCACTCTGCTGCCACATCGAAGCCTGGCACAGTCCACCCTTGCAGATGTCAGAGAACAAGCTCGAGCTACCAAGCAGATCGATACCTGCAAAGTCTGGCGAAAGCGCGACAAAGGCTCGTGTGACATTGCGAGTGCTGGGCCAGAATTGGAGTGCCCATTGAGTGTTGGGTCCGCCTTGGCTGTGGCTTACCACGGCAGTTTGCTGGCCGCCGGATAACTGGGAGATGTAGTGGAGGCTGTATGCGACATATTCGGCGTTCACTTGCATGTCACCCATGGATCGATTGGCTTGGAGATGTTAGTGGGTTCTCTCGAGTCCATCGAACGAGTCTAAGCGTACGAATGTTGACATAGCATCCAGTGTACCCATCCGCCAACAGAGCTGGGACATAGCCATCACCCCAGGATTCATCGCCGGTGGTCGCGGTGCCATGCACCAGCAAAACAGGTGGAGAGTCCGCGGTGGGGTTGCCGTTTGGACAGGTCAGAGAAGCTGCCAGGTCGTCGGCAGAGACAGTGAAAGGAGCGTCGCCGTCGAAAGTGAAGTCCGGAGCATCGCGTTTAGCGACAGGTGAAGCGAGCGTATGTACAGAAAGCAAAAGAAGGAGAAGATCAAGTGGAGACATGATCTAAATGAGTGTCTTCGAGGGTAGTGAGCGAATGTAATGAGCTGTCAAAGCCCAAGAAACGAAGGTGAACAAGAACAAGAAGTAGGTAGACTCCAGGTCTTGGTCTGGATGTCGATGCATCCGACCATGTGGCAACTAATGTATGCTCAGGCTGATAGCAAGAGCATCCATGGCTCCTCGCACGCGGTCGGACGTCCTACCATGGCTGCTTCCTGCCCGTGATATCACAAACTCAATTGCCTCGACAAGGGTCCTGAACTTGCCTGCCATGACCGTAGGTACAAAGATACACGACTGTCAATGGACAGCTTGGCACCGCGCCACGCACTCGATCAATGCAGAGGGAACGCCATGATTGCCAGTATCGGGAGGTCTGCGAGTCGCACCATCGCTTTGGGCTGGGCCTGTCACTTGAACATGTTGGTCTTGGGTAAAGGAGTGGACTGCGGCGATGGGAGGTTCATCTTAGCTGCGGTGGCGCCGGCGCTTGGTTGTGGTGAGTTCGCGGGTGGATGCATTCTTGAATGAAGTCAGGGAGCGAATGAGGTTGGGGAAGTCGTGTTTTTGATGCGCCCTCGGCCCGGGATGTTTGCAGGGAGCGGGCCGGAAGTCTGCGGAAGCGAGGACCCGAAGTCGTGGTAGATAGTGAATCTTTCCGCGTGAGAGCAGACGTTCGAACAGCACGTGTAATGGCTGTCCCGCACTATGAAGTGTACCCAAAAGCAATGCACATAGTGGGAATGCCGAAGTCGCGGTACCTATACTCCGTGGAGTTAGCAATCACGACTTCCGACAGCTCCTTCCCTTCTGGGTCTAGCCCTCGGCGAATATCTTCACGTGCCAGCTGACCCCACTTCAAGACTTCAGGCGCGACTGACCACGCTGACCTTTGTCCTTCTCTTCTCTGGTACAACACTGTACACAGCATCAAACAGAAAACCAGCTTGAACACTTCGAAGAACGTCACCTTTTCCAACCACAGCCAGTACCTCCGACATCATGCATCCAACTTGTGAGTCTGCCATGGCGGGGTATCTTCGAGCTTATCGGGACGATACTAATGCGATAGACAGGCCCCAAGTGCGGTGCCACTGCCTCTGGCAAGTCCTGTGGATCTTGCGGCGCGAGCTGCCCGAACTAGATGATGGTAAGCATCAATCGTACCTTACTCGGCGAGGACAATTAGCTCACTTTATCACAGGCGCTGCAACGAACTGACGAGACGACGAAGTGATGAGGTGATGCGGTGATGAGTAGATGAGTTGATGAGATGATGAGACGATGAGGTGACGACGAGACGAGACGAAGCAGGAAAGATGTAGTACTGAACGAGGAAGATGTGATATACGTTGCGCTTCACAAGAGCGAGAGAAGCAGATGTCGGACAAGTGCTCGAGCCTCAGACTCTCCACATCTTCCTCTTCGCTCTCATACCTGTGCTAATGCGCCACCCTATATCACCCTTCTCCACTGCCGACTTTGTCGACGTCAACTTTCTGGTCATTCCCCACACATAAACCCGAACAAAGCTCACCTCGCACGAGCAGTCTCATCACATCGACAAAGACAGTCACTCATCTGCCGAGTCATTATCTCACAGAAGTGCTAAATAGAGCAAGTTCACAGACCCACACAAGTCCACTTCCCAAGCAGCGATAACCTTGCCAACACACCTATACCGAAACCCATCGGCCCGAGATAATTCTCACAAGTCACTTTTTCGGACCGTTAGACCGCGATTGGACCACGTATGTTGCCTCAACGGAACATGAAAATGTCAATCGCGATTTGTTCAATAGGGGATGCCGGCGTTGAAAGCCTTCTGTGATGAGTAGAAACTCTGATTGACTGAACGAAGTTTGTAGACATTGGATGTTCGAATTTAACGCCATGGTATTTGCCGACGTGCTAAGCAAGTTGAAAACTCCTCGTAAGGCAATTAGAATGCGCGCACACATGCAAAGCCGCATCATTGCAAGGATGGGAAGCTTAGGTCGCATATTCGGGACCCAGCTGGTTGGGACCTGGGACTGCAGGCTTGAGAAACGTCGACATCAGAGTCAACACGCTCCAGTGGAGATGTGCTTGGTGAAAGGTCGATTGTTCGTATAAGCTAAGCGTGTCGGCTGTCGCATTTCTTCTGATAACAAAGCACATTACTGTTCGTAGACTGATTAGATAGCGTCTCTCAAGCGTCCTCGCGGACAAGCCTCTTCCCTGTTCCATAAACCGATCACTTTTTTCACACGCCACGCCATGGCATCCAGCCTCGCACCACAATCCGTTTGAACTCCATTTCTATCCCACTTGAACAGCACAAAGCTCTCGTCCACCCACCCGCCAGGTTCCCCTTGTGGCCGAAACTCCTCGCTAGAGTAACGTAACGCTGCAGAATAGCCCCATGACCCAGAAAGTGATATCCAGAACGCCGTGATCGATGATAAGCAGTCCGGTGTGAAATGTGATGTGGCATCCTGGAATTGGTGAGCTGGAGATGTCAAGATGATCAATGAGAGTCGAAACGTACCTATTTCGCCTTCGCAGTGCAAGGACGGCACGTCTTGAGCTTGCATTTCGCGCACTCGAAGATGAACCAGTGTGGACCTGAATGGCACATGTTGCAGTTCCAGAGGATGAGGGTGGTGTCGGACTTGATCATCTTGAAGTTGTGCTCGCACTTGCCAGGCTTCGCCATCTTTGAAATGAGTCAGTATGGGTACAATAGAGAAGGGAGGAATGGACGAACTTTTGAAGTGATGTCTCGAGTCAAGATCAGATGTGAAGAAGCTCGGCCCCCAAAGTCAAATCGTCCAAGCAATGTGTGTTGAGTCGATGCGGTGCGTGTAGCGGTGTATGTGATCCGAGTCGACAGTATCTGGGACGAAAGCCAATGGCAGTGGACGGGTGGCCGCGGAAGGTGGAAGGCGTGGTGAATGTAAAGGGCGACTGCAGTGAAGGATCCAGATTGCGTGATGAGAAGAAAGCTGAAACGTAGAGACGGCCACCCAAGCTATATAGCAAAAAGCAGAAGATACCCTGATGCAACGACTTGATGAGGTTGCTTCAAGGCTCTGACGCTAAAAGTGGAATTTGTCCTTTGAGGGCACCCACTGTGCTCAGCCAGTGACAGGTCCGCCGCACACAGTGTCGTCGAATGTAGACAGTGGGAATATGGATTGAGCGAGAGGAAGATCTGGTGATACCATGGAGGGGCGGGCGCGGTGCGACGCTGCCTGTTTTCTCTCCTCGCTCGCCAGGCCGTGGTCATTGCACGGTCGAAAGCAGTAAGCAGATGGAATATGCACAAGTCGCTAGGGCTTGGGTGGCTCACCCTCCCCGTCGCCGCGTCTGTGGGCTGCAGTGTTCTGGGAGCAGATCCCTGCGGCAAGGCACGATGGCAGGACGCTTTGAGCTACGGGGGGCCAGAGGTGGTGCTGTGTGCCAGACGAGCACGCTCTTCCAGAAAGGCGTTTGGAAGCGCCGATCAGGAACCCACCGAATCGGCGCCTGCTCCCAGCTCCCGGGCACTGGATCGTTGCACCGCGCTGGCTCAGAGATCTTGGTTAAGGTTTAGCTCCCAGATGGACGAGTCGGACGGGTGCCGGATGGAGGGCCAGAGGGCCACCGAATCGCAGCGTATCGTATCTCGACACGGCCTGCCGCAGTCTGGCACCGCAATCAATCCTGCGGCACGAGTCGTCGAAACAGCTGACGCAGACAGACGATGGCGACGCGGACGGGCAGCGACGCGGAGCCCCTGAGCCGAACGAGGCTCCATCGCTGGACAGGCATCATTTGGCGGCAGACGACGTCGAGAGGGCGTCTGGCAGGCCAGACTGCCGCAACGAGCGCACTGCAGGAGCCGTGCAGGCGCCATGCAGGCCCGGCGAGCGCCCGTCCAACGGGCAGTCGAGCTGACAAAGGCCCGTCCTGCACCGCACCGCGCCCATCGCGATGCGCAGGAGATGTTGAGGGTCAACCCATGGACGTCCGGCACGCAGCATTCTGTTCGGCCCATGTGCCGACTGGATGCACGCCGCCGTCGAGCGGTCAGCTGTCTCGAGTGAGATGCGAGGTGCAGAGGCCCGCCGTTCCAATGCGGCAAAGCCCCAAAGCGTATTCTGCTAGCGCCGAAACCTCACTCGCCTTCCCCAGCACTCCTGGGTATCACATCACATCCACATCCACCTCGTCGACATCATCAATATTCATCGCATTCCGCAGCCGTCTATCCTCTCGATGCATCGCAAATCTCAACACACCTTCACCTGCAGCGATGCGCCCTCCACCTGCGCGCGCTAGGACACGCCGATTTCACACCACCAGACCCACGTGTGTAACTGCCGCTCTTTCTCCCCATGGAATGTGATGATTTCCAATGCCAGAGGCGGCATCACGCGGCGGCGTAATTGTCAACCCTTCCACGGCAGAGCGTCATCCGCACACGCTTACTGACAGGTCCCAATATTTTCCGCCGACCTGGTTACGAGCCAGAGACATGAGCTGCAGCCACACCTAGAAGTTTGCGCCATACCCTGGCACGCCCATGTATCTATCCGCTACATGTTACACCCGCCCAGCATTCTTTGCAGTCGCAGGCGCAGATTTGACGCCTGCTCAGAGCATATGCACCGGTCCACGCGCCTGACCATCTGCAGCAGTGGCGTTAATGGGAAATTTCTCAGTCTGAAAGAACGGGCCCAAAGAATTGGAGACGCCTCGAAATGATTCATGAGATCTACCAAGTCCCGGCGATGGCGCCATGTCCATGTAACCCCAAACAGCTGTCTTGCATCACGGCACGTGTGGAGAAGCTCGGTGATGGCCCAACGTCATCTCTATAGAGCTATAATCTCGGCTGATCGCATTCGTTGAATGCTGCTCACAGACGTCGGTTGTACAGACCGCTCTGCCCGATGACTAGCTCTGATGGATGTTTTGATGTTCGTGTTGTTGGAAGGCATGCGCCAACGCCAGCGAACGCCACAAATGCATGCCAAGCCTTCTTCCTCGCAATTGCAACTGCCATACCGGATCCAGCGCCTGCTCGCAACCCAAACATCTGTCTGAGATGCCATCAGGTCAGCCAAGCCATATCTTGACCAAAGCGTTATAGGTGTTTCCTCTCCCACCAACTCGGTCACACCGAGACACAGGGTGGCCCATTCGCCGGAGGGATCTCCAGTGCATGTCTAAGCGGGTATCACGTCGCACATCCACCACAGCATACCATCAATCCGGACCTCGACCGAGGAGTAACGACTTGAGCATTACCATGGCGTCTGCCGCTCGCATTGACGTCTCCACCCTCGCGCAGATCCCATTGCGCAACTCGGGCGACACTAACGCAGGAACAATGTCTTGAAGTTTGGGTCTTTCATTCCTGGTCACCGGGTCAAGCTGTCAATGCAGTGGTAATGGACGTGCGAAGCCCTCGTGTGATGATGGGCTATTGACATTGCGTTTTGGGCGCGCCCACCTCGTCATGCTATCCACTGCAATACTGCGAACGGGACTTGCTGTAACGAAACCACTGTCGACGTCGCCTGAAAGGAGGTGAATGCTGGACGAAGGTAAGGACATCTGGTCTGGGACATGAACTTTGAGATTTCCCGAAAATCCTCGAGCGCGCCCTACAGCCGAGATGATTGCCTTCATGGGCAGGTGCTCAATCACGGCAGCCTGCTCGTCGTCGAACCGCCCGTGCAGTCTGAGATTGATTGCCAACTAGGTTTGTCCCGGCAGTGGGTAACAGAATATATTTCTCCTTCCACTGCAATACCGAGGACCGAAAATCCATCTCGCACGAGCAATTTGGTCTCCGCGGTGCCCAACGAATACCGTTGAGGTCAAAAGCTATCGTAGCACGAGCCTCGACCACTGTGAGTAGTCTTTCACTTATCCATCCATGAACCGCCAGACTGGTCTATGACCCTACTTATTACTTTTCAGCATCGAGCACACTGATTGTCCAGGGAATCTATCTCGGAGACCATCTTCATGAGAAGGATCATGGAATCAAGGTTCACGGACCAAATCGCCTACAAATGCCTGGAGCCACGACACTTTGTATGGGAAGGAGCAGCGCTTGTCTAGCAGATCTGAGCCTTATCTAGCCACGTAAAAGTACGAGTGAGAGTATCTGCATCGCAGAGCATCTTTGAGTAACCCACGGCTTCGTGGAATAAGCAGCGGACTCGAAGTACATGTAGGTCGAGGAGATCCATGGCCTTCTCCTTGATCCATAAGTTTTAGGAAAAGCCGAGACTAACGTCGTAGAGACGAAGGTAGGGTGATCGAGAATTTCCCAGAGAGAGGCTTCCTGTGGCCATACTTCCTCGAGTCTCAACAATTCTCGCCCCAATTGGCTGGTCAGGAATGGAAGTGGGACACCTGCTCTCATCTGGCAAATCTTCTCTCCCTGTTCCAGTAGGCGACCACGCTCACGAATGCAGTACTAGCTGCATGGACACTTGAAGAATCGTCGGGATATCTTGCACTTCCAATGACGAGGATCCTGGCTGGTTTGTCGCAGTCCGGAAATATCGAAGTTTCAGTGATCAAGATATACTTCCAATTCCTACCCAGCCTGAATTCCCTTCTACTGTTCCCATCACTGTGGAAAATACATCCCCATTTCTTGCAGTGTGCCTGTGCGACTCTTGTTGCGATTATGGGCTTAGTCGCATGCTCATGACGAGAGAGAGCACACTTTGCTGCAATCTCAATTTGGCGGAACTGCGAAATTTCTATAAGCCAGCTCGCTTTCCAAGAGTGGATGGTGATATTTATCGCATGTGTATAGTACAGGAATAGGTGTCGTCAAATTTGCGTGGGGGAACAAGATGCGGCTCAGCAGCAGCACGTGATCCAAACCTTAGCGTTGCCGTGGCTTTTGGAAGATTCGCGCAGATGCCATAGAAGTCGGCGAAGAAATGTTGTGATAAACCCCACTCAACTTCAGCCCACCTCAATCCACCAAGCGTCATATGCCCCGTCGACTGCTTGTCACTCCCGCCAGCAAATTCTAAAATCTTTGTCGATACCTTCGCGAGAAGCGACTCGTCCAATCAAAACTCTCCACAAACAACTTTTTCCTCCAGCGCAAACAGCTTCACCTCCGAGAAACACCTACCCTCCCGAAACAACACCAACACCACAACAAATCCAACGCACACTTCCGCAGAATGTCTGTGGTCGGCCTGGACTTTGGCACGGCCAATGCGGTCATTGCCGTGGCTCGGAATAAGGGTGTCGATGTGATCACGAACGAGGTCTCGAACCGCGCAACTCCAGCCCTCGTAGGCTTCGGTCCCAAGAGCAGATACCTAGGCGAGGCCGCAAAGACACAGGAAGTCTCCAACCTCAAGAACACCGTCGGATCCCTCACACGACTTGCCGGCCGCTCATTACAGGATCCAGATGTGCAGATAGAGCAAGAGTATGTGTCGGCGCCTCTCGTCGAGGTTAATGGCCAGGTGGGCGCAGAGGTCACATATATGGGTCAGAAGCAGAAGTTCTCGGCTACCCAGCTGATTGCCATGTTCCTGACCAAGGCACGCGAGACCGCCTCGAAAGAGCTGAGATTGCCTGTCAACGACATGGTCATTTCCGTGCCTGCATGGTATACGGACGCACAGAGAAGAGGCATTTTGGATGCCGCAGATGTGGCAGGTCTCAAGGTTCTTCGTCTGATCAACGAAACCACTGCGACCGCCCTTGGATATGGTATCACTAAGCTCGACCTGCCAAATGCAGATGAGAAGCCTCGCCGAGTTGCCTTCATCGATATCGGACACAGCAACTACACCGCCTCGATTTGCGAGTTCAGGAAGGGTGAGCTCAAGGTCATCTCGACGGCCTACGACAGACATTTCGGTGGCCGCAACTTCGACAAGGCCATTATCGAACATTTCCGAAAAGAATTCAAAGAGAAAAACAAAATCGTCGGTAGACCCCATCAATGTAGCCTGCGCTCGTTGCTAATTTTTGTTCTTCTAGGATATTTATGACAACCCCAAGGCACGTGTCCGTGTGGCAGCGGCTGTCGAGAAGCTGAAGAAGGTCCTTTCTGCGAACGCCATGGCACCAATCAACATCGAGTCGCTGATGAATGACGTGGATGTCCGCGGCATGCTCAAGCGCGAGGAGCTGGAGGAGCTGGTCAAGCCGCTGCTCGAGCGAGCAACCATCCCTCTCGAGCAGGCACTTGCCGATGCCAAGCTCAAGCCGGACGACATCGACTTCGTTGAGCTTGTCGGTGGCTGCACGCGTGTTCCTGCACTCAAGGCCGCCATTCAGACCTTCTTCGGTGGCAAGACTCTCAACTTCACCCTCAATGCAGACGAGGCCATCGCTCGCGGCTGCGCGTTCAGCTGCGCGATCCTGTCACCCGTGTTCCGTGTCCGCGACTTCAGCGTCCAGGACATCGTCAACTACCCGATCGAGTTCACCTGGGAGAAATCGCCAGATATCCCGGACGAGGATACCAACCTGACCGTCTTCAACCGCGGCAACGCGATGCCATCGACCAAGATCCTGACTTTCTACCGCAAGCAGCCGTTCGACCTCGAGGCCAAATACGCCAAGCCTGAGACACTACCAGGCAAGATCAACCCATGGATTGGACGGTTCAGCGTGAAGGGTGTCAAGGCCGAGGGCAAGGATGATTTCATGATCTGCAAGCTCAAGGCTCGCCTGAACTTGCACGGTGTGCTCAACGTCGAGCAAGGATACTACGTGGAGGAGCAGGAGATTGAGGAGCCGGTCCCAGAGTCCAAGGATGAGGCTAAGAAAGATGGTGATGTGAGTACCGTCCGTGTTGTGAATCCTATGCCTCGCCCTGCGTTTGTTTTGAGTGAAGAGGAGGAAAAGGCTTTGGCAGCAACGACATCAGGTCTCGTGAAAATGCATATTGAACAACGAGCGGCAAAGCGCGCGAAACTTGAGGAACCATTGCTGACGAATCGACAGGCAATGGACACCGATGACAAGGCCAACGGCGAAGCCAAGGCGCCTGCGAAGGTCCGCAAGGTCAAGAAGCAGGTCCGCAAGGGCGACCTACCGCTTTCTGCCGGCACCGCGTCGCTCGATCAATCGTCCAAGGACAACTACATGGAGAAGGAATTCCAGATGGTTGCCGAGGACAAGCTTGTCGCCGAGACCGAAGACAAGAAGAATGAGCTCGAGTCGGAGATCTACGCCATGCGTGGCAAGGTCGATGAGCCATACGAGAGCAATGGTTACTCCGACTTCTGCAGCGAAGATGAGAAGACGAAGATCAAGGCCAAGTGCGAGGAGCTCGAGGTAAGATACGAAATTCTCGTGGTACTTGGATAGATGCTAATGGTGTCGCAGGACTGGCTTTACGAGGATGGTGAGGATGCCACCAAGGCGCAGTACGTCGCGAAGTACGAGGAGCTGCGAGCATCTGCTGGCCCAGTCATCCAGCGTTTCAACGACAAGCGATTCGAAGAGGAGGAGGCTCGACGAAAGGCTGAGGAGGAAGCCGCAGCCAAGAAGCGAGCTGAGTTGGAAGCCCAGAAGAAGGCGGAAGAGGAGAAGCGAAAGGCAGAGGAGGAGGCCAAGAAGCAGCAGCAGCAAGCAGAGAAGCCTGACGAGGAGATGAAGGACGCCGAGGCCGAGGGTCAGGCACCAGCTGATGTCGAAGAGGCATAGATGGCGAGCGGCATTCCCAGACAAACGCCCTAGCGAGCATAGAATGGGAGGGAGGACTCGGCGTCGGTTTGGTAATGAGGAACGATGGCATTTCGGGCGTGAGCAAAGGCGTCTTCCGAACGAAACGACAATGTGCATGAATGATCGACTTGGGTTTCTTCGAGTTGTCAAAAGGTGATGAGCGGGATGCTGATGGAACGTATAGATAGATGACTATGAAAAAGAGCTTCTTTCTTGTGTTTGTGGCTCCTTCTTCAGTTGGCGTCAGCTACAGGATATAACGTTCCAAATCACTGAGTGAGCCTTCAAAGGCCTGACAGATGCTTGATAAAGATCACTTGAAAGGAAAGTCGCTTCTGAGGCGAGTGAGAGAGGCCGGCAAGAGATGTCCCCACTTGGAGTGGAACACCGATTGTAGGCAATGCTATATTCCACAGGAGCTGGCCTTACTCTTGCTAAACTGTACTCTGTGTCCAGGAGTCGCAACGAGTCTTCCACCGATTAAAGTGCTTGGGCAATTTTCGTGGCAGCAGCAAGTTTGTGTCAAACATTGCCAGCCTCAGCAGTCGTGCGATCATGCTCGCGCAGGAGCCCTTTTGTTTCGGCCACAGATAGCCTTAGACTTCCAGCATGGCTCTGGCTGCGTCTGTAGTGACCATTTTGTCGCTAGGCCAACGGACTCTGGACCACGACATCTTCTCCTTCGCCATGGTCGTAACCATTGGGTTTTCGTCAAGACGACCCATTATGTAGGCCGCGAATCAGTTGTTCATTCATGGACGTTTCCACACCCACTCATCTCAGTACTCGACTGGCAATTCCCACCCACCGCGCGCCAGCGCCTGCACTCGCCTGAGCCTCCTTCGTGGGAGGGCCTTCCGACATCAACCTCTCCAGACCGGAGTCCTTCCACGCCGGCTCACGAGCCTTATTCTGGGCTCTCTGAATCCCAAATGCAGCGTGCTGGTCGGGAACTATATCGTCCTCATCGTCCGGATTTGGGGGCTGATGCTGGGGCGCAACGTTGATCCCTTCGGCGGGCAGCTTGACGCGAGTGAAGTCCTCAAGCAGATCCGCATGTTGGGCAACATGGAGGTGCACATAAGTGAAGGAGGAGTCGAGCGACTGACATGGCTACATGTTAGCACGGTGATGGTGATGGTCGATGATATGTACAGATGAGGTCCGGCTTTACCATTTTCGTCTCGTTCCTTGGTTGTTGATGCAAGGCCGCAATCCCAGATCCCTGCGTCTCCCTGCGTCTCTGCTTGTTGACGACCTGTGTTTTTGCTTTCCGATCACTGTTGATGCTGTTTTGTTGTGAATGTACTTAGGTTGCGACGGTACGTACTGGTGGCGGGAGGGATGGACCAACCGGTCGCGTAGAGTACCTGCACGCTACGACGCCACGGGGCGACGCTTGCGGTTAATACGTCTCGAATTGCCAAGACCAGTTACGCAAGCCGCTGAATGCTGGTGAGCTCCTGAGTTCTGATGAGAAAAAGACAGGCGAATCAGTGAGACGCACTCTTGGCCACCCCCAATCGCTGAGGAAATTCGTGTTATTTGTTCCCGTATTGCGTGTGGATAATTGTCCTTCGCCAATCGGTTGAATTGCTCCCGTCGCTGGCGGCTGTCGAGCAGGGGCCTCTCTCACAGGAGACTTTGCGGAACCTAGCAGCCACATACTACCTTACTACCACCACCGAATACCACCACGATACACACCCTTCTAATCACCACCTCCTCTTCCTCATCGCCCGTTCACGATTGATGCGGCCACGATAGCGACGACGCTGCACTCCTTCCGCTCCGCTCCTTCCAGTCGCTCGTTACACCTCGAACTCCAGCCGCATTTGCGCTGCGCATCTCCATAGCGCAGACACCGCCAGCAGCAAACATCGTCTGGACGACTGGTCACGCGGCCTTTGTGACTGACAACACGCACAATCTTGGCCCCCAGGGCCCCATCTACAGCCATGGACGTGCTCAAAGGGATTCAGAAACGCCTACCCTCCACAGACGACTTGCCGACCCTCAAGGCGTTACAGTACACATCGCTGAAGGATGCGTCAGGGAAGATCGCACCGCGATTGTCTTTCTTCAAGAAGAGAATACGGATTCGCGGCAACAGCAAATTCAGCATACCACTCTATCTGGTTCTGCTGTTCCCTTGTATAGTAGTCATAGTAATACTGCTGCTCTTCCTGCGGCATCCTGCATCACCTGGAGGCAGGCTAATACCAAGTGGCGCTCCGCCGAGCATACGAAAGATCAGCGAGAAGCACGACAAGGTCTTTGTCAACGGCTGCTTGGACCCCAAGATTACCGCCAAGGAACACCCTCGAGCAAACGCGGCCTTCGTTGTCCTGGCACGGAACAAGGAGCTGGATGGTGTGATTGAGAGTTTGAAGAGCGTGGAGAGACACTTCAATCGATGGTTCCACTACCCATACGTCTTCCTGAACGACGGGGAGTTCAACAGCACTTTCAAGGAGACGGTTGCAAATTACACCAGCTCGCCTGTCGAGTTCGGCACGATTGGACCTGAACATTGGGGATATCCAAACTGGACAGACGCAAATGTCGCCAAGGAGGGCATTCGAAAGCAGGGTGATCAGGCCATCATGTACGGAGGCATGGAATCGTACCATCACATGTGCAGATTCTACTCTGGCTTCTTCTACAAGCACGAGCTGCTTCAGAAATATGAGTGGTACTGGCGAGTGGAGCCGGAGATTAAGTACTTCTGCGACATCACCTACGACCCGTTCATCCACATGGCGCGCAACAACAAGACTTATGGCTTCACCATTGCCGTCAAGGAGCTGAAGGAGACCGTGCCAAACATCTTCAGATACGCATCTGCGTACAAGAGGAAGCACAAGTTGAAGTCGCAAGGTCTGTGGGAGATGTTCGTCGAGCCAAAGGAGGGCTACAACCAGGATGGGACACCCAAGCCTGGTACCATTCCACCCGAGGATTTGCCTAAGGAAGACCCTAAGTACCAGGACGAGAAGCACAAGCCGCTGCCAGAGGACATTCTGCGCACCGAGCCCGGGCAAGGAACCCTTCCTGACATCGACCCTGAAGCCATGGAAGGTGAGATCTACAATATGTGTCATTTCTGGTCCAACTTTGAGATTGCACGCTTGGACTTCTTCCGCAGTCAAGAGTATGAAGACTTCTTCAACATGATGGATCGATCGGGTGGGTTCTGGATGGAACGAGTGAGTCTAACGATGCCAGTGTGCATACGATACATGAGCTGATTTATATACAGTGGGGTGATGCACCTATCCACTCTCTTGCCGCCGGTGCTCTTCTCTCGCCAAAAGACATCCACTACTTCCGCGATTTCGGCTACAGACACACAACGATTCAGCACTGCCCCGCCAATGCACCGGCACGCCAACTGGAACGAGAACCGTACCTTGAGACCACGACCACGGACGAGAAAGCACGACGAGAAGAAGACGACTACTGGGCGAAGTGGGATACACCGCAAGAGAACGGAGTCGGCTGCAGATGTCGCTGCGACACGGACATTGTTGATGTTGAGGGCAAAGAGGGCAGCTGCATACCCGAGTGGGTAGAGATTGCAGGTGGATACCTCACACCCCAAGGACCCGGCTGAACGCAGTGACGATGAAACGTAATGGCAGGAGTTTCCAGATATACCAACAAATCGTCAGAATTGGGACAGCGATGGGAATTGGCAGCGATCCGTGGCGTTTGAATCTTGCCCAGTGGTGTTGCCAGACCGCTGCTCTGCTGCACGTCGTCTGCTGTTTTGCAAGCGATTCATCTTTGCATTGGGTTGGCGTGTCGGAGTGGTTGTTGGCAAGGAGGAGTCTGTCCTGATGGGATATCCCACAACAACACTCTCCAACGTGTACAGGCAAGCTGAAGGGAAGGGTATTCGATATTGGCTTTTGTCGAAGTTTTATCTCGCGGGCACTACTTATCGAAATAGTTACAGCCTCATCTGAGATGGAAGCAGCACGAGAAATCTTGCATAAGGACAGGATAGTGTTCTGCCTCTGTTCACCCAAAACCTGGTCTTGTGTTCTTGTAGGCTGTCTCGCGACACTGAAGATGTAACAACATGCAGATAGGTCGTAGTAGAGAGCGAGGACCAAAGCAAATAAGTCACCGTGCAAGCTGCAGGTCCAGCATGAGAAACGTAAGGCCATCAAGGTCATAGCAGTCTGAGCGCGGTATATCTTCGTTCGTCACCTCATAACTTCTCTCTCTTTCGTCTACCTCCGATGTCCCCAGGCAGGAGCTCGCGACCCCTGTCAGGAAGCCCAGCCTCGATTACCATAACGCATTACTGCCTGGCAGTCCTTCGTCTGTACCTCGACGGACCTTGAGCCTTATTTACGAGAGACGACTCGTCCGAGAACAATGTCCATCCATCATCCACCTTCAATCCTCGCAGTGACAAGACAAATGACGCTCCTCATGCGGAGTCATCAAGGGCAAGAGGATCTTATCAAGCAGCATGCATGTCTTGCATCAGAGGCCACTACGCGAAGGAATGCCATGTGCGCGTTTCGCTGAAGCCGGACGTGAGTCGCATGATGCTGAGCTAAAGTCCAGGCCTGCGAGGTCGGATCTTATCGTCTGGGATGTTTGCGACGGAGATGAAGTTGAGGGCAATGATGGTAGATGGGGAACCTGTACGTTCACCAAGGATGGCTAGGAGGCTTGTCTGGACCTCATGTGCTGGCTCCCCGAGACGTCTGTCTTCACACAAAGCAGAGACCACACTGTTTTCCACGTATCGACGAACACATCCCAGCGAGCTCGAAAGCGATCACACACCACGGCGTTATCTCGCAGCGCAGGTCGCGACTCCAGCACCTTCTCAGTGGGGCCGGGTCTACGACCAGCAACAGCAAAACTGCAATGATCTCTTTAGGAGGTAGCTTGCTGCATCGGGCAAGGCCGAATACCTCCTCGCAGGAGCCAAAGAGCTGCAGGCGGGCCGGGCATAAGCTAGAGAGCTATATGCCATCGGTGGATGAGCTCATAGCAGCAGCTGTGCAGTGGCTGGTCGTTTTGCTTGAGACGCAAGGCATTTGGCTTTGCCTTGTTTGGGCGGCACGGGAGCTCTTTGAGTTGGCCATATCGATCGCACAACCAGCCCGCGGAGACGGGGAGGTACATGTATAAAGTGGACGGTGAGGTAAGTTGTCTGGTGCTTTCTTTCTCCTCTCACTTCAAGCCGTTGCGAACGCCAAAAGCAAGCGTACCTGCTAGAGACACCCACCCACTTCGAGCTTTCCGCCCCAACACAGGCATTGCACCTACCTTGCTTTGACGTTCAGGTCTCCACCGCTACTGCTGCTGCCTTCTGCCGCGAATTCCCATGAAGAAGATCGCCGACAAGCTCGGCATTGGAAACAAGAAAGACAAGGACTCCAACACTTCTGAAGGCACTGCATCCAAACGTCAGAGTACTGTGCCGCAGACCAGTACTGCAACCGCTGCCGCTCCCGCTACCTCAGCAACTTCTACAACCACGCCAACTCCCGCGAGCAAGACGACCGACCCCAAGATGTCGCAGATCCCAAAGACTATGAAGGCGGCCTGCCTGAACGGCGTCAACCAGCCGCTGGAGATCAAGGAAGTTCCTGTGCCGGAAGTCAAGCCTGGCGAGATTCTGATCAAGGTGCATGCGTGTGGTGTCTGCCATAGTGATCACCACGTCCACCATGGCGATATGGGTCCACCGTGAGTTTGATCTCTCGACCTCTTCCATTCAATATAGCTTGACTGACCACTCTCTTCTCTGCAACAGCCAAATCCAACGCCTGGGACACGAGTTCATTGGAACTGTCGTCCACGTCCCGGAAACTGAAAAGAAATGGAAAGTCGGCGACCGCGTCGGCGGTCCCTGGCACGGTGGACACGATCTCACGTGCAAGAGCTGCAACAGAGGTGACTTTCAAATGTAAGCAAGACGCCAGGCCTCGAAAAAGCCGATCCCCCTCTAACCTCCTCCCCTCCAGGTGCGACAACAAAACCATCAACGGCGTAATGCGCGACGGCGGCTACGGCGAATACGCGACCCTCCGCACCGAAGCCGCCGTCCGAATCCCCAAAGACGTCGACCCAGCCGAAGTCGCGCCCCTCCTCTGCGCCGGCGTGACCGTCTTCAACGGCATGCGCCAACTGAACGTGCCGCCGGGCGAAGTCGTCGCCATCCAAGGCCTCGGCGGCCTAGGCCATCTCGCCGTCCAGTACGCCCGCAAAATGGGCTACCGCACCGTCGCCCTGTCACGAGGTTCCAGCAAGAAGGACTTCGCCATGCAACTCGGCGCGACGGACTACGTCGACACGGAAGCGCAGGACGTCGGCGAGGCGTTGCAGGCTCTGGGAGGCGCGGCGATGATTGTCGTGACGGCGCCGAATCCGGATTCCATCACGCCTTTGCTCGGCGGGTTGGGCGTGCGTGGAAAGTTGCTGATTCATACGGCTATTGGGCCTGTGCCGGTTGATACGGTGCAGATGGTGCTGAAGGCTTTGAGCGTGCATGGGTGGCCGAGTGGACATGCGCTGGATAGCGAGGAGGCGATTGAGTTTGCGAGGGTGCATGGGGTGAAGTGTATGATTGAGAAGTTCCCTTTGGAGAAGGCGAATGAGGCTATGGAGCATATGTTGAGTGGGAAGGTGAGGTTTAGGGCGGTTTTGACGATGGATTAGATGAGCGGAAAGGTGGGTTTGGGATGGTGTTGTGGGAGGAGGGTTCAGTGTCGGATGGCGGCAGTAATGGTTCAAAGGCCATCGGATATGAGGACTAGAAACACTCAATCACGATACGACTTTGAATTGCTGGTTTGATTTTGGACTCTTTCTTCAACTTCTTGATCTCATAGGATCCTCATCTTGAGGATCTCTTTCTCAAGTGGCCTGTTCTACGACTAAGCACTACTTTTGAGAGCGCTGATATGCGTCTCTTTTCCTTCGCCTCTCGGGCTTCCATTCATACTGGGTTCCTATGCCCAGTCATTCCATCGCTTCATGAATTAAACAACATACAAAAATAAGAGGACCAAGTCCTTCGAATGGGCCCCGGAGCCAGCCATCTTGTGGCGCTTCGTGTATCCCAGGGGTATCATCATCGCAAAGTTCCATCAAAAGCCCATTCGCGGGTATTCTTGTTGTATCGTGCTCGCTCCTCGCGAAGCTCCTCGCAGTGTATATTCGTTGCATTTCCTCTTCTTCTTTCGATCCGTGTCTGCCGACTGTGGTTCAGCGACTCATCTCCTCAAGTTCGTGTGGACGACTAAGTTTTTCACATTAGTCTCATCGGCTCATCTCGATGAAGGACTCGATTTTGGGTTGTGGGCCGTCCATAGTACTGGGAGCACTGCGTCGACCGTACGTTGAGAGATCTTGCTGATCGATGAAGGTGTGTCTAGGGCGCCATTTCCGGCTCTCGTAGGCGGGGGTTTCTTGCATCTATCGTGCCGTCAATGTTAGCATACTATTCTTACTTGGATGCGACTTGTTCTCTCTCACCATGTCGTCGACTTGCTCCAATGTCAAGCCTTTCGTCTCAGGCACGAAGATCCAGGCGAAGAGCGCGCAGAAAGCGCAGGTGCTGCCCCAGACGAAGAAGACCTTCACACCGAGTCCGTTGGGTGGATCTACAATAAAGGGGGTGATAACACCAATGATGCAGTTCCAGAACCAATTAGAGGCGGTGCTGAGGGCGACGGCTTTGGAACGCATGGGGAGCTGGAAGATCTCGCCGATGACCACCCAGGCTGTGGGACCCTGTAAGAAACCAGATGTTAGTGGCGACGGGTGGGTGGAAAGGAGGCTTTGAGCTTTACTTACCCAACTAGCAGCGAAGAAGAAGACGTAGACGCAGACAAAGGCAATGAGCACTTTGGTGGCCACGTTTGATTCGGAGGAGACACCAATGATGGCAATGACGAATTCGCAGAGGCACATTGCCAAGGCACCCCAGACAAGGAGTGCTCTACGACCGAACTTCTCAATGGCGTAGAATGAGAACGGTGTGCTGACGACGTTGACAATCGTAGTGACCATACCAACGAGAAAGGCGTTGCTGATGTTGAGGTTCTTGAAGAAGGTGACGTTGTAGTAGAAGATGAAATTGATGCCGGTCCACTGCTGCATCATTTGCAATGCGATGCCAATGAAGACCTTGCGGGCGTTGGAGCTGCCGTTGGTGATTCCACCTGAGAAGCATCCCAGCCAGCTGACTTCGCCAACCTGGCGCTCGTAGTCGCAGTTGGCCACAATCTCGGCGAGTTCGTCTTCGATATACTCGGAATCCGTTGGTTGACCACGAACTCGGGCAAGTGCATGTGTAGCCTTGTCTAACCGGTTCTTCTTGACCCAGTAGCGAGGGCTCTCTGGCAGGAAGTAGAGTCCGACAGCCAGTATGAGGGCCCACAGGAGCTGAATGGCAATGGGAATGCGGAATGCTGCAGAGGTCATCAACCTCTGGGTTGCGTAGCCAACGCAGCTAGCCAACATGATGCCGATGGTGATGGCGAATTGGTAGCCAGAAACAATGGCGCCTCGAACTTTCCGCGGGGCGATCTCAGACATGTATAGGATGTTGATGGCTGAAACAGCGCCGACGCCAAGGCCTGCAACAAATCGTCCGACTACGAAGCCTGGAATGTTGGTGACTCCGATCTGGATTGCGACTCCGATTGCGTAGACTCCGCAGCCTGGCCCGATGATGGTGGTTCGACGTCCAATCCTGTCTGCCAACCAGCCTGAGAGAAGAGCGCCAAAGAAAGTGCCACCAGAGAGAATGGATACTATCAACGACTTCTGCCAGGTACTGTAGGCGAAGCCGTGCGGGTTGTCGGTAGTGACATCGACTCGATGTCCGTAATGCACTTTGAAGGCCTCCATCCCAATGACAGCGCTGATGTAACCCGTGTCGTAACCGAATAAGATGCCAGCGAAGGCGGCGAAGCCACACATGAGGTAGGCCTTGAAGGTGACGGGCGCCTCAATGCGCGTTGGAGAGACGGTTGTAGACATTGTCTCGATTGTGCTGCCAGGCACTGAGCAGCTGTCGCAGTGGCAGAGGGGCCAGAAAGGCGGGCGAGTCTCGGTATGTGAGGTGCTGTCGAGGGAGTTCAGTCAATGGCTGCCGAGAACAGAAGCACGCCGCGGCAGGTCGAGGACAAAGCGGCGCTCTGCATTGCCGGATGGGCGCAGCGCTGAAGCGGAAAGGGAAATGCAAACCAACAAAGGCAGTTCGTCGTAGTGGTTGTAGAAGCGCGCCGTGGAAGCAGAACAAGAAGCGGGAGCGTGGTAGGTGATGTCGGGTAGGTTAGGTGAAGGGCAGGGCCGGTGGTCAAGGTTGTGTAGCGGCGATCAGTGCTAGGTGTGGCCGTTCGGTGCCATGGAGGGCGTTGCATTAGCGGCCGGGATCAGCGAGGGTCGAAACATGTGCGAATCAGCACCCCTCGCCGCGCAGCCAGAGTTCGCCCCGGCTCTTGTGCCTTGCAGCCGCGCCAGATGCAGCGCAGCAGGATCTCGCCCCCGATATGCAGTGCTGCTGCCCACGAGGGGCCTGCTGCGTGTGTTGAAACGCGCTACACCCTCACCGCACCCACCGCATCGAGTTGCTGTTCCGCTCGAGACGCCTCTCCTGCGCGTAGACGCCCTCGTCGCGCACCAATGCACCGAGCTGCGCTATCGATGGGCCGTCTGCACACACTTACCCGGTCGACGAGAGTGAGGTAAATTTAGGAAGCAGCCTCCGCGCGGAGTATGCCCTCCAAAGCAGCAACGCTCGCTCCGAGCTCCACCCATGTCGATCTATATCGAATTGCTCCTATATCGGTACAACTTCCTCACGTGCACCTCAATCTGCTCATCGTTCGAATCTTCTGCACGCGCCGCAACAAACACGGCCACGCACAGCCTAGACCGGCACCAGCACCACTTGCTCCTCAAACTGCCGCAGAAACCACCTCATCACTGCGCCTCCTCAGGCTTGGGGGATGCTCGCCGGGGTCTTGACGCCAGCGCCTTCTCCACGCCTAAACTCGGGCCAGACGACCGACAGACGCCATGCCCGCTCGCCATGTCGACGTGGCTGGCTGCGATGCAACGCCCGTCAATTACTCATCGCCCTGGCCATCAACAAAGCGAGCTAGAGCCGAGTCTCGCTAACGTTACAACATCCAACATGGAGGTACAGCAGGGCTCCGCGATGGATTCTTGTCTTCTTCGAGCTGGCCCAGCTCACGGACTGCTTGCAAGGATCTGGACCCATAGCCGACCAGGGGCAGGAACATCACCTGCAGAAAACAGTCCGCTCCCCGAAGTCAGCAAAGGAGCGCCATCGAACTCAGATACCGACATGTCTCGCCCTTCGAGAGAACGCAATCGCCCCTTCATCGATCGAGGATAATTCCACGAGCAAGACCACAATGACTTCATCGTACCTGCAGGTGCAAGCATTTCGTACATGTGCATCCCGGAGTGCACGTGCATAACGTCGAGAAGCTTGTTGACTGGTGGCATGGTCAAGTTCAGCTCAATGCTGTGCAACTGTGACACATGCACCACGCTTCGACCTATAATACTGGCCGCACCGCGTAACCTCCAGTTGTTACATGTGCTCATTCTCACCGACTCGTCAGCCGATTCTCCTTCGACCACTTCCAGCAGAACGCAAGTCCGAGTTCCACTGATTCGTGTTGGCATCGCACACGTGCTCTTCTAAAGTACACGACTCGGGCATGTTAGGTACGCAATTTCATTCGCCCATGACTCTCTCAGCACCACTGCATCTGTGCCAGGTAACGCTGTTTCAGCATGTCAAATGCGCGCGAGGCTTTGCGATTGAGTCCAGGTCTTCGGTCACGACAGCTCATGGATCGAATGACACTCTATTTGCACGATCTTTCGTCGCGGCAGATTCTTCCAAACACGACGTCTATCCCCGAAGCAAAGTTTGCAGACTTCGAGCCACCGTCATGATGCAGTACATATATCTACCGCTTAAGTCAGGCATACCACGACTGCCAACCTCGAACTATAGGATCGCTGGGCAACGTTCTGTGCTCTGCACGGCTGCATCAAAGCCTTCGCGCTCTGCTGCACCGGTGGCGACATCAACTCTACGCAATCGTATGATTCAACAAACGAACGATAGCATCGGAAGCTCGAGTCAGTAAGTGCATTCACAGGTTTTCACACCTAACAACGCCAAGTATCGATATCGATCGTTTCACATATGTCAACCTCATCTCCACCCGTTGACCACTCCTAAGAACTAAAATAATCAATCCCACTCTGAATGCTATCATGAATCTTATCAACAACCGCCTGGCCTCTCACCTGATCCGCGCTCAACTTCGCCAAAAGCGGCGCCGAAAACGTGTCGTGATCATTCAACAATACCTCCAGCGTCCCCACAATCACCTCATCCTGTCCACTCGCCTCAAACAACGCTTTCTTCGCCTTCGTCTCCTCCACCGCGGCAGGAATGCTCACGCCTACGCTGTCAATCGTGAACTGCACGATGTCGTGCGAGTCGCTGGCGTTGAAAGGCTCTTGGCGGAGATTCGCGTCGAGGAAACCTTTCCTGTTGGCGAGGTGGATTGCGGTGAAGTCTGCAACGAGTGGGGACTCGCTCAGAAGGCTGCCATCGTATGCGGCGACGTCTTTGCGGAGGCTCTCCACGCCGGCGTCGATGTTGCCGATGTCTTGGATGAGAGTTTGGGCTGTGACGAGGTCGTCGACGAGTTCGGTGAGTGGTGTCGGTGTTGCGGCGACTACCGTTGCCAATAGCACCGTGCTGGTGAGTGCAAGGATTGATTTCATATTGATTTCGTCTTGCTTTTGGGTGTGCTGGGGTTTTCGATAGTGCTGCACTGAACTTGACTTTAGCGGCTTCACCAGTTGAAGTCTCGAGGAGGAGATGCAATCAGATAAGGGACCTGTGAGTACTCCACAACGTTGCGAGAAGAACCTCTAATAGTCGCAACGTCTGCGGACACGCTACGTTACTTTGGAAGAAGTTTCCATCGTCATGCCTCGGCCTGTTGATCTCCACGCTTTGGAGAAGACGCCATCTTTCGATGCTTTGCATGGACACGACGCTACTGAGCTCGGTATAATTACCGATTGCGCACTTTCATAGACTTCGACACGAGGAAAACAAACATGTTTCTCGGCGACTAGCTTGGAAAGGTAAGTACGCCCTTCTGTTAAAAACGAGGGCTAAACAAGATTTTAGTCGGCTAGGACGAACGACATACTATGGCATCTATATGGATCTCTCCGAAGAATTATCGAAAGCCAAGTACCCTTGTGCAGTCGAAGTCGTTGCTACCAGACCGGCACTCTTGCGAGATGGAGGGAGATGTTGGATTGTCTCGGACGGTTCTGAGGAGAGAGGTCTGGGACAAGTAGCGGGATCATTGAGCATGGCAATGGGTCGCGACAAACACAAGAATCTACACATCAATCAAAGCCGAGAATTGAGACGACAAGCTAACAGAAACCACAGTCAAAACACCACCCTCCTCACCCCAACCCCATCCTACTCCCACTCCGCCTCGACTGCCCTCCCAGCAACCTCAAACCCCGGCACACTCATTGCAAAAACCATCAACTTCGCCCACCCATCACCTCCCGTCTCATTCCTCCACCAATGCTTCGCGCCCCTGATAACAACCACATCCCCCTCCCTCAGTACCCTCTCCTCCTCAGAATCCAACCACAATCTCAACGTTCCCCTTAAAACCCCAAAGACCCCTACTGTGATCGTGCGTCGAACGGGTGTCGACGCACCTGGAGCGAGCTCGATGAAGGTTGCGGCGGTTCCGTTCTCCGGGACGGGGCTTGTTGGAGGCAGGCCGTGGGTGCGGTCGAGGGCGTAGGCGTCGATGTCGGTCTCTGTGGAGAGGTTTGGTGGGTGGGTGTGGGTTGTGTAGAGATGGGTGATGCGTCCGAGAGGGATGGAGTGAGGGTTTTGGGTGGAGGGGATTTTGGAGGTGAAGGTTGATTTCCCTGTCGTAGGGTCGAAGGTTGTGATGTATTGGGACATTGTGGGACGTGATGGGGTGTGTGAGGCTCTGGGGGATCGTGGGTAGGCTGGGAGATGATTGTGGGTTTGTTGCTGATGGTCTTGATCGCAGGCAAAATATCCGTTTCAGAGAGAAGACTGTGATCCATATATAGTGGTAGACGTACTGCTACCAATGTCAAGATCCTGCTTGTAGCCAGCTCAGCGCCTGCAGCTTGCCCTACACCCCAGATGTCAGAAACTAGCCGTCTTGCCTGGTCCAGCCGTCCCTTCAAGACACGTGGATCTCGAGGCCTGTATTGCTTTCCAACATCGATGCAATCGGTCTTGTGAGTAGCGCGAAGATTGTAAATCAGAGAGATCGTCGAGTCTGAGGTTGATATGTTGCAATATTTCGACTCGGTCTGGAGTCGACGATGGCTGAACGGTCTCGTATTTGTCTTGTATTGTGGGTACTGATGCTACAGGTCGACAGCTACAATACATTACGCGCGAGGGAGGGAGGGAGCGACATCGCGTCTCGGACGCAGATGCTAACCACCCCTGCACAGAACATCAACGAGTCCTCCGTCAAGACCAGCACAGTCAAGCAGGCAACAAAGGACTGACAGTCTCCAGAGCAGATCCCAGCTCTGCGGTTTCTAACGCAGACGCGACGACCTTTCCACATCATGATCAGAAGTCCCACGCTTCCCTCCCACTCTACCTCCTCGCCTTGTTCCTCTCATACCTGGAGCTCACCCTTGTCACGCTCTCCTCCCCAGCAACCCCAACCCCCAACTCCATCCCCACACAAACTCGACTTTCGCTCCTCAAAAACTTCCCCTCCACCGCCGCCTCCCAATCCTTCTTGAAACTCGCCCACGTAGGTTTCCACCCCTCATGCCAATTATGCTCATGCACATTACCATACGCCACCAGCACGTACCCGTCCAGCAGGTCTCGGGCAGCGTCGTCTTCGCATTCTTCGATGCTGCGCCAGATGGCGTCGAGGTGGAAGCAGTGGACGCGTTCCTCTTGGATTTCGGGGCCGGAGGCGCGGGTGCGGGATTTGAGGGGTTTGAGGTTCGATTCGTTCATGGCTTGCATCCAGGAGGTGAAGCCGCGGCGTTGGGGGTCGGTTGCGGCGAGGGCGGGGCTGAGGCAGGTGTCGAAGAGGGTTTGGAGGGTTTGGTCTGTGACTTTGGTTGTTAAGTGTATCAGCCATCGAATCGTGGAGGACCTGTGTCTGAAGCTTCTTACGATGGCCAGTGTTGCCTGCATGTGGCGGACCTCCTGCGTTGGGTAGGATCAGGTAGAAGTGGAGTCGAAAGCCGAGAGTCGTGGTGCCGATGTGCATGTATGGGAGTCTGCCTGGTCGGAGAAGGGGGCTGGAGCAGACGTACTTGGCGTACAGGTCTTCGGCGATATGATCGGGTAGAGGTGGGCCAAGTTGAGGCGTGCAATTGACGTCGAAGCAGAAAGGCCAGTTTGGCTTGATGACGGCCAGCGTGGTGGGGAAGAGGACGACTTCTTTGACCGCCGCGATGTCTCCGCCTTTCATAGTCTCGAGTCGATGTCCTGCGAGCTCCAACCCAGGCTGGAGTGGCGGAACGCTTTGCGGTGCGATGCTCTCGCGGGTGCGTTTGGATCTGGACCGAAGATTTGGAGTGGAGGCATTCTCCCAAGGACGGAACTCTTTCAAAGGAGTCCTTGTGGAGTTGTGTTTGGGAACTTTGGGCGGATCGTTCTGACCGAGAGCGATTGTTGCCGCAAGCTGAGCTACTGACGGTCTCTTGACCACAGGATTTTCACATGCCGAATCCGCCCTGCGTTTCGCCATGCTTTATGAGACTGTAAACGAGTGATGAGTTAGTGAATATTACAGATTAGAAACGTGGAAAAAACGACAATTGTTGGATATTGCGATGTCTGGGAAGAGAAGCTGGCGACGAAAGCTATATGGATCGCGGAGCAGAGAATAAACAAAACAAACGAAACGTGCGGTTCGCGTCTTGACCTGAAGCATACGAATGTTCAAAAGTCAGATTGGCGACAGTTAACGGTGATAGGGTGTGGCTCGTGGTGGTCATGAGTCGAAACGCTGACAGGTTGGCAGTCCCCGGCTTGTGAAGTTCGAAATCTTGGTCGAAGGGCGAAGATACGGACGACAGGACTGGGGCCAGACCCCCGGCTGATCTGTGGATACGTCTTGACGAGAGATAGCTGCCATCGTCGTGCCAGCGCTTCGAACAAAGCTCACAATATGCGATTACAGCAGCCAGGTATCGCGGTGTGAAGGCAACATGAAGTCTAGGGCAGTCGTCCTCGCGCGGGTCTGAACTGCCGGTTCGACAGAAAGTCACACACTACTGGGACTTCTTTGAATCGTATCGTATCGTACGCTTGCTTATGCTGCATATCTGCTGAGATTCGCCGTGTTTGGTTACTCGTGTGAGCGATGTTGTGAGAAGAGCAGCAAGGTGGCCGTCATGGGCCAAGGTCGGAGGATTTCTTCCGTTGAGGCATGATTTCGTGCCGTATGGCCTGCGCATGATAGTGCGGTCTACTCGATCATCGTTAGGATATACGTTCGCATTGCATGGCAGGAATTGAGCAAAGGCGATGTCGTGAAACAGAAGGAGGTGAGTTGCTTGGCGAAAGCTGCAGCATGATCCTGCAGTGACGGCGTCACGACCTTCAAAAGCTGTCACGCGCTACTGATGCACCACACCCAAAGACCCTGAATGATGAAAGAGGCAATACGATAACATCGTCCTCGAGCACTCGACTCCGCCTCCCTATCCCTTGACTCACCGACATACTCGACGTGTTCGATTCAGCACCGGGTCAGGATAAACCTCCAGCAATGCGGTAACCTCCAGCATCCAAACAACACTCCCTCAAAGCCAGAGCATGGCTGCCTGGCAACACATCGAAACCATGGCCAAAGGCCAGCAGAATCAGAGCGGAGGAACTGGTCAAGGGTTCGGAAAGGCCGTCACCATCGTCGCCGGTGTCTTTGCTTTGGTCGCCATTCTTCTGGACCTGGTGTATGCCACACAAGCCCAGCATCGCCTTCAAGGCAGCCAGCTAACACAGTCGCCTTCATAGGACCATCCTACTCCAAGCGAAGAACTACCGCAAGCCGCTCCTCCAGCGCCATGTCATTCGAATCCTCGTCCTGGTACCCATCTTCGCGGGTGCTTCATGGGCCTCCCTGACTTCGCTCAAAGTCGCCTTCTGGATCGATCCCTTCCGTGATATCTACGAAGCCTTTACAATCTACACCTTCTTCCAACTGCTGGTCAATTTCCTCGGGGGAGAAAGAAGCTTGATCATCATGATGCACGGCCGACCACCCGTCGCGCACCTGTGGCCTCTCAACCACTGCTTCGCAAAAGTAGATATCAGCGACCCGCATACATTCCTGGAGATTAAGAGGGGTATCTTGCAGTACGCGTGGATTAAGCCAATGTTGGCAATAGCTACAATCGCCTGCAAGGCCACGGACACGTTTAGAGAGGGCATCATCGCTGTGAATTCGGGATACTTCTGGACAAGTCTGATCTACAACGTCAGCATTTGCTGGTCACTGTATGATCTGGCCCTCTTCTGGGTTTGCATGTCCCAGGACCTGCAGCCATTCAGGCCGATGCCCAAGTTTCTCTGCATCAAGGGCATCATCTTCGCGTCCTGGTGGCAAGGCTTCCTGTTATCGATATTTGTCTGGATTGGTGCTATACCCTCGTTGAAGGAAAGCGGCTACACTGCGGACAACTTGGCCGCTGCTATTCAGGATGCGCTCATTTGCTTCGAGATGCCCTTCTTCGCCATGTGGCAGTGGTACGCGTTCAACTGGAAAGACTATGCCGATCAGACCATCAGTGATGCAAGGATGCCAATTCGCTTCGCACTCAGAGATGCGTTTGGACCTCGAGATCTCATCGAAGACTGCAAAGAGACGTTCTCAGGTAAGAAGTACGAATATCGCTACTTCGACGCAGACGACAATGTCATGGCGCACGAAGAATCGTCAAGCAGAAGAGCACGGATGCGAGAAGGTATGCGGTACGAGAGGAATGGGCGAGGAAAGTATTGGGTTCCCTCACCATCTGAGGCACGACAGCCACTTCTTGGTCGATTCAGCAACGCCAGGACCATGAGTCCAAGCGACGGCAAGAAGGACCGCTCTACAAGTCGTGGCAATGGCTACGGCACCAACCGCGAGCCGGAAGAACCAGAGCTTGATGCAGAAGAAGAACGCCTGTACACAAATGCACGCGCTCTTGAGTTCGGAGACTGGAATTACCCCGTCATCAACACTCACTACGCGACAAGGCGTGACCGACTTCATCAAAACCCCAACATGATCTCTCAATCCACGAACCGAGCCATATTGCAGGACACTCGGGAGAACAGACAACGGCGCAAGAGCAAGATCAACGAGATTCGTCAAAATGTTCATCAACATGATCGGCCTGAGACTTCGTCTTCGAATGGCGGCAACGGCGAGACTTCCTCAAAAGGCAAGGAGAAGTTGAAGCAGCTTCCACTGGTTGGTAGGCTTGTTCGCAACGAGTCCGGCGAAAGTCATTCTTCGAGCAATTCGCACTCGTCCCAGCTGGTGGACCTGGTGGTCGAAGACCGCGACGCCGAAGAAGTTGAGCGAGTGCGGGCTCGAAAGGAAGGCGGACCTGGTTGGAACTCTGTCGAGCAGAAGCACTTTGTCAAGACGTACCCCGACGATGGGGAGGCTGAGGAAGTGCGGCAGGGTTTTAATCCTGACGAACCTGAGCAGAAGCTCGACGATGGACACAACCTCACAGATCCATTCACAGTAGGTGACGGCGAAGACGATATGACGCCTGTGCAAGACCAGCCAGGAGTCGACCAGACTGGACACGAACAGCCATGGGAGGAGAGGGATTTCTCCAATCTGAAGGCGCCGAAGGACGAGGGGAACGGCGATGCAGATGAGCCAAGCCCTCTATTCGAAGAGGAGAGGAATGCTTGGGGCGACAGATGATAGAAGCCTGATGTTCGTTTTGGATTCAAATTGCATGGTCGGATTAGCGGCGGCGTCCTGCGTTGTGCGATGCTTCGTTGGAAGAAGGCTGCGTGACTTGTTGATGTCTATGATTGCTTACAAGATACCACTCTTGCTTTCGAACGAGGCTGGTAATCTGCAGAGCCTCGCCACGAACAGAAATACTTTTGACTGACAAGTGGATGATCATCTGTCCCCTCTCTTCTCGTGCTCTCACCGACAGAAGCGGGAGAGATTTTTTGGTTCTAGGAACAGCGTCCGGTCTGTGCTAAAGGTGCTTTAGTAAAAGCATGCCGAAACAATCACACTCACCGCAACGAACGAATACGAATACTAATAAACTGGAGCTCTTGCTCGTCCGCGCATCCTTTTCCAGATCATGTTTCTCGTCATCTGTCATCTATCTTCCTGGGCGAAGCAATCCTCCATCGCGGCGATACAACGTGGCTTCCACCCAACAGATCCAACGGCCAAGCACGCGGACCAGGGACGAATGAGATGACACGGATGGCGCTGATTCACGCTTGACGAGAAAGTCTGAATCCTGTGCCTGGAGCAGAACAGGCGAATCCTGGTGGCCGGGCGATTGAGGCTCCAGTCTGCGAGCTCTGGGTCCAGTCAGCGTGGGCTGATCCCGTACGAAGCGAAACACACGACCAGCAGCACATGAGAAAACAACAATGGAAGCCAAGACCAGGAACGAACATTCACTCACATGGATCTATGCGCTGTGAAACGTTTCCTAACGTCAACGATATTTCGGAGTATGGCAGTGGGGAGCCGGGTCGAGAAAGATAAAAGAGCGGGTAGTCGCCCACCGCCTGCTGCACGTCTGGACCTCGACCTGAACCCTCCTCTTTGGCGCTCCGTTGTCAGCTCCCAGTCCGAGCGGCGGGGCCAGAATCCTCCTCGCAGCCAGCCCACCGCCATACGTCAGCCCACGCCCGCCCCGTCTCACCTGCTTGGAATCTCGCTGGCCGAATACCACCTCGTTGAGCGAGTTCTGCTGTACTGTACGATGACAGGAAGTAATCGAATACTCGACTCGGTACCGAGCGCGTCACGGCACCGACTGGCAGGTGCTGGAGCAGCAAAGTTCGCATGTTGCAGGGTGGGAGGTGTTCAGGATGGCTTGCAGCAGCTGGGCAAGCAAATCGCTGCCCTACGCCACCCAATCACCTCCAGCTGGCCAACAACCTGATGGCACCGCTGCCCCTCACAATTGGCTGTTGGCCGCAGCGCACGTGAGATTTTGGGCCTTTCTACACTTTCTACAGGTGGTAACGATGCGACGTGCCTGGAATGCCCTGCGCTGCGTGATGACCGTCCGCGTACAGCCTCGAACACTGGTAGGCTCGTTTATTACGCTCCTCTCATCCCACTCACTGTTTGTTGCTTCTGCTCTCTCTCGCTGTGTAACCTCACCTCTTCCCCTCCACCTCTGCCTCCGCGTGGTGTGAGTTTCTTTGTTCTCTTTTTCCCTATATTTCGCACATCATGGACAAAATCCCGGAGCAATTCCACCAAATCATGGCGAGTCGTCCGCAGCTCGTCGAAATGCGCGATTTCGTCTATGCCACCATGGAAAAGGCGCCTAGGATGCCGCATCAGCTCTCGGAATATTTGAGCACTGGATCAGAACACCTCAACGAATTCTTTGTGCGAAGTTCAGACCAGATCCGGGACATGGTGGCCGCGCGACCTGAAATGAGCGGCCTGGTGGGGTCTTGCGTGAGCTCGTTCCGCTGCGTGTCGACGGCCGCGATTATCGGTGTCGTTCTGGCGGCTTTTGCAGCATATGTCGTGTATCAGCTGTACTTTCACCCGCTGGCGAAATACCCGGGCCCGTTGCTTGGACGATTGACGCAGTGGTACGACGTCTACCACGCATATGTCGGAGACAAGCACATTCTGTTCTACCACCTGCACAACAAGTACGGCACTGTGGTCCGATTCTCGCCCAATTCGCTTTCCATCAACGACCCGGCTGCGTTGAAGGTCATTTACGCTCACGGCGCAAATGTGCAGAAGTCGGTCTTCTACAAGTGCTTCCGCGCCGCGCCACAGGCTATTAGCACTCTGCTGGCTACTGAGAAACACCACCATGCTCGCAAGCGAAGGATTATGGGTCAGGCGTTCTCTGAGAATGCCCTGCGAGGTTTCGAGCAGTATGTTCTCGGCCATGTGCAGGATCTCGTGGACCGTATCGGCGTGGCTGTGAACCGACCTGGCGCGGAGAAGTCGAGATGGAGTGTTCCTCTCGACATGGCGAATTGGTGCAACTGGCTGGTCTTCGATATCATGGGCGATCTCGTCTTCGGGCGGTCGTTTGGTACGCTTGGCGAGAAGCCCGAGAACAGAGAGGGAATCTTCTTGCTCGGCCGCGCTGCTAGGAGGAACTATGTCGTCGCTGCCATGCCTGCTCTGCTATATACTGGACTGGAGAAGTACCTGCCCGTCCTCCGAGGACTGTTCCTCGACCGATGCAAGTATCTCGCTTTCGGCAAAAAGCAAGTCATGGAGAGGACCAAGGATGCAGGCTTCGGCACGCCTGGCTCACCATCGATGGAGACTGGTCGTCGTGATATCTTCTCTTTCCTGCTCCATGCCAAGGACCCTGAGTCTGGTGAGGGTATGCCCATGCCTGAGCTGTGGATGGAGGGCAACACGCTCATCGTCGCGGGCTCTGACACGACTTCAACGTAAGCAGATCAACCCCCCTGCACCCCGGCAAGCCATACTAACCCGCCATCCAGCACCCTCGCCGCCACCCTCTACTACCTCCTCCACAACCCCGACACCCTCACAAAGCTCACCCAAGAAATCCGCTCCACCTTCCCCTCCCGCGGCTCCATCCACATGGGCCCCCAAATGCAATCCTGCACCTACCTCCGCGCCTGCATCGACGAAACCATGCGCATGACCCCCGCCGTCGGCGGCGTCCTCCCCCGCGAGATCCTCAAAGGCGGCCTCGCGATCCCCGCCCTCGGCCTCAACCTCCCCGCCGGCATCGACGTCGGCGTCCCCATTTACGCCATCCACCACCACGCCGACTACATCGTCGAACCCTTCCGCTTCGACCCGCAGCGCTGGCTAAGCAGTGCGAAAGGCGAGCACCCGCAAGACCGCGAGGCGCTCCACGCCGTCTACAACCCCTTCAGCATCGGGCATCGCGCGTGTCTGGGCAAGCCGCTGGTGTACATGGAGCTGTGCATTGCGATTGCGAGGGTGCTGTGGGAGTATGACGTGCGGCTGAGTGGGGAGCAGAGGGTGAGTGGGTTCATTGAGAGGGAGATTGGGGTGGGGAAGAGGCAGGCCGGGGAGTATCAGTTGTTGGATTGGTTTATGTCGAGGAATGAGGGGCCTTGGGCGGAGTTTAGGGTTCGGGAGGGGATTTAGGATGGGATGGGGGCATTTTTTTCTTTGTTGGGATGGGGTGGATGATTTGCATGCAGGGCTGGGATGGCGTTTGGGACTGGGCGGGCATGGGCATTTTTTTGGGATTGGGATTGGGATACCAAGGGAAATCTTGTTAGAGTACCTTTCCATGGATGGAGATGAATGGATGAGACGATTGGATGACCGTGAGCAAGAATGTCGATGGTCTTTTCCGCAAGCTATGCTATCTTCCTTCCACTTTCGATGCTTGTCTTGTCATGCTTGAAGCCTTTGAATGCCGGTCTTGTCATGCTTGAAGGAGAGTTTCTTCTTTCGATGCAAAAGAATCCGATCCCGCCAAGATCCTCACGCATGCAGTCGCTCCACAGTGCTGATGCCATTGCGCTGTTTTACCCTTCCGTTCCATGCAATGCCAATTGCTCAAACCATCCACATCCCCTCACGCATAAAGTCCAACATCACCTTCTGATATCCAGACCTCACACGGTGATATATCACATTATCCCCATCGGACTCATGCCAAATGGACTCCCCATCCCCATCCCCATTCCCATGCCTCCAAGACCTGCAGAAACGATTAGTCAGGACAGAGCCACTTGTAACCACCCTCCTGACATGGAAGACGACGACGACGACGACGACGAGAGAAGATGTTGCAGCCGACGCCACCACCTATGCCGAAGCCTGCGTCGCCCAGGCCCGCGGCTAGGGAGAAGTAGGCTTGAAAAGCAGAAGGGCAGGACTTAGCAAAGGGCAAAAACAAGCAAGGTGAAGGTACTGGGCATGTAACGCTTGGAGGTTTCAAGGGACGATCACTCACCACCACGTCTACCCCCAACACCCCTCCTCCTCCTCAACTTGGCCAAAACATCCGCGCCCTCCTCATCCTCCCCATCCCACGCACCCGTATCGTCGGCGTCGTCTTGTTGTGAAGAGAGGAGCATTTCCAGGTAGAGTTGTTGGAGGTAGGCCATGAGTAGAGGGTTCATGCCGCCCATTGCTGCGCCAGGACCACCCATGCCGCCGCCGCCGCCCATCATGCTTGCTCCACCACCACCACCACCACCCAGCATACCCCCTCCTCCGCCCATCATGCCCATCATCATGGGATGCATTGGCATGGGTGTTTGAGGGAATGGGTATTGGCCTGCGGAATAGGGGGAGGATAGCATGCCGCCGCCGCCGAGGAAGTTTAGTTGGTGGGCGGGGATTGGGCCGCCGGGGCCGAGGGGTGAGGCGCCTGTGTGACTGTCAGTGTGGTGTGCGTGGAGGAAGAAGGGAAGGGAAGGGGAGGCGAGTCACCGAAGCCGTTCGCTCTTCGACCTATGGGGAGGCCGGATTGGGCCATCATGGCGTGTTGCATTAGGGGGTTCATGGTTGGGTGTATTAGATTTGGCGGTCGTTTGAATGGATGATGTGATTTGCGCTGTTGTTGGTCTTTGACTCTGAGGTGGAGGTAGCGATCGAAGAATGTGGGAAAGAAGGACGAGAAAATGTACAAAGAGTACAGAGCGAGATATGTTTTAGTACAACAACGCTGCTGGGGTAAAGGCAGCTCGTGATGAGCGGGATGTATTGAAGAAAAGAACGAGGGAAGCACACGAAGAGCGGTGAAAGGAGAGATGGTTCTTATACCTCACCTCCATCGATGACCCTGGAATTGACCCCATCCAGCAATCGTCAAACACGAAACAAATGCCAAGGCTGGGTTCCAATCAAGCACACAACACAACCAGCTGAGTCTCTCGTCGGAGTCGGTAGGACTGCCGAATGCTGTGAACGTGAAGAATATCATCACAGGAGCGTCTGCATGACGCTTCTTCATGCTGCCTGCCGTCCACGCATCCCGAGCCATAAATGCGATCCTCTTCGATCGAACAAGGGAGCTCAGTATGTGTTTCCCAAGATTTCTCAACGACCAGGATGGATTTGATGCCATTGGGCCATGGAGGTCCCGATGACTGAGGGGTTGAGGCGGTTCGCGTGGGAAGTTGCAGGCAGCAAACATTTCTTAGCGTCTGGCTGGATTGTCCATTGGAGCTAGGGCGAGGGATGCACGTGGCTTCGTGGTCGTCGTGCGACTGTGAGGTAGGATCTGTGGACCAGGCGGTCAGAGTACGTCAGTCGTTCGCACAAGATCAAGTGACTCGGTTACCTGTCACGAACCCGCCTCATCGCTCGGCAAGGAATACAAACCTTCCCAACCGTCTCTGTAGTCACAGTCTTCGCTTTGGCGTCTTCACTGCCAGTACTTGCAAAGTCGTAAATCTGCGTGACGATTCATCCAGTCTGGCACTTGCACGTGTGGACCACCAAAGATGTATTTGGCAGGCGTCGTAGGCGTTTACTCCTGGCAGATCTTTGATATCCACAACTGAGGCGGCGTAGGCGATGGAGACGTCCGAGGGCAGGATTGCGCCTTGGCCTTTCAGAGTGTGCATCAAGGCCCGTGAGACGGAAACCCCCAGGGATCGGAAGGAGGTGGTGAGGGCGTTTGTGCCGTCAAGTTGACCTGACGATTCTGTCCTAATCGTCTTCGTTTTTATCGTCGGTAAGCTGTTCGGATGACTACGGGGCGAATATGCCAACGGAGCTGGCTGCGGCGTTCAGTTGGCTGCAACTGTCGACGGTCTGCTTGAGCCAGTCGTGAACTCGTACGGGATGTCTGACGTAGTGTCTGAATGCGAGGAAGTTCTCCTATAAGATTTCAAGGGCCTCGGCAGCTTTGTCGAGGTTCCCTCGAGGAGGGTGGAGGCATATGCTGATCTTGGCGCCTCGAGAACAGAGGAGCTTTAGTATGGAGAGGCCGCAGACCCGCCGGTGATGGCTACGACCTGGTTGGAGAAGTCGTGCCTCGTTTTTTGATGCAGCTCTTCACGGGGGAAGAGAAGATGAGAGGTTGTTGACGTAGAGGAAACGGGTTAGCTGAACTATTGGACGCAATGTTGTGTACGAGAAGTCGAATGTGGTCCGAGAGAAGCTGAGTGTAGGACGACATGGTGGTGGACGTGCGTCACACAACATGCTCCAAGACGGATCGCAGCCATGGTGTCCGGTAGAATAGCGAGTCAGTAGAGTGGCGGTCGTGCTCGTAGACGGCTCATGTCAAGAGCCGCTCACTGCTGTCCTGCTCAACTTGAAGGACAATTCCAGCTTCACTCCTTCGACGAGAGTGCAAGGCTGTCAGTAGAAGGAAACAGGTTGCTGAATTCGCACGTGCCTTCCCGACACCATGGTAAGAGGGTCTGCCTTGAATCGTGACAAGTGCACGGATGTCGATGTCGATACGAGGATGTCATACCCAGCGAACGATATCACCCGGATCGATTGAGGGTGCCAGAAGTAGCCATCTGCTGTCCACGTTCGAGACGTGCCAATTGTGAAATGCAATGGTGCTTCACGAAGTACATTTATGATGCGGACGTGTGCTGAACGCGCATCGGGCAGCTACGCGTCTGATATCAGTCTCCTGAGACTTGCAGAGTTTGACGTGAACTGTAGGAGGTATAGCAGCTACAGCAGCTATAACGATGGAGAAACGAAATGGGCTATAGGGATAAAAACAGAAAGAGGTGCAGATGTGTGTGCATGGCAGCAGCTGCGATGATGCAGGAACACTTTGAGCAGACGTGGTCGCGTGCTGCCCGGGCACCGCTATGTATCACCCCTCCTGTGCATATTCATCCATACCTCAATAAGACATATCGTAGATGGAAATTGTGCGTAATAGAGCCTTGCGAGAAGGCAGAGCCATGTATTTTGGAAGTTCACAAAGCTCCTCTAGATAGTGGCAACGTGTGAACTCGTTTGAATGTCTCCTGAAACCGTAGTCAAAGTGTTTGCAGTCCATACCCAGCGAAATTCAGAAAGAAAGAAGGTGGACAGATACTGAGGTGGTGGTGTTCGCATAGACATCACGGCGGTCGGGTTCGGCAAGGTGGTAGCAGCCAATGAGGTACTCACGCTAACGAACAGCAGCAACGACGTCCATTTCGCTCTTCTCGTTCTGTCTTGATCTCGCCGCGAGAGCCCAAACCACATGAATTCGCACCACAGCTCGCATCTTCTGCATTCATCATCCGCTTCGCAACCGACTCCAGCTTAAACCCACCTTCGCTGTATTCTTCGCTAGCAGCACTCCTCTTGACCCAATCCCTCTCGAAGACCAGACGCCTCCTGCCACGCCTGACCTTCGTCCCGCACTCGATATACCATGGCCCCTTCGACTTTCGCATCGGCCGCTGCCGCCAACTCCTCCTCCTCCTCTCAGATCCCTCCTCGCGACACTCCTTCGGAATGGTAAGTGCATACCAGAAATGCTGTCGCAGAATTGCTTGCCCAGCCCCTCCAATGCGCGCGCGCGAGGGGCAACCTTTTCATCAAGATTGCGCGCATTTAGGTGCAGCGGCTGACCACACATTGATAGGCCGCGCAGAACGAATGGAGCTACGCAGACTTTTCGTCGACCCTCGGGCGCTACCACCAACTCCTCCAGCAGCCTCCAGCAGACCGAGCCCCTCGCTTCGCTACCGCCGCGATATGTCCCGCCCCACCGCAATGGCACCCTTCCAGACACTCGCTATGCTAAGGAACATCTACTCGATCTCTACAAAACTCAGCAGAACACAGAAGGTGGCCTGAGTGATGGAATGCAGGGCTTGTTCGTTGGGGGCTGGCAACCCGAAGCTGCAAATGGCACAGCTCAACCCTGGGGCAGGTCAGACCAAGCTCGAGATACTCAGCCGGGTCCTGAAGCTTGCTGGGAGAAAGATGGCTCTGTTGAACCTGTGGGATTGACCGAAATGGATGACGAGGAGAGGGAGGTGAGTTTGGACACAAACCGCGCTAAAATTGGCGCACAACACGCAGGACTGACGGGTGACATTTAGCTGTTCATGAACTCGGTCAACACACCCATCAAGCCGCCCGCTACCAACAAGGACAATCAGCAAGCGAACGGTTTGCCTGGGCGCAAGGTCTCGATCTCTACTGCCACCACACCCGGCGGCTATGGACTCCCGTCGCCAAACGTTGCGCGTGGCGGCGGACGCCGCCGGGAGACGAGCGAGTCGTATCCCTTCCCTCAGAACAATGTCGCCTCTCCAGCCGGCTTCGGCCGAGACGAGCAACGGGCTGCTTCGCCTCCACCATCTCTTCAGCGTAGGAGGACGGACCTGAAGGAGGCTGGTCGTGCAGACGAAAAGGAAGGCGAAGAGAAGGCTTCGACTCCGTTCGGCACGCTCAAGCGGCACCCCACAGGTCCGTTATCTGCTGGATTCAACGCGCCTTCGTCTCCGTGGTCGACTGCCACCCCTCAAAGTGCTGGGCTACCTCCAATGGGCTCATTCGGCAACTTTGGCGTGAGTGGCAGCGCGGCTCAAGCGGGCGCAGCAAGCGACAAACGACCTGGATTGGGAAGTGGGAGATCGGAGAGCAGATTCAAAAACCTGCTGAACAAGGACAGTGGCGAAGAGATTGGGCAGAGAACCCTCGAAAGAAAAACTAGCATTTCCAGCCTTTCGAGGGTGAATGAGAATGAATCTTGGCGTGCGCAAGATCGAGCAGATCCCATGAACGACACTCTGGACGAGGCTGAGGAAGACATGCCCACCGGAAGTGCTGCCCTGAACGCTGATACCGATATCAGTCCACCGCATCCGCGACAAGGGTTCCGCGGCTTCGGCACGCCAAGCCGTCAAGGCACACAGGACGAATTTGGATTTGGTGCCTTCGGCATGACTACTGACAATACGCACGGCTTCGGCCAAGGCTTCCTACCTGGTAGAGAGGCTTTCCAGCAGACGCCAGCACACCAAAGGATGGGTCAGCCTGGGGGCACTGGCAATGAACCCATGAGTCCAACTGATACCAACCCATATCAGTCTCCCGAGCAGCACGGCGTAGACAGGATCAATGACGAAGCTGGCGATGAGACCAGCGAAATGCACAACTCTCATCTTCCTGGACTCGGCCAGTTCGGTGACCAGCAACTGGGAGGCCTTGGTGGGCTCGGGGCTCTTCCGAACCTTGGACGCGGCCAGGGCCCAGCAAGTGACCGAAGTCAGACTTCTAGTGTAGGGCCTAATCGTGGATTCTCAGCACTGGGAGGCCTTGGGCAACTGGGTAATGTTTCTGGATCTGCGGCCTGGCCCGTTTCCCAGGGCGGTCTTGGCACTCCAAGCAGGCAAACTGCGGGACTGTCCAATGCCTTCGGGGCCGGGGTCTTCTCCAACAACATGTCTGATCTGCAGTCGCCCGGTCTTGCAGGCTTGGGAGGCAGCGGGTTTGGTCCACAGGGCGGGTTTGGTGGAAGCCGCATGGCGAGCATGTTCCCACAGGGCATGCAGGACCAGATGCGCCAAAGTGAGAGTGAGCGGGATGGTGGCAACGAGCGTCCTCCGCTGGGATTTGGAGCCTTTGGGGATGCAGGCAGAGCTGGCGAAAGTCCTTTCACGAACCAAGGCTTCGACCAAGCGCACGATCAAGCGCAGGCAGGCGACAACCAGCAAGCTCAATTCGGTGCACCTGGACAGCCGATGCAGCAGCAGGACCCTTCACAACCACAGGCACACTTCCAAGGAAGCTCGGCGTCAAGTCAACCACCTGCTCCTCAGCAACGCACGATGGTCATGCCAGACCGCATGCGATGGATCTACAAAGATCCTCAGGGTCAGACCCAAGGTCCATGGACTGGACTGGAGATGCACGACTGGTACAAAGCAGGCTTCTTCTCTCCCGAGCTTCTGGTTAAGAAATATGAAGAGCAGGAGTACGAGCCCCTCGCGCAACTCATCAGGCGCATAGGTAACTCTCGGGAGCCATTTTTGGTGCCGCAGATTGGCATTCCTCATGGCGCCCCGACTGCTCCCACTGGACCAAATGCTTGGGCAGGCTCAACTACCATTCCTACTGCAGGCGGAGCTCAGCCGCCATTTGCTAGCAGCTTCCCGAGCTTCGGAACGACGCTCACTGCTGAACAGCAGAATGCGCTGGAACGTAGGAAACAAGAGGAGCAGTATCTCATGGCTCGCCAGAAGGAACACCTTGCGCAAGCCCAGATCGCGCAGCGTATGATGCAGCCTGGTCACCCTGGCCTTGCTCCTGGACAGCAGCTTCACCATCATAGCAGCGCGCAGAGCTTGCACTCGCAACCCAGCTTTGGTAGCATCACCAGCCCGACAGCATTTCAGCCAAGCCCTGTCCAAGGGCCAACATCAGCTTCCCATACCCAAGGCTTCTTTGACAATTCCTTCCGTGCACAGCAGGCAGGTGGCCTAGGTGCAGTCGGCGGAGGGTTGGAATCTCTGGGTCGCATTCGCGAGGAAGAGATCCCTGGCATCATGGATCGCCTGAACTTGAGCGAGAACAGGGCAGCCGGTGGACAGTTTGGAGCTCCTGGACAGCCAATAGGTGGCCAGCAGCAGCAGGCTCAGCCTACTCAGGAAGGGCATGATAAGCAAGTCCAGCAAATGCTCCAAGACCGCGCACGTCTGCAGCAAGAGCAGGCCAACCACGATGCTCAGCAGCAGCCAGACGAGCAGCACCAAGCCCAAGCAAATCACGATCGACTGACGCAGTTCCAACAGCTGCAGCAGGAGATCCCCGGCATCAGTCGGTTCCAGCCTGCCCTGGAGCGAGCATCGGGTGCTCAATCCGGCCACCAGACTGGACAGGCTCAGTCGCACGATGCTTCGGCAATGCAAAGCAGCGTAGGATCACCAATCATGCCAGCTCAGGAGCAAAGGCAACAGACGCAGCAGGAAGAGCTGTCCTTGACTGAGCAGGTTCAGAAAGCTGCCTCGGCCAAGCATTCGCCCGTTCCACAGCTGCCAGGCCTGCCACAGCCATTTCCACCTGCACCATCTCAATCGCCGCTGCCCGCCCCTGCTGCCCAGCGTACCGGACGACAGAGTGTGGCCGACCAGCTTCAGACCGAATCTCGCGATCTCTCGCAGACACCATCAGCAGACACTCCTAGCGCGACTGTAGCACCATGGGCGAAGGAACCTGCAGAGGCTCCAAGAGGACCCTCCCTGAAGGAGATCCAGGCCGCCGAAGCGAAGAAGGCCGCCGAAGCCGAAGCTATGGCTGTAGCTGCAAGGCGCGCACAACTGCAGAAGGAGATTGAGGCTCAACAGGCACAGGCTTCTTCTGCTGCTCCTCTACCAGGTCTGCCGACCTCATCCACTTGGGGCGCTGCTTCCCCTGCTACACCAACTGGGTCTGCTCCAGCCGCGTGGGCAAAGACTGCACAAAAGCCAACAGGTCCGTCTGCATCGAAGACCTTGGCTCAGATCCAGAAGGAGGAGGAAGCACGCAAGAAGAAGGCTGCAGCTGCTGCAGCCGCCGCACAGTCCCAGGCCAACGCTATGAGCGCCGTTGTTGCTCCGGCTGGTGGGAAGAGCTACGCTAATTTGGCCGGCAAAGTCGGCGCGCCTGCACCATCTGGGAACGCCCCTGGCTCAGCGTGGACGACTGTTGGAGCTGGTGGCAAGGCAAAGACTCCTGCACCAGTTCCAAACCCGACTGGCAGCCGCACGGTGAGTGCTGGCATCGTGCCGACATTGCAACCTGCAGCACCTGCCAGGAAGCCACCAACCCGAAGCTCAACTATGACCAACCCAGGTGCAGTGAATGCACAGGATGAGTTCAAGAAGTGGGCAATTGGCGAGCTGAGGCCTGATCTGAACAAGGAAATCAATGGTAAGTCCTGCTTCACCAAAAACATCAGTACTCTGCTAACAATCTTCACAGCCGAAGAGTTCGTTTCCGGTCTCGTGTTCCTCCCACCTGACGCCGATATTATCACGGAAGCAGTCCACGGCGTCTCCAGCACCATCGACTCTCGCCATTTTGCGAACGAGTTCATTCGTCGCAAGAAGCTCGCCGACAAGGGCCTCGTCGATACCACGGTGCCTAAGAGCGCCAGCCCAGGCGCTGCGGCTAACGGTCAATCTGGTGGCTGGAACGAAGTCGCCAAAAAGGGCCCCAGCAAAGACACGACTACAAGGGAGGAAGCGAATGGCAACTTCAGGGTCGTCGCGGCGAAGAAGAAGGGCCAGAGCAAGAGATAGGCCTCTCCTGGTTCTGGTTCGCAAGACGAGGGAAGTCCATACAATCGCGGCAACTCATTCGCCGCGCTGGCTACGAAGAAGAAGTTGTGAGTCTGAGTTGTGTTGGAATCTGGGAATGAAAGTGTCCGTCATTAGCGAAGATATGAGTGGAGGAGCGAGACGTGCGAGTGGTTTTATTGTTAGCGGCCATGTGTACAACGCTATTTGCTGGGTACTCTTGTAGGATAGGAATGTATTCTACACTCGTTGGACTGCAAGACTTGTGCAACCACAATGTTCATCGATGCCTGCGCTTCGGACATGCTCGCAGGCACGGCCGTAAGAGTCGTCGCTATCGCTTTCCTCGAAGCCGAGGTCATTGTCGAATGAGATCTTTGGATCCATGTTGTACCAGGAAGTTTATCTGGGACATCAGGCTACCAAGGGCATGTGAATGGCGGAGAAGATGCTTCATGAAAAGCAGTAAGCAGTGGGACGCTCCTTACCTCTCGACTTCATCTCTTCCTCCTACCGTTTCATCTGCTCAGTCTCTCCAGCAAGAAGAACACAAGCTACGATTCGATCAGCACTCACCCCCCAAGCACGAGATCCATCACACCACGACGACAAGATGGGTCTCATCCGCCCCATCACCGCAGTCCTCCTTCTCGCGATCATCATAACCGCCCACTTCGCCCTCGTCAAACAGGCGGAACGGAACGGCACCTTTGACCTCCACTCCCTCCTCACCTACACCACGCGGACCCTCCCTAACACGGCCATCCCTATAGCCCTTCCGTCCACCGGCCTGCCGCAACTCGACAACTACTTCGCTTTCATGGAGTCGTTCTTCTGGACATCTCTGGATCCGAGGAATGTGCGAGCGCATTGGCAGGGGAATCATCTGCTGGGGACGTTGACGAGTATCTGGGTTGTGATGCTCGTGGAGGCGCATGGTGAGGGAAGGGGCTTGGGGTTGGTGGCGTGGACCTATGGGTGTGAATTGATGGGGGAGGCCTTTGGGATTGGGATTTTCACTGGGGTTTGGGGGTTGGGGTGTTTGTTCGCGACGTCTGGAGGGGGCAGCAAGGTTGAGGGGAAGCGGAGGACGAACTGGAGAGCGCTTGGGTGGGGATTGGTTCTGGGCCATGTCGTCCCTACGGTTCTGATGCTACGCCTAAAGCCAGAAGGCCAAGGCTGGCTGGCGAGCCAGCAGATCTGGACGATTGCTCGCCTCTTCCATCCGGTCTTCCTCTTAGGCTGCTGGACGATCCTCAAAACGATCCTCCCGAACTCAACCACGAACATTGGCGGCAACCTCAACAACACCAAGAAAACTTTCTACATCTTCAGCATCCTCGCCTCCGCCTTCTTCCATATTACCTCCCTGACCTACATCCTCGCCCCAGAGATGTTTCCTGGCTGGCTCAACCCGTCCGTCTCGAAAGCCCTCGATCCCTCCACCGTGCTGATCCCGACGCCGTTCTGGTCCGAGGCGGTGGTGAGCAAGGTGGATTTCGAGACGGGGGTTGCGGTGTTCTTGCAGTGGGATTACCTTTGCTCGGCGGCGGCGATTGTGGTTTGGGCGGCGGGTATGTATATTGAGGCTGTGGGGAAAGTGAAGGGTGGGAAGGGATCCTTTGAGATGGCTTTGCAGACTGTGGCGGTGGGGGTTTTGGCAGGGCCTGGGGCTGCGGCGGCGTTCCTGATGTTGGAGAGGGATGGCGTGAAGGCTGAGATGTCGGTGGTGGGTGGTGAGAAGAAGAGGCTGTAGAGGGGGCACATCGTCGAAGTCGGCTTCGGTGGACCTGTGTAAGATGGTGAAAAGCTTGAGACTACTAGTCGTCAGCATTTCAACAACGTATGTATGTACACATCTGACTGTATTTGCATGCTGATCAACTCTTCCCCGTCTAGTGCCTGTATATCCTGACCATGCTGAGCATCTCATTTGTACAACAGCCGATACACCTCCTCACCAATCGCCAAACTACTCGTCAAGCCAGGACTCTCGATTCCCAACAAGTTGACAAAGCCTTCAAACCCTTCCTCTTTGGCAATGTAGAAGTCCTGGAATGATTTCCCACCTGCTGTAGCGCTCGTCTTCCCCAGCTTCGGCCGAATGCCAGCATAGCCCAGAGAGACAGAGGCAGTGTCGATTCCAGGCAGATACGACTTGATATCGGCCAGAGCTGCCTGGAAGCGTTCGCTGTTGACGTTTGGAGCTAGGTCGTTCGGAGAGTCTACCCATTCCAGGTCAGGACCGAAGCGGACTTGCCCACCCATGTCAAGGGTGAGATGCGTTCCCAATCCGCCGTGGCCTGGTACGGGTGCAGGATAGATCAAAGTCGAAGGCTTGGGGTGCGATTTCGAGTACGTGAAGTACGATCCTTTGGCATAGAATTGTGTTCGGTGTCTTTCCGGCGGCAGGATCATATTGTTGATGGCGCAACCGTAAAGTCCAGCACTATTGATGACCGTTTCCGCAGTAATGAATGTATCCTCCTCGCTCATGGGGCTTTGCTCTGGCGTCTGGGGCGTAGGCGAAGACGGTGATGGTTCTGAAGCACCTGCTCCTGTCCAGATCTTCCATTCCATATCTCCATTCGACGGCGCTTGGATCCTCGTGACAGGACTCACGAGAGCCAAGGTCCCGCCTTCGTTCTCGAAATCCCCCAGCAGCGATTGCATGAACGCATGCGAGTCGACGATCCCCGTACTCGAGCTTTCCACGACGCCAGCTTCCGCTCTGACATCAGGCTCCCGCCGTTGCGCCTCTTCCTTGGAAACGTACCGCACAGGCACATCGATCGATTTGGCAAAGTCGTGCACCTTGTGGCATTCCTGCATCTGCTCATCGTCTTGCGCGACGATCCATTTGCCACAGTTCATATGAGAGACGTCGTTCTTTTGGCAGTAGTCGTACATCATATGTTTGCCTTGAAGACATAGCTTGGTCTTGAGACTGTCGGGACCGTAGTATATGCCGGCGTGGATGACCTATTGCAGGTCAGCATCTATCATCAACGGCGAGATGCTTGAAGTCCATTGCTCACCTCCGAATTTCGACTACTCGTCTCACTACCAATCATGTCATGCTTCTCGATCAAAACGACCTGGGCTCCCTCTACTTGCTGAAGGCGCCTTGCGATAGCAAGGCCCACTGCTCCAGCGCCAATGACTGCATGTGTGAAGTCGGCATGTTGATGTGGCGTAGATGAGAACGAACGACTGTGCTGGCGAAGAGCATGGATAGCTCGACGGGAGAACATCATATAAGTGGCATGAGTCGCTTGATCATGGCCACAACTATGCAAACAGAGGCTAAGGTGTTAGTGAATGAATGATGGGAAAGACATGTGATGTCGTGGTCAGCGAAGTCGCTATCGGATGTTTGTTTTTCGGGCCAATATCAAGCGTAATGCACCACTCAATAATCTAATAGGGCATAGCTCTAATTGGTGAACGACACTCGCTTCTTCCAAGTAATCTTGTTAAGCATCTGCCAGGCCTTTAAAGGCTCACTCAGCGATTTGGAACGTTGTCTCCTGTATCTCGCATCCGTCGACGAATCCAACCAATTGACAACACAAGTCTTTCGACCACCGCGTCCACCCATCCCTCACAAACGCTCAGGGAAAAAGACTTGGGGCCGAAAGTTCGAAGCGACCTTCTCTGAACTTCGCCTCCTCTCTCCTCTTCCATCCATCATCAGCATCAACATCTGCATCGTCTACTCGGACAACTTCTCGTCTTTCTGCTCTTCTTTGTAGAAGATGCTTGCATTTCACTTCTCAAGATCTTGCGTTTCCTTCTTGACGCGCGGCTATAAAAATAGAGGATGAGGCACAGCGGGTTCCAGCTTGCCGCCCAGCATCTGGCAGTCACTTTTAAGATGTCTCTGATCTCGTCCTACTTTCAAGATGTTCCTGATCTCGTCCTACTTTCAACAGCCATCTCAATTCCCTGCCTGCTAGGATTTGCCGAAGATGTCTGCTCCACTACCGCCCCCAACCAAGCTCCTCAATCCTGACGTCCTGCGCGAGATCTTCCTTCGACTGTCTAAGTACGAACTGCTGGGCATTTCCTGCGTATGCCGAGAGTGGAGCCATGTCGCTCAAAGATTGATCGATCAGATGCTGGGACTTGTAGTCTCAAAGAAAATGCAGGACGCCAATCTCTACCTCATGAAACGACTTCAGCAAGACCCGGATCTACGGCATCGAGTCAAAGATCTTTCCATCAAGGAGTGGTACTTGGACGATTTGCCACCAATGCCAAAGATTATTGGTAGCCAGCTTGAGGACCCCTGGCGACCGGGAAAGTACTTTTCCACGACGTATGTGGATGAGAATGAGATGCGCTCGGAGTCGAAGGAGTTTGTGTCGCAGCTGTGCCGGGCTTTGGTGCTCATGAACCTGAGCTCGTTTACGTGGTCAGCTTTCACGCCAATACCAGCCAGCTTGATCGAAATCCTCGCATCTCGGCCATCATGCAACGTCCACATTCGACGCAACGAAAGAGCTTACGACGCTGTCATCTGTTCGTACTCGCCAGTCGTCAACCATGCCCATATCGCCAAGATGACCAGCCTCTGTCCACAGCTCACAACTTTAGAGTTGCTGCTTCCTCCAGAGGACCCCCTGATACTTTCTGCTCTAGGATCACTCATTGCGGCATCACCAAGACTGAAGTGTCTGAGGCTTTATGCTCTCGGGAAACTCTATGGTGGTCCCAAGATCCATATTTTACCCTTAAGGCCTGCGCGTGGAACCGTCTTCTGCGCAGTACGCACAATGGAATGGCTTCAAAGTCCACTGTTGACCAGTGGACGCCGCCTTGCGCTACAGGAGCTCGAGCTTGACAACTTTTGCGTTTGTGGCATTCAAGACTTCACTCTCAATGCCATCACCGACGTTTCTCGGCTACAGAAGATAGGGTTGTCGTGCTTCACCTTACTGGGCAGCGAGCATGACACTTACAATCTCCGAAGCTTTCGACTCCATTGCTTCAACCCAACAGCGAGAGAAGACCGATACTGTCTAAGATACTGGGCAGTAAGTGAAGTGCGAGAGATGCTGTCACGATGCAATCGCCTGCATGAACTCGAGCTACTAGACGGAGCGGAAATCTTGGACGAGCCATTGCTCAAGGCCATCGGAGCGAGGCTGACTCGCGTGAGTCTACCTAGAGTAGGCTGCTCAGGAAGAGACTCTGGGTACGATCTGGATCTGCTCAGTAGGACGTGCCTCGACTTGCGTGCTCTTGCTGTCGACGTTCCGAACACAAGGCCGGTAAGTCAAATTTCATGTGACGAGCTCGCGGGCACTGACTCTTTCAAGCTGTCTCGCTCCTGCTCTGAGCTTACCACATCGTTTACATCCCTTTCGGAACTGACGATTCGTCGGGGTAGCGAGGGATACCTTGAGGTAGACTTCTTCACGCCTGACCCCCACCACTATTCTACCAAGTTGTCCGACATTCCTACGATCTGGGACCAGCTGATCACTCAATGTCCCAAACTTGTGGAGCTTATCCTACAGTACGACTTCTGGAAGCCCTGGGACAGGGATGTTGGTTTCTTCAGTGCAGGCAGACCTTTCGACGCCCAAGTTGAGATAGGGCGCAGCACATTCAAAGCCCGAGTTGGCGATGAACTCACGAGAGCGCGGGGAAAGAGGCAGATAGAGGTGCTATGCCTGGAAATCGAGGAAGCCCGTCGCGCCATCAAGCACCGATGGCAGTGGCCAGAAGGCTACTACTTCACACGTCAAGGTGCTTGGACAGAACGCTTGCGCGACCTCGAGGAGAAGGTTATCGAGGGTCGGTATCTCGTCCGCAGGAAGACTCCGAATGAGCAAGGAGAGTTTGTGAGTCTTGTTCTGTTTGCACATATGCATCAAATGCTGACTGTAATAGTGGCAACGAGTGTATTAGGGAGCAAAGTGAGTGACGATACCCTGAATGGCTGTCTGCTAATAAGGTCGATCTATGAGAACAAAGCCTGATGCATCGGTCACGATCTGAGGTCCCTTGATCAAAGTCTGGATGGCCCTTCATGCCAGACATATGCATCATATGCTGCATATGCTGACCGCGATAGTGGCAAGTAGGCATGGCGTGAAGACCGAGTGCAGGCGAGTCACCATACGCTAGATTGCTGTGTGCTGAGGTTGATCTATGGTAAGATCGAGTGCACTAAACTCAGCACCGTAGGATGAAGAGCTGGACACACTTCACTACATCAGTATAGGGGTCCTCGAAGAAAGAGAGCGAGACCAACGGTGATCTAAGCACCATAGCCTGTTGACGTCCCCGGAAAAGGAAAAGAGCAGCAGCTTCACAACCACAGCACAAGAAGCAAGGAGGCCCACGAGGTTCTATAGAACATCAGGAGATGTCACTGTTTTCAAGAAGTCGGTCATATACAAGGTCGTTAAAATCTAGGGCAGACTGCCACCCATATGCACAAAAAGCTCTCCCAACACAAATCACCAATCGCCAATCGTCCTTGGTAGTACCAAGGTCTCAAATCGTCCCAGTATATCGAGATCACAAGAACTTCGCCAAAAGCCACATGCAAAGAGCTGGGTATCATCCCTCTAAGAAGCCTTCATCAGTCGTGATAAAAAAGCCATGCATGGTGAAGAATAGCTGAATCGCCAAGTAATAAGATCACTCAACCTATGAGCCCCGACGAGCGTCCTGGGCAGCACTGCTTCGTGAGCTGGGAGGCCCTCCACTGCTGTTGCTTTCACTTCGCGCGAATGTTACGCGTCTTGGGGTGTCCATGTCCGTCTTCATTGGGGACGCCTGGCTTGACGACGCAGCTGCACTGTAAGGCATTTGAGAAGTGTGTGGAGATCCCAGTTGGAACAGTGCTTGAAGCGCGTCGCGTTCGGCTTCGATTGTCTGGGTCTCTGTCCGAATGGTTGGTGGTCGACGTGGCGCCGCATTGACAGGCGTTCGAGGAGGCGACATAGCACTACCGTTGCTAGTTGTTGGGTAGAGTTGATGCCCGGGATGGGGACGTGAGCTAGATGTCGGTCTGATGTCTGGTGCAGGCTGCAAGTGCGGCGTTGGGCCAGACTGCTGTGGAGCATACGCGTATCCAGAGTAAGTGCCCGAATGTCTTTTCGACGGCGGTTGTCCATTGACTTGCAACGTGCGACTTGCATTGTCGTAGACCGACAAGCCCGCCGTCACGCCGCTGAGACCACTGGTGCTCGGCCGCGAGTCGATATGGGACATGCTGTTGCGATTGCTACGCGCTCGGTGTGCCGCCAGCTGTTCGACTTCGTGCAGAGTCTTGTGTTCCCATCCATGCTGCACCTTGGCCATTGCATATCCAAGTCTGGTCTTGAGCGTTGCCGCGAGTTCGCCAGCCTTGCTGCCCGACGAAGAGATGGACTCACGTCGCGAGTCCCGTCCTGGAAACATAGATGTATACGGCGTGTTGGAGAGGCTGTGGGCGTTCTTGACATGGCCGCTTGCGGTTCTCTTGGCACCATTCGTCGCGACCGGAGATGCGATGCTCATGGGACTGGCCAAAACGTTGTCGCCATTGAGATGTGGTGTACGACTGCTATTCTCTGGGGTGATATCCCGCTGTGTTTGCGAGTTGTTGGCAGTTTGTGCTGCATCTTTGGCTGCCTTGGATCCGGCCGATGACGACGGCGATGTGAGGTCGGTGTAGGTAGTGATTTGCGATAGGTTGCTGTCGCTGCCCTGCAAGCCTAGAGCATTGCTGCTTCCCGCGCTCTGCACGCTCACGAAGGACTCCTGCGATGCGGGAGCAGACAGTGTCTGGTGGTGATTGTGGTGGTGGTTGGAATCCGAGTCGTGGGCCGCATGCACTGTACGCGTCGTGGCCGGTTTGTGGTGGGGTTCCCGCATGTGCGACGTCTGCTGGTGCGATGCAGGCGCGTAGTTGGTGGCGGTCAGTGTTTCCATGGTTGAATGCAGGCTGGCCGGAAGACGGTCAGGACGATGTATCGGCGGTATCGAGTGTGTATGTCGGTCGCAGACAAGCGAGACGCGAGCGAGGATGAGTCGGGAATTGGCGTTGGCTGGTGACCTCTGACGACAACGCGGCTTCGCTCAACGCCCGGCTTCGACGCGCTCGAGTCTGATCTTGGATGGACACCTTGATGTCGGACGAGGGGATAAAGATGCTTCTGCCACGTTCAGCACATCAACAGATATCGCGAGACACGCGTGTTGCAACGAGTGTAGGTGCAATGGTCGAGGGTGGAGGATACACAAAGGGTGGCTAGTCGAGTGCTCGAGGACTCGACGGCGTCGGTGAACGACCCCACTCGTTGTGGCCACGGACCATCTCAACCGCGAACTCACGTGGTCGCTTTCAGCTCTCTTTCTCGCCTCAAACGCCTCCTTTTCCGAGCAATCAACGTGGATATACGTTATTGACATTTCATATTAGTTCTTATGGTCTACGATGGAGCGGCTACTTCACGTACTTCAGCCTGATGCGATGGCTTCGAAGCATTGGGTTTTCCGAGCTAAATCCTCGCCGTTACGAGTCCCTGCATCTCCTCTCCACCGACGTCAACGTCAAAGCAGTCTCGAACCCAGAAGAACGATTGCAAGAGCAACATTTCGACGATATACAGGCTCGAGTGAATAGGAGCTCGTGTGAGTTTCAAACGATAACGGAACGTACAGTCGATGCATCGTCGAGCGTCGTTGGAGCGACAGTGAGACGCGATTCTAACGCGTCAAGGTCTTATCCCATCTAGTTGCGGAACTTCAACAGTGCTGCACATCCTCCTCTTATGCCACATTCAGAGCATCGCATTCCAATGCAAACGCCAATATACTGAGACCAGCTCAAACCATATCAGCCTCACCCTGAACCTCACCCTGAGCCTCATCTTGCCTTTCATGGCCCATTAGGTCGTCCACCAACTCCTGGCCGGGCACTCTGACTGCTCGATCCAGATCGTATGGCAGTCCGCGATGTCTACCACGCATCATACAGACGCAGAGGATGATTTTGCCGGCTATGCTGAATTCACCGGAAAGGCAGGTGGTCTTGCCTGTGTAGCCCATGCTCAAGCCGACGTTGCTGTAGGCGCTAAAGACCTCGAAACCCATGTGGAAGATGTCGAAGTCCGGATCCGTTACAACCCGGCTCGCTTCGGTGAACACGATGAGCGTGGCAAGAGCAGCAAGGGCCCACATGTCGAAGCCAAATTGGTCCTTTACCAAATGCCACCAGCCACGATCCTCGGACTCCTGCTCTGGAACGACTCTATCCCTCGCCACATGACCATGATCATACTCGGCACTAGCGCGCATGTTGATGGTTATGGGATACGAGGAGATATACATCATTACCAACAGCAGCATCTGGATGCCTGGGTTCAGATTGGCGATGCTGAAATCTGTGAGTTAGCGCTCTACCACATCTGTAGGGCTCTGCGGATGTATCCACTTACTTCATGACAGTCGTTCCTGTATGCCGTGTGTTGACGGCTTGATACCACGCAGCAAGGGCACGCCTCCACATTGGAAGTGTTTGCACGCCATCGACGCCAAGAGGGAACTCTGAGAGCACCGGACTGTTGCGATCGAAGATGAAAGTAAAAACCGCCTCGAAAGTGTTGAGGACCACCGTGACGATCAACAGACGCCAGGTATGGTACGCAGGGAATAGGAGAAGGTTGCACCGGCGAGGATACTTCAGCAAGTACTTGAGACGTTCCTGGAACCGATGGTTCTTTCGCAAGCATCGGGTGGGAAGCCAGATCAGGAAGCGCACGATCACTGGCCATAGCGGGTTGCCTGCCCACGACATAGTGATCGAGACAATCAGTGGAGTAGCCGCGTCGGCAAAGTGCAACATTGAGTCTGGCGTCAAGGTCATGCCGAGGTTGTTGTACATTGAATAGGCCGTGAAGAACGCCCTACATGCGGTATCAGCATTGAGCTTTCCTATAGACACGACAATAGTCGTACAGAGTTGAGACGTACCACCAGATCTTGTGAATCCCTTGCGAAGCCAAATACTCGGAGTACCTCGTGGAGCCGATCTCAATCCAAATCCAGAGGGCTGCGAAGCCAAGGACAGGAACGATGACTGAGTAGCCTGTAGGAAGACATGTGTTAGCTTCGAGGCAAGCGCTTTCTCATGATAGGAAGACATACACAGTATGTATCTGAATAACGTGGACGCAGCATACCACTCCGTGGGGCGCAGCTGTTTCCAGTTCTGAGCCTTGTCGCGCAATGCCTCAATATCGGCAGCATTCGCGTGGAGTAAAGCGTCGTCCACAAGCGAGATTGATGACCTGATGTGCTCGTACGAGGTATGGGGTCCTGGCTCGAAGATTGCTGAGCCGAGACGATCGATCTGGTCTGCGGTTCTTTCGGCGCGAGTCTGGTTTGAAGTTCGAGTGTTCACACGCGCCAGCTCTTCATTCGCCCAGTGGATATGACCGTCCGGCGCGTCAGTTCCAACATTCGGACCCAGAGTAGCATCTACCACAGGAGCACCATAGACCGGTGATGTAGAGCGAGCAACAGAGGGAGTATCGCGTGAGGGGATTGCATCGAATAGCGAGAGTTCGTACTCTCCACTCCTCCTCTCAAACGACAACGGTCGATGATGCTCTGTCGACGATGGCCTTGGTCTGGTAACAGCTGTGGGAGACAGGGAAAGAATCTTGTCTGCGAATGGCCTCGTCATTTTGTCAATGAAGTACATCCGCACGCGGACGACGGCGCCGTTGACGGAGATTGCAGTGGTGACGTACGAAGACACGAGCAGAAAGAATTGCTGGTAGAATTTCATCTTGTAGAGATCAACACTGCGAAAGGTCTAGTCGAGTTTCCATCAAGCGAAAGAATGAGAGCAAAGGAAGCAATGAGTGGTAATGAGAGCCATGATGTGAGCGCGCGTGCGCTCGTGTTTTACTTACGGATTCAGGCCAGTCTGGGTGCAGGCGCTGACGGACATAAAGAGAGAGTTGACGGGGCTCATGTCAGTGTCGATGCCAATAATGGCCCAGCAGAGGAAAACCCACGCATGAAACCACGTATCTGCACAACATCAGTACGCGCTTTCCAGCGCTTGTCGTCCAGTGGACTTACAATGCAGTTTCACGAAGTTGGGCGGCCATTGTCTCCGCAACAAGGACCTCGTCGCTGCCGGTAAGGCGAGCGCGTACAGCACGACCGTGGAGAACAGTGACAGCAGTGGCCGCAGAACCCATTGCGCGACATGCGCAAGCGGCGCGATGATGCGTCTGTAGAAGAGCCAGAAGATCAAAGTTGCTCGTCGAGTGGTGGTGGTGAAGAAGGAAGCCATGGCTCGCGTTCGGGTAGCTGTTGAATGCTGTGAAAGGCGCTACGCCGGGTCTGGATATGCGCTGATATCGACGGCTTTCAGGAAGGGTTGAACCGAGGGCTTTGTGTCTGTCGTTGTCGTTATTTCTGCAATGCATTCTCCAACAACAAGAGGTCAAAGAACCGAAGAAGGTTTATTTGAAGTGCACGACGGTTGGCGGCGGAAGTCCTCGATCGAAAAGTAACCAGCCAGAGCCTAGTGATCTGTGGATTCACCTTGTTCTAAGTGACGAGAATATATAGAAATAGAATCCTGTTGAAAGCGTATAAGAGCTTGGATACTGGGCCAGTGTACCCATGCTATCGATCATGCTATATAGTCTGTAGTTACCTGCTGCGTAGTTTGCTCATCAGGGCACATTCTTTATCATATAAGAGACGGTGTTAGAAGAGTCTCATTCAACTAGTCAATCAAACCAAGGGGGAGCTGTAATCGATAAAGAGCTCCAAAGCCGACAGCAGGCGGCTTCGAATTCACTTCATGTCCTCGAGTCCTCACATGCATGTGCTTGCGTCCAAGCCAATGCCATATGATCCACTCAACGACAATACCACCGCATTGTGCCAACTATGCTCAGCCTCCGAGCTGCAGCACGGCACCGTGGCGGCCTCGTCAGACCATCCAGCCAGCTCCTTCGTAGGAGCACGCGACACATCCAGACAGCCACCGTGACCGACGCCGACATTGCCAGACTCGCTGCAAAGCCACTGCACCCTCTGACCCTCGCCGACCTGTGCAAGCATGGCAGACCTCCACTCTCGGAGCAGGCTCTGCTCAACAGCGCCAATTTCACCCTCGAGATCCTGCCTTCGCGTCTGGCTCACCGCATTCAGAGTCTACGAGCACTACCCTACATCGTAGTCGCCAACCCGAACGTTAGCAAGATTCATGGCAACTACGTTCACTCCCTGTCTACGCTCCTTCCCTACGCCGAGCGAAAAATCGAAAACCTGGAAGAGGAGATCAAGTTTACAGAGGTCATGGCGGATCTCGTGCAGACACACAGCAATACCATAGCTATTTTAGCAAGAGGCTTCCTCGAGGCACGGAAATACATCACTAAGGACGAAATCACCCGATTCCTCGACGAACACCTCCGAGCACGCATAGGCACCCGTCTCGTCGCAGAGCAGCACATCGCCTTACATTTCAGCAGCCAACCACATCGCGAACTGGCTGAGAAACCACACGAACTGGACACTCCTCCACCGTCCTACATCGGTGTAATTGACACTGCCCTTAAGCCTGCCGACATCATCCACTGCTGCGAGGACATGGTTGGCGAGATCTGCGAGCTCAAGTACGGCGTACGCCCAACCATCAACATCATCGGCGACCAAGACGCCACAATCGCCCACATCCCCATGCACATCGAATATGTCCTCACCGAACTCCTGAAGAACAGCTTCCGCGCCACGATCGAGAATGGCATGGAGAAGGAACCCATCGAAATCACCATAGCCCCAGCTCCAGCGGCCGAGGACGCCCACGCTACGCACGAGAAACTCAAAGCGCAACGGCAAGCCAACGAAGAGACTGGCGTCCCAGTAGGTATGGTCAGCAACTACGACCAAGGCAGCGTAGACCGCGCCTCCGACTCCAACGGACCCTCAGAGGCCACTTCAGCCAACATCCGGCCGCTGGACAAGTCAACGCCTGGCGTGACCATCCGCATTCGCGATCGCGGCGGTGGGATCAGCCCGGAGAACTATGCCAAGCTGTGGGAGTATGGATTCACGACGTTCAACGAGGAAGAGATCATTGATAAGGTCAGTGGAGGACGAGGCGGGGTGGACGCTCTGGACGCTATCAGTGGAGGTGCTGGCGGTGGCAGTAGTCTCGCGGGTTTGGGCTATGGTTTACCGCTGGGAAGAGCGTACGCGGAATACTTTGGCGGCGGAATTGCTGTGCAGAGTCTCTGGGGCTGGGGCACGGATGTGTATCTGAGCCTAAGAGGCGTGGGAAGCGTGGCTGATCGAGAGCGATGAAGATGAATGCAACGACAGATACGAAGCAATGAAGTGGGACACTTTTGCTATCGTCCGACACTATTACTTTCTCTTTCGATGAGAGACTACGCTTGCGCCCATAGTAACAGCCACATGGTCACCTAACGAGTCGCAGGGATATCATGCACCTTCGAGCGGCACTACGAGCGAGAGAGTGATGATATCAGTGAGCTAAAGTGTGACGGCATTAATGAGCCAGACACTGAGGACATTAGCAAGGACACAGCAGCCTGTAAGTGAGTTCATTCATTCGTCGCGGTCTAGGCAGACTGACTGTCTGACGTCTCAGACACCAGTAGCCAGTGTCCCACTCTCATTGCTATGGAGCCTGGCGACTTCAAGAGAAGTGAATTTGGAAGGGCATCAATTTCGAAGCATGCGTAAAGAAAGGTCGTGGTCTTGCGCGGAGCGCTCTACGGATGTTTGCCCCGCTGCACAAGGCATGTATATCTGCCATCTTAGGTCTATCAGACGCCCAAAGCGCCTCAAGTCGCCCGTGTTCGTTTATCCCTATCCTGGGCACCCACCCACCCATCCATCTAGTAGCCCGTACCCGCTAATTCAAAATCATCCACTCGCTCAACAAACATACAAAAGAACGAGACATATCTTATCCGATCAAGCCTCCCTGCCCCTTCGGTCCCGTTGAGCTTCATTCATCAACTCCACCTTCTCCTGCCGAATACACCATAAGCTCCACAGAACACCCACAACCGACGAGCAGAGCGTAACATAGTACGCGCTCGCATAGCAATCCCTCCCCTCATCACACGTCCTCTCACCTCCCTCGCCGCCAGGGCCACTCTTAAAGACCGAGTGGCGATCGAGGATGATGCCGTACGCGAGGTTGTAGATGTTGCCAGAGAGGACAGGCGCCCAGGTCATACAGCCCCAATTGATCCCAAGTCCGCTTGCGCCGAAAGCATCTGCGACCAGGGCTGGGTAGACGCCGAAGAGCACACCGTACGCAAGGCCTGTCAGGCCAGAGAGCCAAAAGAGGTGGAGAGGATTCTCGAGCGTGAGGGCGATAACCTGCGCGCCGACGAAGATGGAGGCTGAGGCCACGAGAGTCCAGAATCGAGAGGCGTGGCGATGGATGAGGAAGTCGGAGCCGATTCCTGAGGCGAGACGACCGAGGAATGAGCAGAAGGAGAGGATGCTGACGTGGGTGAGCTGGCGTTTGAGGATGAAGTCTTTGCCAGCTGAATCGTCGTAGTGGTGCCAGAGCGCTTTGGCGTTGTTTCCAATGTTGTTGATGGTCATGAGACCGACTCCACAGAGTAGTGAAAGCATGACGAAGAGCTGCCAGAACTTGGGTGATCGAGCAAGCGCCCAGCCAGTGATCTCGGGTCGGTCATGCTGGTGGTAGGGGTTCTTGGGCTCAGGAACGATGTCTCCAGGAATGTCTTCGTCCGAGCCGATCAACGACGAAACTTCAGAGGCTGGGTCGTTGCGGATGCTACCCTTGCTACCGCCCCTAGAATGCGATTGACGGGAGCTCGTCCGGTGATGCATTCTTGTGCTCTCGCCCAACGAGTCGTTCCTCTTGGCACTGGCTTGTTCGTCTTCGGGCACCACTCCATACGCTCCAGACTCATCTCCGGGTACATGTACCGTAGGCACAATCGCGAGGAAGATCATGCCAAAAGCCGTCATCGCGGTCGTTCCAAAAGCCAGCAATTGCAGCATGCCACTTGTATCCCCATTGAACAGCAGCGCTGCAAGGCTTGTGTAGAAGAAAGCACTCAATCCAAACGCACTCAACGGAAATGCCGTTGCCGTCCCCCGGTGTTGTGGCCAATTGCTCGCACTCGCCTTGATGGCTGCACTAAACGCAGTACATCCTCCCATACCCGTCAAAAGTCCGAAGAAACACAGAAACGGCACACTCATACTGCCCGGTCCTTTATCGTACGCGCTCTTTAATGGGAAGTAGCCTGCCGCGAGACATATACAGCCCATGAAGACTCCCCATCTCGGTCCTCTTGAATCTATCAGGATGCCGCCGGGGATGCCCATGGCATACATTCCGATGTTTCCCGCATTTCCAATCAGATTGATGTCGGTGGCGGAGAGTTGAAGTCGATCGGCGAACTGAGGAGCCCAGGCGGAGAAGCCATAGTTGGTACCTGTAGGACGATGTCAGCGATGCGATTGACTGATCGCCGTGTCAATGTACGTACCACAGCTCAATGCGATGACCGTTGCCGCGACTGAGGCCAGTATTCGGCGGTTTCGATGCGCCTGGTCGGCTGCAGCTGGTTGAGCGTGCATATCGTGGTTTGTAGACGTCGCGACGTGGTATCAAAGACGCAGTCCCAATTGAGGTCAAGAAGCTGACAACAGGCTCAGAAGCTATCGTCGACTTATCCGCCCTTGACAAGCGGTGTCTGCCGTAGGGTGCGTATGCTCATACGTACACGCCACGCATTGGAATGCCGAAGGTTCGGAAAGGGTGGTCGCAGGAGAGTGGAAGGAGAGATCGTAGTGAAGAGTGCTAGAAGGACATCGTGATGCGTGATGGGTTGATTGCCAGGGCACGACAGGCAAGCGAGGATGGTATCAGCAAGCAGCAAACGAACGACTAGGAGTGAGCAACAGCAGTGAGGAGGGTGAAAGTTGGCCGTGGATTGTCGCGAATGGCCGAGATAGGAAGGATCGAAGTGGCACCTATCTCCGAAGCTCGGCATCGGTCGAGGTCAAGGCAAGGGTCGATAAAGGGGTCTTTGTTGCCAGTAGTATCTTCCTCGAAATACATCGTTCATCAAGCGCTGCCACTTTGTGTGGCTTCTCCTACTCTGACCGTGCAAGGAGAACAGAGTAACGAATACAAGCTGGCGTACACAATAGTGCACGTACCCGGCTCTTAACAATTTGCTAGTCAGGTACCAGAACCGAAGTGGTGTGCAGCTTAAGGTGCCTCGAGATACATGTACGTACTCCTGAGGCATATAGCACAGCTACTTTGTATTCACGCGATTCTCCAAGGCCTGCTAGGCACGACTCGATCTCAAGATCCAGCATCGCACTGCGCCTCACGCAGTCTCTCTTCCAAAAATTTCCAGAACCCAAGAGCGACAATCACCTTGCCACGATCTCCACCTCTAACCCATGCCACTTCGTTGGAAACGAACCTACAAACGCAAGGCAGAAGGTCAGCAATTGTCTCCACAAAAGCCCACGCAATTGCATACCTTTCTCCACCCAAACATGTCCTCCAGGCCCTGGCCTCCCGTCCAACTCATTCAACACCTTGACATCAAAGTTCAAGTAAAAGCTCGCCAGCACCTTACTCATACACAACCAAGCCATATGCATCCCAATACACTTCCTACTAGGCCCACCGAAACTCAGGTTGCGCATCTCCATATCATATCTTCGCGCTTTGTCTGCCTCGAGCCATCGTTCGGGTTTGAAGGACTCGGTATCGGGGCCGAAGATGGAGGTGTCCATGCCCAGTTGCTTCGAGTTCATGCCGACGGTGTAGCCTGAGGGAATGTAGTAGCCATCGATGTCGATGCCTTCGGAGGGTGCTATGCGAGGGAGGGAGATGGCGACGTTGGGCCAGATGCGGAGGGCTTCGTGGAGGCAGGCTTGGAGGTAAGCAAGTTTGGTGGCTTCGCCGTACGGGACGGGGGTGTCTTTGCTGATGTTGCCAGAGGCGGAGGCGGCATCGAGTTCGGCGCGGAGACGAGGCATGACGGCCGGATTGCTGCTGATACCGACGATCACGGCGGCGAGCGTCCAGGACATTGTATCGACACCGGCGCCGAGGTCTGTCACGGCGAGCCTCACGCCCCAATGATCAAGGAAGTCTGGTTGCCTTTTCGTAAGTCGACGAAAGTCGTCGATGATGCAAGGCTTCGTCTCCTTGCCCTCAGCGAATGCTTGGCCATGTGCAACGATCTTGCTCATGCAATGCTTGTGAAGATCGATCAGTCTTTGGTAACTCATCTCCTTTTCTCAGGACTTACTGGAAAGATGGGCAGCCTCATATCCATTCGCCCACTGAAAAGTGTCTTCCACGGCGCAAAGCTCTTGTCGAGCTCATTAAGCCATGGTAAACTGCCAATCCATCCCCACCACGTCCACATACTGTGCATGCCCTCCATATGGCCATCGTCGCTCCCTTTCTCCATCGCGCCGTACTCACTTCCGAATGTCTAGAAACAAGGACAGTAAGTCAGCATGTGGGCCATGTTTGCAGGTCAAAGTCCGCAGCCACGTCGAGGCACTCACCATCTCAGTCATGACATCCACGATCAACAGCTCCCACTCACGATAAACATCCACCACCCTACCCTCCCCACCTACCTCCTTGAGTCTCCTCACCATCCTCCTCAAATTGTTATCTACATACCCCTCATGCCGCTTCACATTGGCCACCGAATACACTGGCGCCGCATACCTCTTCTGCACCCTCAGTTTCTGGATGTTCTGCTCGACCAACATATCCAGCTTCTCCCAGCTCACTGGCTGCGAAACATCGTCCGGGGCTTCGTAGAACCTGCCCTTTTTGAAACGCGTGCCTGCGCCGTAGACGGCTTTGAAGTGGGCCGGGTTAGAGAAGATGACCTCATCTGGGCTGATGCGGACGACGCTGCCGTACTTCCTATGTAGGGTAAGGTCGAGTCGAGGACGGCGGCCGTGGTAGCTTTGCCAGGCTATCCAGAGAGGTGTTACACTTGCGAGGAACGGACCGGGGATTCTCGCCAGAGGGTGGAAGGTGCGGTTATAGGCAATGTAGCCAAGGAGGAGGGCTAAGGGGATGTATAGGAACCACATGTTTCTCGAACGGTCCCGAGAGGTAGAGGAGAAATGCGATAGGCCGTAGGAGCTGTAGTATAGACACAAGGAAAAGGTATTCGTCTGGTACTTGTTGTATCAAGGTCTACAGCTCACCTACGTGCTTTTCGTCAGTACTCAGCTGGCTGAGAAGAAGATTGGTAGGATTCTATCGCAGGATTCTTCTCGGGAAGCAAGGAGGGCGTGATAGCCTGACTCAGCCTGTTGTTGATAGTCTTTGAGGTACGTACCTACATACCAAGGTAGGTATACGGCTGGTGTAGTGAATAAGCTCTGTAGTAATCCTCAAACGCCTCGGGCTATGTAGGGCAAACCCGAGAACAAGCCCTCGTTGTGCTGCTTTCCAAAGTCCGCAGTGCAAGGTAGCCATTGGCAGCGGCTCACAGACTTCGAGGGTTGTTCTAGGCATTCCGTCGGTCGTTGTTCGTTGTTCGCTTCTTCCATCCAGAAGATTTATGCATGGCACTGCAGCCGTCCTGGGCGTTCATCCGTCTAATGTATAAAGATCCCGCCTGGTACATCGGCATCGCTGCCATTGGGGTATCTGACCGATATGTCCTACTGCCGCATCAACGCAAGAGGGACGTGATCACCAGTAATCGCCGAACTTTCCGAGCACAGCATCGCTGTTCTTCAGTTCTCCATGCAGGTTGTTCAAAGCATCGAAATGCGCCGCGTACTCATGGCCTCGTAGTCGCTCAGCCTCCATATCGTCCCATGTCCAATCGTCTTCCGTGGTCTCTGCGCTCTTGCTGACGTTGGCGAGTTTCGAGCTCAGTTCGTCCGCATTCGCACCCGTGGTTCCGTGCGCGGCTGGTGTCGCTGGAGTGAAGATGGCCGGAGTGTCTGCTACCGACTCGGATCTCGGAGGGTATCCTACACCGGCCGGCCGAGGTGGTAGCAGTCTGGACCTCTCCAATACGATCTCCGGGTTGACCGTAAGCCTCCCCTTCTTGAAGACGTATCGCGCTAGACTCGTTGCGAAGATGTGTTTCGAGAAGTCCTGCTCTTCCTTCCTCACTGCCGCGTGTTGCTTCTTTGAATTCTTCCAAGGCTGGAGGACGTACGACTCCGGCTTGATGACACCCTTCTTAACGATATGCGAGACCGTGTACAGCCATTTACGATCCCACGTGAGAACTCTTGTGTATACCTCGAAGCCCTGCAGAGGCTCGATTTGCTTCTGGAAGAAGCAGGTCACTGCTCCCAGAGCAACGACGTAGTTGCCCTTGACTTCTACTGTTGAACTTGGTAGGCCCTCCTCATCACCTGCGTTCAATCTTGCCAGGCCGGTTCGGATCAGAGCACCCACGGCGTGGGCACGCGCAACGTCGAGATCGGCGAAGTACGTGGAGTTCGACTTGTGGAAGTTGTAGTCGGTGTCGTAGAGAGTATTGTATGATTGCGTTACGAGGGGAGCGAAGAGGTGTTTCGGAGGTATCGCGCGACGTTGGAAGTAGATCTGGTAGATGATGCCTCGTAGTACTCGGATCTGCATGTGAATACCTGGTTAGCATTCGACTTTCGAAGGTGTTCTTTGTCCCCGCATCCCACGTACATGCCAGACTCCAGGCAAATTCTTGAGGTTCAGTAACGCGCCTCCCACAATCAATGCCTTGAGCATGTTGGAACTCGCGGAAGCGCCAAAGTATTGAATAATGAGCTCTTGGACTGCAGGGTTTCTCCAAGCAGCTACGACGGCAGCCGAGATGGCCAAGGTACCGCCGACCACAGGCAGCCTGGTCGAGGCCGACATTGCTAAACGAAAGTGTGCGAATGAGTGTTTTGATGGGGACGAGAGCGTCGGCAAAGATTGGTTCCAGCTACCAGGTTATCGATTGCCGGATGACGATCGCGCGTTGGGCGAGTCCAGGGAGGATTGCTCTCAAGGGAATGCGGTGTCCGAACTTCTTATACAACTCACTCATAGCTGTCACAAGATCTTTTGTCCGGCGCGTATAGTGAGTATATACTCCATGGTACGAAAGCGACTGAGATCCGGTTCAGAGACCGGGGGCGAAAACGACCTGTGAGCATGGCGTATCAGCTTTCACGCCTCGGCAGATCTTATGTAGCTTATGCAGCCATGGTTTGCCAAATCGGTTCTGCCGCCCGCTACGGAGGTACCGCGTGCAGTGAGGCAAGTTGTGTACACCAACTCAGGGGAACGATAACGAAGACGACGAAAACCACAGCTGCGTGCTCTCTTATACAACGCTTGGGGCTGGTGAGGAGTCGGCTTCAAAGGATGTTCTTGTCGTGTACCATTCCACCTTTCGCAGCTCGCCGAAGTGAAGACACGCTCCTTGTACATGACCTTATGTTCACGAGCAACCCCTTGACACGTAGAGAGCACGTGAAGTTTAGCATCGCAAAAACGCATTGTTCAACACCGCGAGTACCCGTAAGCCGTGAAGCAAACAAGTTGTCGAGGGTGTTATCACGAAACGTCCTCCTGTTGCAACTCGCGCACGAATCGACATGCTAGTTACAACTTCTCCGATGGCAACGACACTTCTGACATTGCCTGCAGAACTTCGCAACGCCATCACCGAATTCATCGTTCCTCTCTCAGATCACTCAGATGAGTACACATCCTTCAGCCAGGCACTTCAACAACAGCCTACGCTGCTCCATACATGCCGACAGCTGCGAAACGAGCTACGGCCCATGTACTTCTCAACGCTGCGGCTGGTCGTCCAAATAAAGGACCCCGAGATCCGGCATTTCCAGCATTTCCTGCGAGCGGCCGACGAGCGCGTGGTTTCTGCGTTGCAGAGATTGAGCCTGACTTTGCCATGCCCCGGGTATGCTGAATTCAATAATCGACGTTGGTACAAGCGGACACACAGTGTGCTCTACGACATTCAAGTGTCGGATGCTGGTCGTTTGCGGAAGACAGAACGTCATGGTTTCTGGGTTGGACAGGGCGGCCGCATGAGGTTTGGCCAGTCCATGCGTCGTACTGATAGCCTTGGATACTCGACTTGTGTGCATTGGGGCGAGCTCCCGGTCGATGTCGAAGATTGGGATGGTGGCTGTTTTCGAAAAGACAAGCTCCTTGCTCTCATTGATGGACTCTGTGCTCATGGACTGGTGATGGCCCGTCTTGGTGGTGACAGAGGCGGCGAGTAGCATGAGTCTTCGCACAAATCATCATACCGAATGTCATGAGCCTGTTTCGGAGTGGAGTTGTCCTCTTCCTATCCTTCGCCGCCTCACTTCCCACCAAACCAACCCGACCATCCCTTTCCAGATCCCTCTCTCTTCTCGTCCTCGCTCATCGGAAGTACCTTCGTAGCCTCAAGAATCTCCGGTCTTGGTGCTCTCAACTCCTCTTCCTGATGTCTCGTAACCTCCGTGCTTCCACCCTGCTCTTCAATCGCCAGTCTCCGCGCCCTCGCCGCCAACCTCCGGGTCTTCAATCTCTCCAACTCCTCCGCGATCTCCTCTCTGTCGAATGGAATGTCGTGCGTTTGGCTTCGCTTGGGCCAGAAATCGGGGACGGCGAATCGAGAGTCGAGGTTGATGCCGAAGTAGTACATGAAGCCGATGGGGAACATGATGTACATGCCGAACTTTGAAGGTTATGTTAGCTGGATGGGCATGTGTTTGGCGGATTGAATGAGCGGACCTTGAACACTTCGAGATTCGGGCCGCCCATCTTGGATGATTTTGATGGGGACTGCTGGACCTGGTTTCTTCGTGTAGAAATTGAGAATAGGAAGTCTTGAAGAAGTGGAAGTGGAAGTCACAGGTCGATGACCTGACGACGAATTGAGTTACGATCTGCGGATCCTGGTCTGTGCTTGTTCAGACATCACTCTCCTACTTTCACCCATGCTTTGCTCATCGACCATCGATTAAGACAATAACGGCAGCCCTTCTGCAATTCATTCTGGTGCTTGACCTTCGATGCAAGTCCGCGTCTTGTTCCATCCTGACTCGTTGTCTTCGCTCGACGGCAATACATCTTCCTTCTTTCCCATCTTGTGCTTGCATGACGTTATGCTCTTCCGTTGTCTCTCTCCTCTTAGTTTGAATGGTGTACTCCTCGGCCAGTCGTAACGGTGTGTCAATAGCCTGCTGGTCTATGATGTGGTCAGTAACATATCTTTGACAATTGTTGAATCAACATACAGCTCAGATGTTCTTTCCCAGCGACTCGCAGAAGATGCGATATTTAGGACAGTTTGGGCCCTTCTTTAACCGCCACTGCTCCATACCCTCGTCCTCTGGTGCGGAGAACAGCATGACTTGTCCGATCTTTCGATAATAGTAGGTGCCAGGGAATCTGATGTCGAATCGACCGAGTATCTGGTCGACCGTGGGATCGCTGAAGTCAATCTCGTCAATCTCCTCGTCAAGATCTTCGTCAGAAGTAGATGACAGCCACTCTCCGGCAGCTTCGACGATGTCGCGAATGCGCACTCCTGCTGGACGCTCGATTTCGCTTCGGAATAAGGACGAGCCGACTCTGCGAAGGACGACGGCGGTTGCTGGTGGCTGGGTCAGGAACATGTCCAAGTATGATGTCTGGACGTCGAGATGTAGTAGTGGGTGCTCAGGATCTTCAGAGACGTGCGACCGCAAGACCTCGTTGGTGATGTTGACGATGTCGCCGGTCCAGGAACGGACGATCGGGTCGTCGTTGTTGCTCGTGGCGAGGCTCAACAATGGGTTGGCTCTCGCCAAAACTGGGCAATGAACCCCTGTTGGCGCATCTTTCGATGGCACAGTGTCCATCGCAGCCTTCGTGTCGCCTTCTTCATCTTGGTAGCGGTAGAGCGTGATGACACGCTCTACGGGCACGGCGCGCAGGAACAGCTTCTCCTGCAGCTTCTTGCTGCCATGAACGGCGCCCCGAAAGCTCTTGTTGACGCGCTGGGAGGCGAAGATCGTTTCAATAGGTAAATTTAGGAGAACGATCTCCAGAAGCTCGGCGATGTCGAAGAAGCGCGGAGCAGCGCTGCCCTCGTACTCTTGGGCCATGGTGTTGTTGTTGCAGCTATCCTCCGCGGTCAACTTCGGCGCGGCTTAAGCACGCTCGCCCACAACAAACGGTGCATATCCCTGGCAGGCAACCACTACCAATACCTACAGACTTGATCGCAATGGCACAATCGTCAGCCTTGACCGTGGGAAACAACATAAAGATACACGCCTCTGATCAAAAGATCCAAATCCATTGTGAGCTTCCCTATTCCACACCCACAGACTCGGTTGCAAAGGCGCAGTCGCCAACATGGATGGTTGGAATCAACATAACCACGAAAGCGTTTGACTGACGATGAACATCCCTGGCAAACGATCTCTGACCATGCCTACCAACCCGATTGCAATGGCATAGTCGCCTGTCTCAGTCCTGGGAGACGACATAACATACACGGCCCTGACCAGACGAGAGGTACCCAGCGAGCCGTCCCAAGATATACTAAGATCCCTCCCTTGACAACGCGTCCCATCTTTCTCTAGCTCATGTGTATCCTTAGTCCTCAGCTCAATGGTATCCTTGGACCCAGGTTCACTCGTATCTGGGGCTGCTGGCCACAACACTCTCCGCAGGGAAATGGCTGGATCTACCCACCAGATGACCATACCGTAATCCTCCTCGCGTACCAACGCATCCTGCACATGAACTTTCAACCACCACGATTCCTTCGAATCATCTACTACAACGATGGGAGCAGTACGGCCATTAACGAGCAGTGTGTGGAGCGAATGATCAATTGGTCAGGCGAAGAGCTCAACACATGCCACTACATCAATATGGGACCCTTCGAGGAAAGCAGAGAGCGACACTAATGGATACGGATGGCTGTGTACTATGGTCGATCTACGGAAACAAGGCTTGATACATCAAGCAAGATCTGAAGGTCTCTGTTCTTGCAACACCTCCACTCACAAATCCCTCCCTCACTCACTCACGCCGCTCACAATCTCCCAGTTCACCTCCTTTTGATCCTTCGGCAGAATCCAAGCCTCAACATACAACCTGCGATCACCCTCCTTCGCTAACTCTTCGTCTAAGAACCACTTCAAGCTTCCTCTCTCAAACACATACATTCGATTGTCACCCTTCTGCGGCAAGACCCAGATATCGAGGCGATGATCGGCCCAGACGACCTCGCCATTCTCTTTGCGGAAGAGCTGACCGATGTTCAGACTGTCGAACGGGTAGAGTTTGCCAAATTGGAACAGCGCGTTAGTGAGCGCAGTGACGATGGCGGCCTTGGTGCCTTTGCCGCCGGGGGAGACTTTCATCAGAACATTGGCTGGAAGGCGGATGTTCTGCTGACGAGGCAGGGCGTTGACAATGCGGACCGCGAGCTCAATAGGCTCGTTTGAGATCGCATCCGTGTGCAGTCTCTCAGCAAATGGACGCTCGAAGTCGTTGAATGTCATCGCAGGTAGGCATGGGTTGTTTGGCTCCGGGAGCTTGTGCTTGACATTGAAGAGGACGTTTCGTCTGATGATCTTATGGAGTTCTTTGCTGCTGGTGTGGTACTCCTTGTATTGAGGTTCGAGAAAAGAGGAACGATGGAGACCAATTGGGGAGCGGGGGTTGCTGAGGTCGCCGATTGTGACGCCGTTGATGATGCGCTCGATGACTTCGACTGTCTTGGCCATCATAGCGCTTGTGCGGCGGTCGTAGGCGGCATAGAGACTGACGCGGAGCGGCTCGTGTTGAGTGGACTCCCGGTCCTCGGTGACTTGCCAGGAGGCGATGCGGTGGTAGGCCCATTGAATAGCGGATGAGGCTGGCTCTGGGTATTCACATATGCCCTGGTCGTCTGGCATATCCTCTACCGCAATGGCGACGTAGACAGGAATGCATGGTAGCTGACCAGTCTGAGCCAGAAAGTACAGCTCCTGGTCTTCGAAGAAGTCTCGCAGAGTCTCGAAACGGTAGCAGCCTCGCTCGTTGCCGCCAAGATAGATGTCGCGGCGATCGTCGAAGCTGATGTTGGCGGCCATGTGAATGCATTTGCCATTCGACTTGAGGAATCGCATGTATTCTGATTGCGAAGCTCGCCACTTGGCACATTGACTAGCGATGGCGGTGTTCAAATCCTCTCTGGAAGAGTCCAAGCTGATGATGTCTCGGTGGAGACTGACGTGCTTCTCAACGATGGCCCCGTTGTGGTCGATGTGCTGTTCGACGCTGATGTGGACTGAGATCACGACTGGGTCTTTGATGCCGACATGGATGAAGTTGTCAGGCTGAACATCAGAATTGGTGGCGTCTTGGAAGTTTTCTCCATCGATCGAGCCCTGGCGATCGATCTCTTGAGACTTGGTTGGCGTTTGCGGTTCGTCAGAGAAGGAGGATGGAATGGAGCAAGACCGAGCTGAGGATAGACGGATCGTGATGGACTTCTTTCGTGGAGCATCGTGATGGCTGTCCAGTCCGCTGAAATGAAAAGCATCATTCTTCGATCGAACAGGCGTGGTTGGCTGTGCCATCCCTTCCATGAGGTTGGCGTTTGGTGCTTGAGGGTTTGTAGCCAGCCAGCGTTTGATGGTGTTTCCGGTAAAGCCAACCGCCTTCGTGATGTGATGCATCTCTTCCATTGTGGACCAAAAGGAAAAGCTGCTTGGGTTACGATACAATCGAAGACAGCAGTAAACGTGAGACGTGAAAGGAAGAGCTAAGACATGCACGTTGTGTTTGCTAAAGCTGCAGGGGAGAGACAAACGGCATCCGTTGGAAGACAGAGTAGCGAGACGGGTACTCACCTCAGTCGGTTGTGGCTCCCGAGCCTTGCATGCTGCCATCCTCCTTGCCGTCTTCATCGCTCGGGTTGGGCATCAAATGCGCCTCCATGTACAACTTCGTATCACCGCTCTTCAGCATCTCCTTGCTCAAATACTGATGCAACTGAGGCCCGCCCATCTTGAAAGCCCTTAACTTCTGCATTTCCTGGCCCTGCGGCATGACCCAGAGAAGGATTTTCCACTCGTCCTTCAAACCTCCGAACAGTCGAGCAGGCTGTGAGCCTGACTCTTCAGGGCCACGGTAGCTTGTCGCGAATGTCTCAAGCTTGTTGTAAAGCCTTTCACAGATACGGTTGAATGTTTCTCTATCTGAACCCTTGACAGTGACGAGGACATTCCTCGGCATTGGGATGTTCTCACCCTGCAAATCGTGGAGGCAGTTCTCGATTCGTATGGCGAGATAGATGAGTTCGACCTCCTTCTGGAGAGAGACAGTCTCGTTATCTGTTGCTGGCTCATATGGCAACAGGCTGATGTAGGGCAGCGTCGGCACGCCAGGGTCGGGAGAGCTGTCGGGAGCCAATCTTTTGATGTTGTCCAAGATCGCTTCTTCCAGATACAGGTCGACGAATTCACTCCATCGATGTGCCAGAACACCTTGGTAGAGGCTTACGGGTTCAAAGTCGACAGGAAAGCGTTCATTACTGGCTCGTGAAGCTCCGATCAACAAGTCATTGAACCTGCGGAAAGGTACTTGAAGGGGCTCCCATGAGGTAGGGGTTGATGACTTGTAGCGAGCGACGAGGGCGACTTCCATTGATCTGGCATCCGTTATTGGCATTGTGCCGTAAAGATGGTAGCCATATGTGGGAACATTCTCGACACGCATCATGCCAGTCTCGGCCTGTTCTGGGTAGTCGATAAGGCCGACTGAAACATCAATGATGGGCCTGCTTTGAAGCGCTTGTCCGCTGGTGAAAAGATCTCTTATATGTTGGGCACGAGACCAGCAGTAGTCGAGCTCTTTTGCTTCACGGATGTTATTTCTGGCCGTTTTCTTGGCGTCTGCGTTGGCCATGATCACAATCTTGAAGGAGGTCTTGAGTCGTTCAGTGTCGCCACTGGCATTGTAGGTGCCGACCCGTTCAGGGGCATCGCGTTCAGTGTTCTCGTGTCGCTCCTTGACGATATTCAGCAGGTCTGAGAGAGGCGTGTCGAGAGAGATGGTGACGCCTGGAAGGCTCTGTTCGTCAACGCAAATGAACTGAGTCTGCAACCATCGATCGTAGCCGCGAAGTCTCGACTCATCCAGCTCTGACCGTATGATGGACGTTGCGTTCGTGGTATGTGCATCTCGCTCGTAAGTCTGGCTGACCGGCACGATGTACGCCTCTAAGTAGAGTCGACGATCGCCGTTCTGATTGGAGCCTTCTCGCAGGAACTGGGCCAAGGGGCCATGCCACCAGAAATAAGCTTTCTTCCGTCCTTGAGGCAGTACCCAAAGATCGAGTGTCCAGTTCTTCTCCTCTTCTGGGCGGAAGAGATCAGTGTGGGCACGTAGAGGCAGCAAATTGTCTTGCAGATCCTGCCGTAGTTGGTCGCGAATGGACTGTGGCGTCGAGTCGCAAGGGGCACTCAGCGACGTCAGGTCTATGTGCTCGAGTTCAGTTTGATCTGCTATGTGCTGGTTAACGAATCGTACAGCCACGAGAAAATTTGCATCTCCAAGGGGCGCCTCGCAAGAGGAGTTGTATTTCTGAAAGCTGAACTTCGGCACAGTAGGAATGTTTGCATTGGATATGTTCAGCGCAGTAGACGGCTCAGTGTTAAGACGTCGCACGACTTCACTTTCCAATTCAAATGGGTCCTCCTGGTTGAAGCTTGCAGCAAGGACTACTCGCGGGCGTGGAAAACCCTCTAGCGGCGTTGGGTTTCGCAAGTCTCCGTAAATCTGTCCATCAATGCGCCAGCCCGGGACTGCGAGTAGCTCGATCGAATGTGCAACGCCACTCGGACACACAGTAAGGTGCATCCTACGGCTAGGTTCCAGCGGCGGGCCTTGCGGCATGTCATGCAGGTTGCTGGCGGTGGTGCTCACGTCGTAGCTGATGGGAATGTAGATATGATTGTTGGGTACGAGAAAAGTATTCGCCTCGGTGTTGAGCGGCTGAACAGTCACGTCAACTACGACGTTGATTCTCATATCATCCCAAGGCCGAAAGAACAAGTCGTTGACTAGCTCGAAGTTGAAGATGCCACAGACATCTGGTCGCAGGTAGCGGTCTCTCCAGTCGCCGAACTCAATCGAAGGCCGCATGTGGACCTCCTTTTCCGACTCTCGTCGTAGGCGATCAATGAACGCGCTCTCGTTCGACTTCTTCGAAAGCAGCGCATCTCTCAATATTTTGCTGAACTCTCTTTCGCTCGCCAACGGGTCGATGGTGCGTTGAAGAGGCACCCAGTCGTTGATTGTGTCCGTATTTTGGGTTGAATCCTTGCATTGAAAACTGATCGTAATTGGAATGTTGCTGGCTTCGCTGGTCGTGCTGGAGGTAGTAGCGGACTGGCTTGAGGGAGACGGGGATTCTGATCTGGCGAGAGTCGTATCTGGGTCGGTAGTTTCGGGTTGTTCATCTATTGAAGCTTGTTCATTTGTGGTGGCTTGTTCATCTGTGGAGGCTTGTTGATCTGTGGACGGCTGTTTATTCGTGACAGGCTGTTGGTCTGTGGAGCCCTGTTCGTCTATGAAGGACGCATTCATTGCGGGTTCGGCTTGTTTCTGGGGCGAGGGATACAGATCAGGAAAGTTGCGGAAGCTCTCTTTCGTAAAGCCAAAGTCGCTTGACATGAGTCTGACTTGTGTAATGAAGCGGAGAAAGCAATGTTGAAGCGCAGTAAATATATGAAAATACACAAAGAAAGACATTATCTGCAATTGCGACCGATCTCGCACTTGATTGCTGCAGCGAAAGATACTAACCTTCTGATGGTTTCCATAAGCAAAGAGTGGACAATGCTATGGGTTTGTGGAAAATGGACACCAGGTCTCGCATGGAAATCGTGAGGCATCGCTTGCGGGAAGCCTAGGGAGTCTCTGCGATTTGAAGGCAATGTCTCTAGGCCTCTTCTGCAAATGATTGCGATGCCCTCATGTCGGTCCTGCCAGACTGAAAGACGGCCATGTGTGGAAGAGCCGCTTTCCACGTCGAATGAAACAGAGTATTTCAGTCAAGAGCCTTTGGGAGAACAGTCGGGTTGAGGTGGGCCGTTTTCCTCGCTTCAAAAACTCTTTCCCGACGAAGCAATGACATGTACTCGGTATATCGTTTGCAGAATCATGCTGCTGGGCCAGGATAGTAGAGAACTGCGGCATGCGGTGGCGTCAATAATGTCCGTCGGATGGGCGTGGAAGAGAAAGTCTCAGTGAGATGGTGACAAAGCTGTGAGGTTGGGGAGATCCAATGACGAGTGGTAGATTTGCCATTATGGGCCCACGTTTCCACCATCGGGAGTGACAATGCGTAGGAGCTGCCGTCAGCGTCATCGGTCGGGCCGGTGGTATCGCGGGATGAAGCAAAGGTGCGTGTAGCCACGATCCGAGGTAGAAGCGAGTATATAAGAGGTGAGTAAAGCAGGTTTACCCTCTCGGATTGACGTTGACGATCATGGTTAGGCGCCTTGCCGGCTCGCTCGGAGTCAAACCTTGGCAAGTAGCTCGCTGTCCGTGCTTATAGTTAGGCGCTTGCTTAATCTAGTAGTGATTCGCGTTAGTATCGCGTTCTCGAGTCGTGTTGTGTTTAAGGCGTGTAAGCAGTTATCTATAGACCTATTAATCTACCTCTTTTAATAATAAACCGTTAGTTAATCTTACTAGCTCTATTAGCGGCGTTGTAGGAGTCGGAGGCGTAGGCACGGACAATTAAAGAGACTGCAAGATTAGCTCCTATAGATAATAGTAAATATAACTATAAACACTTCGAATAGTAGCTAGACGACTTACCGGACGTTAACGTACGGCTATATACGCGGTTTAAGAAGCAACAGTTAAGGAGGTTAGCGTTACTATTGCTTAGTAAGCAAACCCTCCGGTTTCGTGCCTCTCGGAACAAGTATTATAAGAGTAAGCCGGAGCAAGCTCTGTACCTTATATGTTAACGACTATCCTATCCGAAGCGGTATTACGACATCTATATAGGTCGTAAGAAAGCGTAGATCTCGTATATATTTAATAGCACTATCGAACTACTGTATAAGTAATAGAAGGGGTTAATCTATTAGTAGCTAGGCTTAACGATTAAGAGACTCGAATCCTATACCTAAAGGACTAATGCGGCTAGATACGGCGGCGGTTTGCTCTAGGGGTTTATTAATAGCACGTTCTTCGAGTTTGTAAGGCCTAAGGACTATTAAAGACAGTTAGTAACCTATGCTAGGTATTATAGTGCTAATAGAGAGAAATATTAGTGTATTACTACACCGGACGGGCTAGTAGCGCACGTATTAGAGCCGTTCCTTAGTCTAGCGAATAACTAGATAATGTACGAGGAATCCGGCGTACGTTAACGACTGCAGGCACTCTTCGCGGGTAGGGACTAGGAGTTATATTTGTACGGCGATAGTGCCTATTAATTATGCTTTAGCATTATTAATCTATTCCGTGCAGTAGCCGGAGGTTAGAGGTACTTAACTAAGGAGTAAAGGCGAGCTAACTACTTCTACTTATAAGCTCGGATTTCCGTCGAGATAGCGTTCGGCGACAACTAGAAGTACTAGACCTACGCTAATAGGGGTAAAATGCTGCGATCTAGCTACTAACCGGTATTAGCCTATCGCCTTATGTCTGTATTATTATAGAACTACCTTACGTATATACGGTTCGAGGAGGAAGGACGTAAGAGTACGATTACCGGCATATTCGACTATAAGCCGCCCTCGCTAGAGGAATACTTATTCGCCGGCGTTAGGCTATAACACGCGTAGGGGGTGCCTAATAGCGCTAGAAACGCGGAGGGTGCTAGATAAGGTCGTACTCGAGATATTCCGAAAGTGTAAAGGGCAGAGGCGATAGTTAAGTAGTAATGTTAATAGGTTTGTTGTAATAGTTACGAAATTAGAGGAGGAGTTAACGTTAAAAGAAGGTTAGAGCGGGTAGAGCCGGTGTGTCTTAGCGGGAGGAAGTAAATGAATTTATATATTACTAACCTCCTTGCTAAATTAATATCTCTATTAATAATAGTCGCTACGCTTGCATTTTGAAATATGTTATAGCCTATAACGCACTAAATAAACGCTATATACGTCGTAAAGGGTGCAGTACTATATAAATAAATAACTACATTAACAGTAACCTTAACATATAAAAGCTAGCCTAACTACTTATAACGCGCTAAAACCTAAGCGAGCCTACCCTTAGGCATTAATCTTAACTCTAACTTCGTTAACTTTCTTAAAACTTCTCGTTAACCGCCTTTATTAACACTACTATTACTACGACTGCCCTATACGCTACCGAAGAACCTTATTATTATCTCCTTTATCTCCGACATAGTATTCTTAATACGGTCTATTCGCTCCGCTACTACAGCGCCGCTAGCGCCGCTATTAAAGCCGGAAACGAAACTGCGAGCAAGTTTACGATTTACAGTACGATTCGCCTCCGAATTACGCTCTATTACCCTAATCGCTGCCGTAAAGAGACTAGACTAGCTATTACGAATATCGTTAACCTACGTCTAAGCTCGCTTCGTAATACGTCTCGTTACTCGCTCTGTAGAAGGTCTAATACGGCCGGCTCCTTCGTCGTCGTCGTCGCTACTAGACTTATAGTTACGCCTTAGCCGCTTTAAACCTATGTTCTTATAGACTTGCTTACGAGCTAACACCTCCGCCTTCGTTACTTTATCTTACTAATCTTCTTTTAGACGTTTGTCTCGCTCTTGCATTATAAGGTGCTAGTCTTTACATAACTGCTAGAACTCGGACATCGTAGATCGACCCGTAGTAAGTATTACGCCTTAACGCTTAGACTCCTCGTATTGCGGTATCTACCCCTTTATCCTCTTATCGCTCTTTTCGGTAGGGCCGCCGGTAACAGTCCTCTAAAGACGAGAGTAAGTAAATCTATACTGTTACTCGATAGCAGTACCTATAGTATTATAGAAGCGAGTAACAGACTCCTCTTCGAGAAACTTCTAACGATTTTAAAGGAGTGTCTACATAACTATTATCCGTAGCGCCTCTATAAACCTCGTCTTCTTCTTACGAGTCTAGACCTTATAATTGCGCTTACTAATATACTCCTCCTTTTTAAATACCTTATCTTTAAATATAAACCTAACCGGAGGTTATGACGACGGAGGTTATAAGCTCGCATTAACGACAGCGTAGCTAGCTAGACTCGAATCGACGACTTAACTAGATTAACGAGATTCCGCGGCCTAAGCTAGTACCTCCGGCTATACTACAGGCCCGGCTATAGGCTCTCCGTTTACTAGCAACGCCGGCGAAGAACGAGCTTTGTATTAGGGTAGTTACTCGTACGGCGGTAGGCCTAAGGGCGTATCTAACGAGATTACGATCGGCCGGTAACTCGGAGTCGCGAATCTAGTACCCTCTAACTGTCGGATTAGTAGCGAGACTAGAGCATAGATTCGCTTATAGTATAACCCCCTACTGCCTTAACTACTACCTCTACCTACTACTAGATTATACGGAAGGTTATAAAGGGGTAGGCCTAACCCCTATAAGCTCCGCATTAGTAATGAAGGCGAGTCCGGCTGCGGCGGCAATAGTAACGACGATAGAGGCTAACTATTAAAGTAGGTATAGGCATTAATACGCGCCTTATTACCTACGGCCGGAGTTTAAGATCTATTCGAAGGCAATGCTAGCGGCGACGAGCTCTATTACTAAGCCCTATTAATCTATAGCTAGTGCTAGTTATAAGTAACTATATTGTTTAATAAGAGGTAGTAGTTAACGCAGACAGGTTACTTAGGAGGCATAAGATAGACGTAACGCGCTCGCGTTAAAGAATGAGGTTAAGATAACCCTTAAGGTTTGAACTACAACGTCGACTATACTATAAAGAGATTGTTAACACGCTAACTATTATAGTTAGAGCAGTAACTCCGAGCAGTCGATCTATTACCGAATTAAGCAAGCAGCAATCTCGAGCCGGCCGCTCCAGTACCTTAAACGACACCAATCTAGCCGGAAATCGATAGTCAGAGCTGGTAAACCTGCTCTAGTGAGTGACAGGACAGATTGATGAGATGAAGTGGTCGTGGTTGGAGTCGACTCGACGTCGGGGTTTAGGTAAGCGAGATCCGATCTCCCCAGAAGTGGCCTGAGCTCGCTGAACATCGTACGAGGAGCCGTGCAGAGGTAATTTGAATTTGACCGCTCGCCGCTCACGCCCGACTTTGATATCTATTACACCTCCATCTGCTGCTGCTGTTTCTCGTCCAAGAGCAGCACAGTCCTCCGCGACTTCGTTCCAGCCGGCGACTGGATTGCTACGAGAAAAGAGCAGGGAAAGAGGCATTGGCAATAATTCGTGCCAGGAACGAGAAGTACCGACTCAGGAACGACAGGCCTCCGATTGGAGCGCGACAATACCGCAAGAGCAACACCACAACCCATTGAACAACCGCCTGCAACATGGCTTCAATAATGGAGGCTTTTAACGCCTCGTCGACCGCCATTCCAAACACCATACATGCTACCATCGCATCCGCCAACACTGGCATCCTCAGCAAAGCGTTCGACAATGCCTCGCCCGTTAGCTGGTTTGGCGTCTTCCTCACCGTCTTCTTGGCTGCCATTGTATACGATCAGAGTAAGTTCTACAACGATTGAACGTTCAGCATCGTTGCTAATCAGCATCGCAGTGTCCTACTGGCAACAAAAAGGTCCCCTCGTAGGTGACTCGTGGAAGATCCCATTCGTCGGTCCTTTCTTCGACAGCGTCAAGCCTTCCTTCGAGAAGTACTACACCAAGTGGATGTCCGGTCCTCTCTCCTGCGTCTCCGTCTTCCACAAGTTCGTCATCATCGCAGCCACCCGCGACACCGCACGCAAAGTCTTCAACAGCCCAATGTACGTCAAGCCATGCGTCGTTGACGTTGCACACAAGCTATTGAGGCCCGAGAACTGGGTCTTCTTGGATGGCAAGGAGCATGTCGAATACCGCAAGGGTCTGAACGGCTTGTTCACGCGCAATGCGCTCGAGACCTACCTGCCAGGTCAGCAAGAGGTGTATGCCGAATACTTTGAGGACTTCCTGCGGGAGAGCCAAGCTGCGAATGGCGAGGCGAAGCCATGGGTCTACAACCTCCGCGAGCTGATGTGTGCGGTCTCTTGCCGCACCTTCGTTGGCCATTACATGTCACGAGAGGGTGTCAAGGCCATTGCCGACGACTACTACCTCATCACTGCTGCTCTCGAGCTCGTCAACTTCCCCATCATCCTTCCATTCACCAAGACTTGGTATGGCAAGAAGTGCGCCGACAAGGTTCTTGAAGCTTTCGCCAACTGCGCTGCGAAGGCTCGCGTTAGGATGAGGCAGAAGGGTGCTGAGCCAGAATGCATTATGGACCGCTGGCTTGTGCAGATGTTGGACTCAGACCGATACCGTGCCCGTATCGCCAATGGCGAAAAGGTGCCAGATGAGGAGAAGCCGGCAATGCTCCTCAGGAACTTCTCCGATCTCGAGATCAGCATGACCGTGTTCACTTTCTTGTTCGCCTCGCAGGACGCCACTTCCAGCGCCTGCTCTTGGATGCTTCAGATTTGCGCCGATCGACCAGACATTCTGCAGAAGGTGCGCGAAGAGGGCGACCGATTACGACCAGATCACAACCAGGACGTGTCTCTTGAGCTTCTCGAGAAGATGGTGAGTCGACTCATATACGGTGTTTCGGACTGCATACTGACAGTGTTATAGGAGTACACCCGTGCCGTGGTCAAGGAGACCCTCCGCTACCGCCCGCCAGTCCTGATGGTCCCATACGTTGTCAAGAAGGACTTTCCCATTCCAGAGAGCAACTACGTTGCCAAGAAGGGCTCGATGATTGTGCCATCTACCTGGCTGTCTCTGCACGACCCCGAAGCCTACGAACGACCCGACGAGTTCGAGCCGATGCGATGGATTACCGGCAACGCAGAAGAGCAGGGCAAGAACTGGCTCGTGTTCGGCACTGGCCCTCACTACTGCCTGGGACAGACATACGCAACTCTCAACCTCATGCTTATGCTTCACAAGCTGAGTGCGCAGTATGACTGGAAGCACACCATCACCCCGAGAAGTGAGGAGATCCGGGTGTTTGCCACTATCTTCCCCATGGACGATTTACTGCTCACGTTCTCGCGAAGAGAGGGTGCATGAGTTGCTTGAGCGATTTTGTTTTGATACGATTCTTCCAGCGGTGCGTTATCAGTGCGCACGATGGAATTTCCGTCTCGTTTGAGATACACCCATTGCTCATTGCACATATGCTAGAGCACATGCATAGAGGGAAGTGAAATGAATCGAAAGTATGTAATTCTGAGTTTGACCATTTGCTCAGTCGTGCCGTCTGCCTGGCATCGTCACTTGCGAAGCTCTTCACCTGCATCGTCCTACCTTCACATGCAACGGCACGAGCCACTTGCTAGCGTGGCGCTGCAAGCAATATCAGCATGTGCTTCGGATCATGACCTCTTACACCTCTACATCCTCCTCATCCTCCTCACCCACCTACAACTCTATCTCCACTCCGCGCCCTCGTCGAACCAAACCCAGCTTGACCACATCAGAGGCAAGCGCCGACCAACAACTTCCGAGAGACAATGCATGACGCCGCCAACGAAGACCTCAAGTGGACAACCGCTGCGCTAACTGCGCAAGACGACCGTGAACAACGGCGACAGCGAGACACACCACAGACTGTGGTACCAGACGGACGTGCGGCGGAGTTCACATCATCGGAGCGACCATTATCACGAAACACTCCTCATCCTCCTCCCCCAGCCGTTATGCCACCAAGCAAACCCGTTGCTGCTAAGCGTGGCCCGAAGCGAAAGCAAGCTGACGCTATCGTGGAACAAGGACGCGACGACCAGGTATGTGGTCTTTAATGATATTTCGTCTTACACTCACAATTGGATAGATTAGCCAGAAGCGAGACAAACGTCCGAAGCTTTTCGACGACCCTACGAACGCAACCACGTTTATTGGCTTCTACGGCGCATTCAGGTCGGAACCCGTTGCCGCTGCATACCTGGGTTACAGCGACATGGGAGACCTTCGCAGATTCACTGCGTCTCACCGATTCCTGGAACACTTCTTTCGTTTTAAGAAAAGCGACAACTGGCATCGCGAAAGATGTTCTACCACAGCGTTGGATCAGATCAGAGAGGCCTCGATAGCAGGGACGACGAAGAACCAAGTGGACCGTAACTCATTCGCAGGAATTCTGATTCACATGGTAGAGGATCTAGACGCCAAGGACGACTTTTTGGTCGACGCTCAGTCACAGCAGGACGCACTGGCTAAGCTCAAAACTATGCACCCTCATATCGACTCGATAGTGGACATCAACAGCGTCCTTATCAAGTGCCCACGGCTAAGGACAGGATTTCAGGAGCAGAGCATTGAGCCGTACAACCGAGCAGTCGTCTTGCTTCGGTATGCGCAGGACACGTTCGGCAGGGCTCAGTGCCAACGCCTGAAGAGCATGAGTTCTGAGCTGTCCAAACCCGTCCAGGCGACCAGCGTGCCGATCTGGATGCGGCCACGGCAGAAGCGCAGCTCAACGGTCATAGACCTCACCGACGAGCCTGACGACTTTAGTGGTTTCACAATCAAGCAAGAGCCGACAGATGGAGAGCAGCGGACAGAGCCGAGCCCAAATGCATCTGTCACCCGTCAGAGTGCGACGGGCCACACTGCGGCAGCTGTACCAGATCGTCCCAAGGAGAGCCGGGACGCAGCAGATGACGACGCAGACGACTACCTAGATTTGCAGCTGAAAGAAGCCATATGGGAGGCGAAGGCGGCGCGACTGAGGCGAGAGAAGGCAGATCGGGAAAAGTCGAAGAAGAAGACTTGAGACGAGATATCCGCCATTGCATAAGAAAGGATCTGGAGGTTGGGAGCCAGGAGATTGGGGATAATGCAGGCTGGAAAGCAGCGATCTTTAGGCGACATGGAAAGGGATGGATAATAGCAGTCTTAGGGAGGCAAAGCAGGGATCTCAGGCTCAACGACCACAGCACTCGACTTAACTTGGTACACAGAATTCTCTGATGTTGCATCTGTACCTCCACACTCCAAGCGTTCAACACACTGACAATGCCCATAGTTCGTCACTTCGTCACATGCATTCGTGGCTTAAACTTCTCTGACTGCGACTCTGATCGCCCACCTACCGCATTCATCCACTCATTCCTCAATTGCCGCTGCATCGTCGTCGTCCAAACCCACCACACCGCAATAATGGCCATACTCAACGGCACCGCCACAACAAAGAAGACCCACACCCACTTGCTGGCGATGTCTCCTCCATTTCTTGCACTCCAGTCAAACATGCTCATACTGAAGAAACTCGCCACCGCCGTGCCAGGTAGGAACACCATCGTCATGATCGCAATCGTCTTCATGCTTGCATTCTCGCTGAGCGCAAGAGCAGCCATCTGGCGCGAGGACTCGGCAATTTGAAGGTTCATTTGCTCGTTGCGCTGCGCGATGAGAGCGGTGATGGTAGCGCGAGCGTTTGTGATCCTATGGGGAAGTGTCTCGAGGTCGAAGGTGAGTGATGAAATAGTGGATATCTGCGGTGCAGTCGCAGGCCAAGGACTTTGTCCGTGTTTTGACAAGACCACAATGGTGTCGATGGCTTTCGAGAGGGTATTTGCGAATTTTGTACGGCGTTGCAGAGCTAAGAGGCGCAAATGGGCTGCGTGAAGAGTGCGAGTCAGGCTAGCGAAGTCGAGGGGCGAATAGGTAGATGCAAGCGTGGATTCTATGGCCTCAACGTTGTCAATTAGGGCCGAGAGGTCGGCGGATATGATCTGCGTGATCTGTCGCAAGATGGCTTGCGGGAGATTGATGATCTGCAGTCCAGACTGCCGCCAGCTCGAAGGGCTCAACTCCTCAGCGAAAATCGATGTAGGCGAAAGTGCGTTGTCTGTGTAAGAGAACACGCCTTTCACGAGTGTTCCACGTTGGGACATGGCGAGCGAGCAGAATGGTCCATCGTCGTTCGGTGTCTGCAATACGAAACGAGGCGGCTCATCGATGAGACCTGCAGCGCCTCCGCCTGGGTTTGTAGCAAGGTTGTAGTAGACTTGGGGTTGCCAAATCGCGTGATCTACGAGCTCGTGTAGAAAAGGCACACTGAAGCCGCGCCGTGAGCCTTGTTGCGTGTGGTCGAGTCGTTTGAATAGAATCTTGATAGCTGCATCCGAATGTGACAAGAACCAGTCTTTGATTTGAGCTTCGTCCAAGTTCGTGGTCTTAGGCGGCCGAGCTTCGCCATCAGTAGGATAGAATTCGATACCAGTAATCATGCTTGTGTTGCGAGTTGTATCAACCAACTATGCAGGTTCTCCGGGTCTCATATATGTTGTAAAGATGGCGACCATCTGGAAGGGGCATCAAGGGTACGGGAGGTGTAGTCGACATTCCGAACTCTATTTGCCGTGGCGTCCAATCACGACAAGTAAAATGTCCAATAAATTGTCCAATGGTAGTAGAGCCACCTTGCCGACATCACTTCTGCCTACTCTGCAGCAGAAGGTCCGCGATCCAAGATCTTCTCATAACACACAGAATCTGGGGCACTAACATAGTGTCCAAACAACGGTATGCGACAGAAACCGTTGCGTTCATAGAAAGACCTCGCCGGCAGCATCCGAACTCCAGTTCCCAGCTTCAGCCTGTACCAGCCCCTTGACTTAGCCTGTGCTTCGAGCTCACGCAGCACGATTGAAGCTAGGCTGACTCTCTCTGCTTTGCCATTCTTGCCAAGCTTGCTGGCTGCGCCGCGGTATTCTGGCAGTACAAACATCCGTTTGATCTCGGCGGCTTGAGTGCTCTGGCCATTCTCACAACCAATGGAAGGGGAAGGAAGGGCCCGTAAGCCGCCGCACGCAGCGGGTACGCCATTGACTTTGAGTACTACGAAGACTGGTACATCTTCTGCCGAGGGATTAGAACCGGACGGCCGTCCATATATGTGTTCGATTTCGGCACGTTGGGCTGCACGGAGTTGAGCGCTAGCCTCGTCATCCCAGTCTGTTGGGTAGACTTCGATGGCCGGTGTCAGAGACATCGAGGTGTGCGACTTGGTTTGTGGTGCGGTGTATCTTGATGACAGGTATGAGCGATGTCTAGAATTTGGTCAACTTTTGTCCGCATCGGAGCAACAAAGATGAGTCAGAAACTTCGAGTCACTGGGCAATCTCTCGTCCTCCTACACACATTACCCCACCTTTAGGATCTTTACAATGCTTATTGCTAACATGGCAATCGCAGTCGGGGAAGCTATACGAGTCCTCTTCCCTGGCAGTTTGCTTGCACTACTCTTGTTCTCAACGCTCTATCGTCGACGTATACCTATGCCAGAAACCGAACAAAGGCACAACTCTGCTGATTATCAACCTCTGCGTCAGACTTCACACTGAAAAGGCAACGATCCGCGTAGCCAAAACAAGGCAGATATGGTTAGGAAAAAGGACGTCTGCCGAGAAGGAGAAGTGTTGTTGAGACAGCATTGATGGCTTCCGCTCAAAAGCATGGGCAAAGAGAGATTTCACGGTTTTCTGACAAAGGCAGCGGCGCGGCTTGACTTGTGTGACATTTCATTTGTGTAAGTGCAGCATGTCTCGTTGATACTATTCTACAGTTTCCCCATCGCGTCCCAACTTGCGATCCCAAACCGGCGTTCCTTTAACGCGATCCCAAGCCGTAACTGCAATCTGTTGTACAAAACTCACCGGCGTTCGAAGACGCTTCCTTACCCAGACCAAGCCCATTCAGAAAGCCACCCAACACAGATCATAAGTCAGTCTAAGAGCTGTTGAGAGTGCAGCCACTCGGTCCAAGACTCCAACCAAGCAAGCGATTGGCAACATCCGAGGCGTAGCAGTGCGTGGCGACACCGTCCTGCAAAAGACCAGAGGAAGCGATCGAGCCGCTGTTGTAGATGCGGGCAGCCTTGTAGTATTTGGAGACATCTTGAGCGCCAGACTGCTTGAGAGCGTAGCTCAGAGACATACCGCCTGGGACGGTACCAGTCGTGCCTTGGCTGATCATGTCATGGATCGTCGAAGCGGGACATGGAGTCTGAACATCGGCGGGAGCATCAGCTGGACCGGAATTGCACTTGGCAGAACCCATGTACGACTGTAGAAGGCCTTCGTTCTCAACGGCCAGAGAAGTTCGTGGTGTGAAGGGCTGATAGATGTACCCCTGTTTTAAGGCAAGACAGCACTATTGATTATGGCTTTATTGGATTCACTTCAGCTTCTTACTATTGTCGATTACTTCGAGGGGTCAATAAGGACAGATGTATAAGTATTTTGGCAGGAGCCACCTTAGAGTTAGAGGAGACAGCACCCGTACTACCTTCTTGTCCGACATCTGACTTTTCTGGCGAGCAGCAAGGGGCACCATCGCAAGGTCCCGTCCTGCAACCCTCACTGTCATCTGTCACAATCAGCACGCTTGCTCACATTCCTACTCATCAATCTATCGTTTGACCCCATCGTCATCATCATCCATCATCACTCTATCCCTCCTCATCGTCATCATCATCCATCGATCACTTCATCCCTCTTCATCGTCACCATCACCTGCAACCATCAACCATATCACCACCCATCATACATCTCCACCTCCTCAACATCACTCATCAATCACCATCCCATCGAATACAAGACCCCTGATCAACCACCAAGCAACCCTCGGTCGGGAACCTCAACCTGACGACCACGAACTCAGTACTCCATAGGCTCATGTCCGCCTACGTCACCAACACTCAGTACTCATACGACTCCGGCGTGACCAGCTCCACCTCAAGCCAGGAAGATATCTCGTCATCATCGGTACGGGTCACGGGCACCACCCACACCCAGCGTCGCAACGGAAGAGACGAGACAACTTCAGAGGTCACCATTTGTACCACCGTACGTGAAGTGGACAGCGATACAGCCGATCCAATTGAAGAAGCGGAAGGCTCTTGTGCCAGGAATACCCCATCAGGCGAACTCAGCGACATCATCACCTTCGTCAAAGTGTACAGACGTGGTGACAAGACTCTCCTCGTCAAGACTGAAGTTTCGCAATCCATCTCCTTCGTTGAAGCTCCAAGATCACAACCGGCACCAAGACCGATCACCACACCCAGCGCCACCTCATCGGACTACGAACTCTCTGAGATCAATTGGTAAAGACCAAGACCGTTTCAACATCAACTTCAAAGCAACCCCTGAAACGCCAAGCTCAGCCTCAGTGGCACTCGGTCTCTGCCCAAATCACCACAGCCTTCTCTGTCTCACACCAACAACGCCAACCGGTATCATCAACCACACCTCACGACATTGCCGCCCAACACTCCGACCGACAATCATCCTCTATCCATCTTCATCCCCGTCACCACCGGAATCTCCTTATCCCTTGTTTTCCTTTCCTGACCGTCACACCTGTTGCGATATCCTCCTGCACAAAGAAAAAAAAGACATTGCGTTTCATCCCATCCACATCCCTGTCAGGTCATCCGCAGAAGAATCAACGGCTTTCTCATTTCACTCTGAAGCATCCAAAAGAAAATAACCCCACATACCCCAGCACCTCATCACACTAACCAAAACAATCACTCTCCCCACTCCTTCTGTCTGTCCTGCACTAGCACGGGACACGACAGACCTCAAACCATCAACACGTCCAACTCAGACTTCCCTCTACGGAGGACCCTGGCCTACTCACAACTGCGGAACCAGTGGGAAGGTGTGCAGATTCCGCCAACACCTGGACTTCAGCCACAACCACTGTTCCTAGACAATCCTCCACACTCCAACCGTCACCCATCCTTGTCCAAGTCATTCAACCAGTCGCCAACCATGGACGAAGGTAGCCCTTTCATTGGGGGCTCCCAAGATGCCATGGCCACTAACGACCCAAAGTCCCCACATACACCCAACACACCGAATACCCCAAACACTCCTATCACTCCGAATTCCATTCGCTCAATGTTTGGTGGAGTGGCTCTGCTCGAGCCTTTCACTGGAGCGACCCACCAGAACCCACGACGTTGGCTCCAACGCTTTGAGCGTGAGAAGGCCATGACGCCAGATGGACGAGTTATGGACCCAGCAGACTATCTCATGGAGTTCAACATCATGATGGATGGAGCTGCTGCTACATGGGCGGACGAGAACTTCAAGGTCGCTCAGATTCTGTCTGACGAGGGCATTGAGAACGCCACCCACGCCTCGATTAACATCCTCAAGAACATGTTCTTAGAGAGATTCAGAAAGGCGGTTGTTCAGGTCCGTGACCCAATCTCAGAGATCCAAAATTTGCGCCAGGGACCATCAGAGTCGCTTGGTGATTTCTTCGAGCGAGCAAACACTCTTCTCCTTATTGCGGGAGGAGAGGATCTTGACAATTTGGAGAGAGCCTCAGATCGGTCTATTCGAGATCTCACCATCAATCGCTTCGCCCATGGCATCCACAGCGCGCAACTGCGCCTGAAAATGGTCAAGTACCCTCTCCAACCGGCGAGGACCTTGAGAGGTGCCTTGAGACAAGCAGAAGCCGAGGAGCAACAAATCCGTGCAGAACAAGAGTACCTGAAGAACGAGCGGCAGACCCAGGTCATGAGTGAACTCACGCACACGCTCTTGAGCAATCAGACCCCGTCAGCTGGATTGATCGCTCAACTACGGGACATCAACCTCTCCAAGGACAATTTTGGGGGATACAACACCAGCATCGACACTACGTTCATGCACTTCAACAATCAGACTGTTCAGCCATTCACTGGTACTGTGCCAGTGCAGCAGCAGCAGCCATTGCAGCCATTGCAGCCATCTTCAGCAGTGAACACCCCAACCAGTGCGACATTTGATCGCAACTCCCTCCCGTCTATGAGACCTCAGCAGTATCAGGACTCACGCAAAGCCGTCACATTCGCTCCTCGCCCCCAATTCGATGAAGGCCCGCCACGACGGTCACAGACGCCTCCCCCGGCACAGCCAGGCAACAGGGCACCTTCAGCGGTCTATACCCTCAGCAAGGACTTCAATGCTAAATCGTCAGCAAACCCATATGTCAATGGCGATCGCAAGCACTACTTCCGTCCAGGCCACCCACTTTGTTGCCGATGTGGCACACCAGGGCACTACCCACAGAATTGCGAGTACACAGCTTTGTCACGAGATGAACAAACGTTCCTCAGGCAAATGGTCAGCTCAGAGATTGAACGCCATCAGGCGGAACAGCGCCGACCAGCGGAACAGAACCCGCAGGGGCAGAACGCAACCGTCCACAACATCCAGGCGGCTGATGATCAAGAGGAATCACGCATAGAAGAAATCATCGATGGATATGAGTGGGATGAAGCCAATGCATTGTTACCAGACGGCGATGTGTTCGAAATCGGAACTGCAGACGTGCTGCTGGGAGAGAAGCGCCAACGCACGAATGAAGGCGAGCATGTTCCACGAGATGCCAGCAACGTCACGCCTAAGGCCACCGGCCGAGTTCGAAAAACACCAGATGCCGTTACTGCACGAATCGGACACTCATTGCCAGATGTAACATCGATTGCGAACCAAACCACGGTGGTGTTACCCATCTCATACATCGCCCAAATCTCACCATACTTCCGTGAGGAACTGAAGAGAGTCATTTCATTGCCCAAGAAGCAACGAGTGAAGAAAGGCAAACAGGCTGAACAGACCGCACCTGGGCAATTCGAATTCCAACCGCAGGCGGCTCCTCCTTCAGTGGGTGAGACCTTCGACGTCGGCGTGGAGGTCCTGAAAGAGATTGAGTCCTTCCGAAAGAAGGATCGGACGACTCGCTCATTCTCACTGCCAGCAACGGTTAGGGCACGCGAGGGATCGCGGTCAATCAACACTGAGATGGGGACGGTCATTGCTGACCAAGGGTCAGAAATCAATCTGATCTATCCGGACCTGATGAAACAGATGAAGCTCAAGCCTCGCTCTTGCGCCGAAATCAAACTTCCATCCTTCAGAATGATAACGGCTGAGAACACTGCAACTCACCTCAAGCACTGGGTTCACTTTGAGCTGGTGGTCGCTGGAAACAAGCGCCAGGTTTGGGCATTTGTCTGCCCCATTCAACGAAAGAACTTGTCTCTACTCCTGGGCGTGCCTTATCTGGAGAGCGTGGATGCCCGCATTCAAGTACGCAACGCAACCATTGACATCGGAGACGCGAAGCGAGGAGAACCAGTGATCACTCTCCATGCCCCAATGAAGCAAAACCCACCATCAAGACTGCAAGCTGTGCCACGACATGAAGTAAGCAACGTTGAGGACGAGGTAGACGAGTCATCGGAATATGACACCGAGAGCAGCGATAACGACGACTACGATTCAGAGGATGCCGACTACATACCACCTTCGGCATCATCAACCTCATCTTCCGCCGAGTCGGATTTTCAATAAGTCCTGAGCAGGACGAGAAACTGCCCAACCCCAAAGTCAAGATGAAAGGCCCTATCTGCTTCGAGGTGATGAACATCCGGGTGGAATACACCAATCCTGAGGACATCTCGATCAATTGCCGCTGCGGAACACAGTATTACTGTCTTGCTCACCAGACATGCGATCCACGGGTCGTGGAAGTTCTGAGCGTCGTCGGGGAACCCATGGGTAAAGGTGACGAAGAGATCATGGGGGATTACAAGTTCCACGTACAGAGTTTCCCTACTGCTCGCAGAATAGTGAGAAGACCAACAGACACGTCCAGAACCAAGGAAGAACTCGAGTCATGGGTGAAAGAAAAGGGAATTGACTTGGGCAACATGGTCCCTGATGAAGACAGGCTGGATGTCATGCAAACTCTTTGGACATACAGAGACACTGAAGCCACGGGCATTCTGGACATGGGACCACCCACGGATCTCATCACTCATCGCACCTGCCTGAAAGAAGGCACCCCAATTTACAAGGCGCCTCACCGTCGCCTGTCCCCGGACAACGAGTGGTGGCTCCGGAAGTTCGTCCACGAAGGCCTTGAGGCAGGGATGTATGAGAGAACTAGTGTGGCGAATGGAAAGCTGTCACCATGGGGTGCCAACCCTCAACTGGTCAAGAAGCCCGGGAAGAAGGAACCAAGACTGACTTTCAACTACCACTTCGTGTTCGAAGAACCGAGAGGAAATCACATGGAGCTATCCTCACAGGCTCACGGGTTCTTATCAATCCCAACTCACCAGGCATACTCCCAGTTTGACCTTAAGAACGCCTACTGGACGGTGTCGATTCACCCAGATGACCGGTACATCTTGGCATTTTCGGCGCCCGGAATCGGACAGGTGCAACCTACACGAATGGCTCAAGGAGCAAGATCATCATCATTCACAATGAATGAGCTGGGTAACATTGCTTTTGGAGCAATCCCACCACCTCAACCAGAAAGGTCATTCCTCCATGGGACTGGTCCAGACGAACTCCCTGACATGGTTTTCTACATCGATGACATCTTCCCAGCGCACAAGGACTGGGACAAGCATTGGAAGTTCATCAAGCATGATCTCCTACCCAGACTACTGTGGTCGAAGCTCGGACTTTCCTTCTCCAAGATAAAGATTGGACATGACAAGATACTTGCTCTCGGAGAATGGCATGAAGCAGGAGGCCGAATATCGATCAAGCCAGAAAGGGTAAAACACATTCTCGACTGGCCAACGCCTCAGACCGTCACGGACGTGAGAGCATTCACAGGGACAGCGATAACGGGGCGCAAGTGGATTCGCAACTACGCAGAAATGTGCAGGCCCATGCAGAGATTGTTGGGAAAAGTCGAATGGAGATGGGAAGAAGCTGAACAGCTCTCGTTTGATCTTGTCAAAGCAAAAGTGGCGGAAGCTGGCGTATTGCACGGCTGGGATCCAACCAAAGAATGCCATTTCTTCGTGGATGCCTCTGGATTCGCTTGCGGACTGTTCGTCGGGCAATATCAAAATGGCGCCCTCGTGCCAATCTTGTACGACTCCTTCCTCCTCACTCAGTCAGAACGCAACTACGACACGTACAAGCGAGAACTTCTTGGCATGGTTCGGGGATGCAAGAAACACCAACACATGATCATGGGCCCAAAGACCTCAACTGTTCATACTGACCAGAAGCCGCTGCTTGGCTTCCTGACCGCCACGCACCATGAGGACATTTTCGCCCGCTGGTTCAATATCCTGCGACCTATGAACATCACCATTGAATACATCGAGGGCAAGAAGAACACTGCCGCCGATGGGCTGTCACGAACCATCTTCAACAAAGAGTGCACTGCCACGAAGATAACCAAGACTCTGACCAAGGAGCTCCAGAAGCACGCTGGCGACAAACAATGGATCTGGAAGTCTGGCGAGGGCGGTTATGAGCATCTACTTCGCTCACTCACTGAATCAGAGAAGGAAGAAGCCATTGAACAGGCAGCCCAGGCTCAACCAGAACAGGAGGACTCCACAGGACCACAAGAAGCCAGTTGCAACAGAGTGGTGATTTGGTGCTCGACATGCGAGACTCGCATGCACGGTTTGACTTGTGGAACCTGCTCCACCGTACGACGAGAGATTGAGCACATAAAGCGTGCGGTCAACGAAGGAGATATCGACCAGGACCAGGCGAGGTCCGACCTCATCAACGCAGGAGCAACTTGGGAAGACATATTCAACATCCTTGACCACCAAGAAGAGTCAATATACACCGACGCATCATCAGAGGCTTCTGTACAGACCGAGGATGGAAGCACAGAAAGTTTTGCGGGGTCCGACGATGGTTCAACAATCGAAGAAGTGGAGTGCTTTTCAACTTTGTTCGTCAATGATGAGGACACTTCAGACGAGACATCCGACTCAAGCCCTGCGGCAGATGAGGAACAACGAGAAGTGCAACAAACGATGGACCACGTGAGAGCTACGTGGTACGGTAGCCTTGAAAGCTATTGCCGCGACCAACAAACACCAGAAGACTGGACTCCGGCACAACACCGCCGATTCAAGACGCATGCCGCCTCCTTCAGATGGGACGAAAAGAATGAGAGGTTGACACACAAGGTCGGCCATCATTGGGTACCCTGCATAGGACCTGAAGAGGTAGCGCCATTGCTTCAAAGCACGCATGACGATGCAGGACATTTCTCCCCAGACATCGTCCTCAACAAGCTGAGATACCGTGTGTTCTGGCCGAGCATGATGGCAGATATCCACAAATACATTCGAGGTTGTTGGAGCTGCGCCTCATGGGCTCCAAGAGGGAAAACACACCCGCTGAAACCGGTACTCGCACTCAGACCACTGAGCTTGATCGGATTCGACGTTCTTGGGCCATTCCCGAAGACAAAGAATGGTTATGAGAGAATCTTAACGGCGATATGCTACTTTTCAGGATTCCTGATGGCTGAACCGCTCGAAGACATGACTTCCGAGACAGCTGGCAACACATTGACAAGAATGATGTTCAGATTTCGTCTACCGGTTGCTGCATACAGCGATCCTGGCTCCAACTTCGACACCCCAATGTTCAGAGGCGTCATAGGCTTACTGGGTATTGCTTACACAACGGCTCCTCCCCAAGCCCACCGGCCTGTAGGCAAGATTGAGAACGCCAACCGATTACTCAGGGAGAGGATCGATCGTTCAACTACCTACTCCATCCGTGAAGACGGAGAAGCTCAGCCAGATGACCCGGACTGGGATGATCGCCTACAACAACAGGTACACGCAATCAACAACAGACATATTGAACACCTGGGCTACTCCTCCACCGAGATAGTTTTTGGAGCCACCCCAGGAGCACTTATGGACAAGGAACACCTGTACCCGAGTCCCGTACGCAACGATGTTGTCACCATCACGGAACTATCACCTAGCCACACAGAGGCAGCCGCTGAAGTACTGTCAGGACTGGTATTTGACTTCATGGGGTTTCGAGAGATCCGGAATCAGGAAGCGTTCAAGAACATCATTGCAGAACAGGCTCGCAGGAAGTCGAGATTCGATGCCAGACTCAAGAACAAGAGGCAGATCAACGTTGGAGATCTAGTCATGCTGGAGCAACTTGGACCTTTCAAATACAAAGGACTTGCAACCTGGAGAGGACCTTTTCAAGTCATCGGTATGGGTGGAGAACATAACACATCCTATGCCCTACAAACGCTGTGGGGAGAAAAGATCCCAGGCCACAGGCATGGAGACCATCTGCGCGTCTTTGAACCAAGAACAAGCTATCTGATACCTCCCAGAGAAGTTGGCATGCCACGACCCAGGACCCTGCGAAACGAAAGGTTCAACAAGAAGGTCGCGAGGAAGTCGAAGGAATGGAGGGAAGCGAGAGCAGAGAACCGTGATGCTCTTGACCAGTTCAACAAGGCAGACAGGAAGAGGCGAGCGTTCATCAGACTAGCTCATCCAGAGGTTGATGAAGCCAGGAAATCCACACGCAATCAGAAGCTGAAGGAGAAACGAGAAGCAGCACAACGTCGAGAGATTTTGCTGGACCAACAAAGGGGTATCGATACAACGGCTGCAGAGAAAGCCAGAGCAGACAAGGCGAAGCAACAGGAACGTACCAAGAGAATGCAGGAACGAGCGGAGTTAGCAAAGCGGCATGAAGAGGAAGTAAAGGCCCTCGCAAGACGACAGACTGCCTCACCACCGCCACCAAGCCCAATACCTCAAGAGGCAACGAAAGAGCAGAGCCTCATGGACCTACACGCCCTTCAACGAGAAGTGACCGAAGCTGCTACGGCCAAGAAGACAAAGCGGTCACCAGAAGAAGAGAGACTCAGGCGGAATGCGGCTTCCTCAAAGTCCTACTACAAACGAAAGGAATTCGATCCAGATTTCATGAAGGAGAAGAATGAGAAACAGAACGCCAAAAGAGCTGAGCTGAAGGAACAGCATCCAGAAGAGTGGAGAGCTCAGCAGGACAAGTTGAAGCCATACTTCAAGTCCCATTACCAGAAGGTGAAGGAAGGCGACCCAGAGAAGTACCAAGAGAGACTCGCGAAAGATAGAGCTCGGTATCAAAAGAAGAAGGCCCTGAAGGCAGTCGAAGCACCAGAAGAACCCTTCGAAAAGCGCACCTCAGAACAGAAGGCCATGCGAAAGGCGAACAGGGAGCATGAGAACGCCGTTGCGAGAGAGAGATACGCCAAGGACAAGAAGTTAGATCCTGACTTGATGAAAGCAATCACGAAGGAGAAGAACCTGGCCACCAAGGCCAGAATGAAAGCGTTGAAGGAGCAAGACCCCGAAGAGTATGAGACGCGAGCCGGGAAAGAGAGAGAACGCAGCCGACTGCATGCCGCCAAGAGAAGAGCCGATGAAGAGACCAGAGAAAAGATGAAGGAGATATCCAAGAAGAGCCGCGAGAAGAAGAAAATGGAGAATCCGGAAGAGCACGATCGACATCTGAAGAGCCTACGGGTGACAAACAAACAAGCCAAAGATCTGAAGGACAAGAAGTATTTGGACAAGTTCCGCATGCATTCGGAAGAGGAGGAGATCAACATGATTGAGGTGGAGGTGTTCAGGATTGAAGTTCAGGCCGGCTCACCAAGTCCACCTCCTCGCCCAAGCCCGCCTTACAATATGCTAGAGTCCCAGCTAGGTATCGAGAGGACCCCATCGCCCGATCTGCCCATCGATGACGAACTGCCAACTCTGATGGACATCGATGTTGACGAACCAGACTCACCAACCGCTGAAGAACGCAGTCGTTACGAGAACTGGGCTGACGAACTTGAATACGCGAGATGGCTCAACAACAACGCGTCACCCATCCGCTCCGTGCCCAATGCCCCTCAACAGTTTACGCCTGTCAACGTTCTTGGAGAAGGATTCAACCCAGTGGTCATCGACTTTTCTGATGACATGCTCTTTGTCGACGAGGAACCAGGAGAAGCACAAACCTACGAAGATGAGAGCGAGGTCAACGAGTTCAGCAGCGAGGAGGAGCTCGAAGAAGAAGAGTTTGCAGAGGGAGATGAGTTATATCAGGAGGAAAGCGATCGTGATGACCACGGAGATCACGAAGAAGGTCAGCAACAAACACCTCCTCAGGCCCGCATGACTGAGACGACAATCGAGGAAATCCTCATGGCCTTTGGCCTGAAAGATAGCCAACGCTTCCCTGGTACCTTCACATGTTATGACAGGAACGTATCGGCAACAATCTTCGGAGATGACCTCCAACTTGTTGGAGACTGGCAACCACTATGGATCGCCTCAATCGAGGACAACATACAAACTCACCTACCTCACGTCAACATCCATATCAGCGCCGAAGCCACGGAAGCCTTTCAGCGAGATGAGGACTCATCAAACGACCTCGACTGTGGTGTGCTCATGGTAGACATCTGTATGGAAGAGCAAAGCGCCGACAATGAACCAACGTCGTCCTCAAGCAATAACCAACTCATCGCTTCCCACAAAGCCCTATCACCCGAGACACCACCAACTCAGGAAGAGGAGAACATCAATATCGGCCTTGGACAACTCAGCCTTCACAACAGACAGATCCCACTGGAGGAAGAGCATGAAGGCACCCTGACTCTAGAGGCCGATATCCTGTTCATCGACTCAGGACTTCCACTCGGTCAGTTCGACATACGCAATCCATACCTGGTCCTTGGAGTGGACAACGATGCGACTGACGCCGAAATCAAGAGAGCATACCGGATGAGAGCACTCATGCTCCATCCTGACAAGGAGATGGACCATCGAAGAAAGCAAGCGGCAACAGAAAACTTCCAGCGCCTTGGACAAGCATTTGAGAGGATCAAGACTCAAGAGGATCGCAACAAGTACAACCGCAAACTCCTACGATATCATGTCGAGATTGGACAACGTGCAGCAAAAGACGCCCAGTTCCGCAAGGAGGTCGCTCGTGACAGGAACATCCACTGGCCACGAGACGCTGATGGAGATGCCATCATGATCGACAACACTGGACCCCAATTCAATTCTTTACCACCCGCTTCATGATGGATTTTCTCCTTCCGGATTACATGTACGGTATACCAACACACGACATTCCTTTGCAAGACCGAGGGCGGTCGACTTTCATTCGGGGAGTTGTGAAGGGCTGATAGATGTACCCCTGTTTTAAGGCAAGACAGCACTATTGATTATGGCTTTATTGGATTCACTTCAGCTTCTTACTATTGTCGATTACTTCGAGGGGTCAATAAGGACAGATGTATAAGTATTTTGGCAGGAGCCACCTTAGAGTTAGAGGAGACAGCACCCGTACTACCTTCTTGTCCGACATCTGACTTTTCTCGTGGCGCGCGAGAACAGCCATTGCTTTCCTGCAGGGTGATAGCGAGGACGAAGCTTGCGTCCACGCCAGAGGCTTTGGAGACGGTCTGGATGGCAGACTTGATGTCATCGATCTCAGAGTCGGTGTTGTTGGGGACGTTGAATTGAGCGCAGGAGTCTCGCATGATCTGACGGTTCATCTCGAAGAGGGTCTCGAAGGACTTCCACTTGGCTTGCTCTGGCCAGCCGTCGGACGTCGATCCAGTGCCCATGAACTGGGTGTATTGACTCGATGCAGCGATTAAGCCAGAAGTGCCAGAAGGAGAAGCGCTGGAAGGAGGCGAAGCCGAAGCCGAAGAGCTCGAGGCATAGGAGTAAGTCGCCGTCATGGTCGAGGTCGACGAGGCTGAAGAAGGAGTCGAGGTTGTGATGACGGTCGCGGAGGCCGTGGTCGAGACGTTCATCGATGACGAGGAAGAGTTGGCAGTGGGGTGCGACATCGAGGTCGTGAGAGTTGGCATAGCCGAAGTCGAGTTGCCACCGAGCGTCGAGTTCGACGAAGAGCAGACACCAAATTGGAACTGGCAGCCTGGACCAGAGTATGCGGTATCATTGGACGGGCCACAGAAACCCCACTCGGAGCAGGAGTCACCATATTGTGAACCCAAGCATGTCTGGGAGCCAGAGCATTCGCCGTTGATGGAAATAGTCAGGTTGGAGGAAGCAGTGCCAGAAAGTTGAAGGCCATCTGAGCGACGGTGGAGAGTGCCTGTAGAGTTTGGCAGGACGTAGGGGGCAAAGGCTGCGGCGGTGGTGAGTGGCAAGAACATCTTGTCGAGAGTTGGAAGCAAAGCAGTTGTGGTTGTTGGTCAAAATGTGTGTGCTTGCGGATCGGCCTGCGATCGAAGTGCGTGTGTTTGGAAGTTGTTGTGCTGTCGCTCTCTTGGGTGGTGTGCCTATGATGAGAATGCATAAACCTCTGGGACACCTAAACGTGGTTATATAGTCGACTATACTGAGGTGTTGGAGGTGTTGTGCAATGGCGTTGCGTGTTGCGACAAGGACTCGTTATTGGTGCTGGAGAGCAAGTGAAGGTTCTTTGTCCGAACAAGGCGAGAATAAACAGCCGACGAACACTTTGCTTGTTAGTCCCAACAATGTCTTGTCAAGTGGTGGTAATGCGATATCAGGCGCAAGTGGTGGCAATGCGATATCAGGCGAAAGCTGTACGGCCATCCACCTGGTCCAGAGCCGGATGTGAGCCTTGCTATGCGGTTGACCTGTAGACGTAAGACTTTTGCTTTACTGCCCATGTCAACAACGTTAGCACCTTTTACGGCGGGCTTCTCAACACGAATGTTTAAGAGACTTGAAGGGAGTATCACTATCGTTCTTTGACATGTACAGCTAAGTGACTATGAGAGATCGATCCGTGTATGGTGCTTGGGCTTGACAAAAGTCTATCGACTAGATCGTTCGTTCATGAAGATGAACTGCGTTACGATTCAAGTTCTATTTCTAGACACCATAGTATCTATTAGAAGAGGCAATATTCAAACCCTTCTGAAATATTCCACCAGCTAGGCCAATGCTTCCGGAGTAAGGTGCCACTCATTGGTTATGATGTCTGTTCGTTGAAATGCATCATCACCAGACCGCAAGTCTAACGGCAGAACACTCAACTGCAAGATACCGTGGCTTCTTGCAATTCTTTTTCGTTGGAGCGTTGCACAGACTCTATGATGTAGTATCGGGATACTCACCATGAGTCGCAAGGCGCGAAGCTCAATTAGGAAGTAGCTTCCTTGGCACTTCCAAATTTATGCTTCCGCATTAGCGTGGATGATTCATCGTGATTGCCTTTTCGATAGAAACGGGAAAACGAATTGGGACAACAACTGTATAAAATTCATGATCCCTCACACGACATACCAAAGGACAAGCAGACTCTCGCATCATATTTTGAAAATGGCTCAATTCCCAATTCCATCGTCATCGACAGCTTTAACGGAGGTTCCCACTTCGCAGCTCGACTTACGTTCAGATGAGGAACTCCTCGCCCAGCTCCGCAAATTCGAAGACATTACTACAGAGAAAAATGTCTGGGCGTTCTGGGACAAAGGTATCGACTCAATGTACCCAAGCTACCGAACCACGGTCATGAACTGGGTTCGAAAACTCGGACCATCCTGGACTGTCAGAGTTGTCGATCTGGTAGAAGACTCGCCAAACAGTATCTACAACTATGTCTCCAAAGACTGGTTTCCGGATTGCTTCATCAGTCGCAGTATGGACGGCAAGAGCAAGGCCCAGCACGCTTCTGATCTCATTCGACTGCCTTTGCTGTTCGAGTACGGTGGTGTCTGGATGGACGTTGGAAACATGCTGCACACTCATCTTGACGACCTTTTCTGGAATGAGCTTTCGGCTCCAGGCTCGCAGTACGAAATGGGGGTCTGGATAATCTCTGGCCAGATCCGTAAACAATGGGGGAGCTTCGGCAACTACATGCTCGCTGCGAGGAAAGGCTGCACCTTCATCAAGAATTGGCATAATGGTTACAAGTCGCTGTGGCAAGGACGGACGAACTGTGATGGCTTCTATGAACTGCCTCTCATCCAGGAGATCGGTCTTGCCGAGGGCATGGCTGATTGGAATTTCCATGACAAGATCAAGGACATGAGCGATTACGTCGCACACATGCTCATCGGCGATCGAACGAGAAATCTCTATGATATTGAGACGGGTTGGAATGGACGAGACTTCTTCAATAACAAGTGTCTGATGGTCGAAGGCATATATAACGGCGTCCTGGGCGCAATCAGGACGGACTTTGACGGTCAGAAGCAAGTAGACTTGTTCTTGACAAGCCTGCACGACGAGGACCACGACAAGACGCGAGCAGCCGAGCAATTCATTGTTGAGATGATTGAGAAGAGCCATATGTACAAAGTCTACCACAACTCGGCCGGAGGACTGCCAGCGCTAGGTGACATGGTCAAAAAGAAAGAGTACCTTGATGCCGACCACCGTCCGGGCACATATGGCGAGTTGTATCGATATGGTACGGTCCACTGGCGACCAACTAGAACGATCGAGTACCTCAGGCCACAGACAACTGATGACGACTTGATCCGTGCTACCCCTACCACCGCAGCCAAAGATCTCGGCACTTAGTTCGACAAATAATGAAAGAATACACAAAACCTCGTAATATGATCACTCAAGCCATTTGCTGAAGTAGCTCTGTGACTTAATGAGGATGATACAGGTGGTCATGCATAGCATCAAGTTCCGTTCCCATTCGAATGTAGTGAGCGGAAATCTACCTCGCTAATTGACCCTCAACAAGAGCAGCTCGTCTCGCGGCATGGGCCACGACATGCGTCCGGCCTTTCGACCCGACATTCATCACCAAGTCTCTACAACAAAGCGTCGGCAATATCCTCATAAGCAGCTCCAGCCCGAAGTGGAGGGTGCGTAGCCACAGTCGCTTCAACATCAACCTTCACATTCGTATTAGCACAGTTCGCTCCCTCACTCGTACTTTCGAACGGGTCGACTCACAACCCTAGCGACCTTGTTCTCGGAACGGGAAGCCAAAGCGTCCGCAATGTCCTCATAAGCTGCACCGGCTCGGAGAGGAGGGTGGGTGGCTACACTGGCTTCAACGTCGACCTTCGAGACGAGTCAACATTCGACGCCTTGCGAGAGTTAACAGGAGTAAGACTTACGACCCTGGCCACGTTGTTCTCTGACCTCGCGGCCAGAGCATCGGCAATGTCCCCATAGGCTGCACCAGCACGGAGAGGAGGATGGGTGGCGACAGTGGCCTCGACATCGACCTTTCGACGACGACTGTCAGTCGAGATGCTTCTTGCAAACAGCAACGATCGATCAACTCACGACTCTGGCGACCTTATTCTCCGACCGGCTGGCCAAAGCATCGGCAATATCCTCATAGGCGGCTCCAGCTCGGAGAGGAGGATGAGTAGCGACGCTCTCCTCGACGGCACGCTTCCACATGTCAGTCCTCGTCTGCTTTGATTCTAAGGGTTCTGAATACTCACGACCTCGACAATCGCATCGACAGTCGGGCTGCCGACAGGCGCAGCCAACGCCGCAGTGACAAGAGTCAAGAAGACGGTTTCGAAACGCATGATGGCGGTCGACAGTACAGTCAATTGAGAGTATCGAACCTGCAACCTCCACCGGCACACCCAACACCTTTATCCCCTCTCCAGCCCAACCGACCACAGCGACCCTCGCATGTCCATTCCTTTAGTCAGCGCTAACAAGAGTTTAGATTGGCGATGCTTGCCAATGCTTCGCCCAAACACCAAGCCTCCAACAAGCAGAACATCCATAGTGTGCGCAGGACTGCGGAGACTCCATTCCTACAAGACGCTGTTCAGGAAGGTGCTTCGCGGCTGAAAAAGTGGTATGCGGTGCATGCAGGGTTGGACGAGCTACCACCTTCCGCTTGGAGTTTGGATCGGGTTGCTTGCGAAGATTCCCGAGCGTTTCAGCTCTTGCACTGGCAGTCTTGTGCCGCCTAGGCTGAAGAGGATGTGCTTGTTGATTAGCGGTGTTGTAGCGATTGGTTGAGTAGGAGGGGATCTGGGAGGCGAGGTTGGTTAAGTAATACTTGTGCTGCAGATGCGTGTTGATCTCGGGCAAGCGCTGGGGGTTGTGCTGAGGAAGTCTTCGTCTGGGTGATTGATGCTCCTTTTCACTTCACCAACCGCTCCTCGTCAACAACCCATCCAGCATGTCATACACCGACAACGAGGACGGTCATTCACTGCCGGAGAGTGACTCTTTCTCAGAACCAGAAAAGGCCCCAATGATCCCTCGAGATTGGACATCCTCCAAATCAAACGATCGACAAACGGCAAGACTGGTAGTCTTCGCTTCAATCCTCCTCGTCTCTGTGGCCGCCAACGTTGTTTTCGCAAGTCTTTGGTTTCTCCAGCCGCGAGAGAATCTGGATGCGATTTGTGGGAACCATACGTCGGCCGTTTGTAAGTACTCCGTCTCCATACCCTCATGGGCTTTTGTGCTCGAAGCGAACTGACATATCACCAGGGTCGCCCATCATGAAAGATATCCAAATCTCCTACCACCCTGTCCGCTTCAACGGCTCTTTCATCTCGAAGCCCATCTATTTCCAAGATCCTAGTCCAGAGGTCGACCAGGCGTGGTCAGGTCTAGGTATCGACTTCAGGACCACCATCGTCCCCGAAGACCACGGCGAAGCCGCAGGAATCGACCCCTCCGCAGTGAAAGTCCGAGCAGATCAGGGAGGAGGCTACCTCACCAACATAGAAGTCCTGCATCACTTGCATTGTCTGAACATGATCCGTCAGACGCTTCCCTGGAACGTCGACTACTACCGAGACCAGAGCGCGGGCGTTTATGAGAATAGTGAACAGATTGTGAGGCTGCATGTCGGTAAGCCAGCCACCTCGACTGTCATGACAAGCTTCCCCGAGCAGTAGTACTGACATGTCAACAGACCACTGCATGGACATCGTCCGCCAGCAACTCCAATGCTCCAGCGACGTCGGGACCTTCGGCCAGCGATGGATCCAGCGGAAAGATCGGGATCTGAATGTTTTTCCGATCTTTGATACTGTGCATATGTGTCGCAACTTTGACGATATCTTGGGGTGGGCGAGGGATCATCAGTCCTTTGATGGGGCGTTGGCGGAGGTGAGGGAGACCGATGTTATTCTGGACCATTATACTTGAGCGGGGCCCATGGTGATGATCGCGGATCGAGGCTGGAAGGCGGTGGCGGTTGGACGTGTTTATCGCTGGATTGTCCAGCGTCATGCGTGCTATCTTCGTGGACGAGCGTTCACAAGTCAAGCTCATGTCAAGTCGATGACCACGCACGGTCGGGAACTCTTCGCCGGCGACTCTGCGTGTTGCGGCGAAGAGGAAGGTTTCGAGTCACGATTTTGCAAAGCAGCCGCCCTCAACTCTCGCAACGCCCTTGGATCTATCGCCTGTCCCGGAACGAGCTCGACTGCAGGACATTGGAGCTGTTTCGAAATGGTCGATGGCTTCGTTGGCGGTGGCATCACAGATATGGGATCCGACTGAAGCAGAGAAGGCGTCCTTGCGTTGCAATGGGCTCCTTGTGCTCGGTGCTGGACTGCCGACGGGTTCGGCTTGTGCGACGCTGGCTTGGCCTCCATGGCTGCAGATGGAGTAGAGGCCTCCGTCGACGATGTTGTTCCAGACGCGGGTCCCGACTGACGAGGTAGGGAAGGCGTACTCGTCGTAGCACCTTGCGTTCGATGCTGGACTTTCTTTGAGACTGACTTCTGCGACTTGGACTTGCTTTTCGTCGGTACCGTTCGAGGCTTGGTAGATGCTGGAGGGTCAGCAGTCTTCTGTCCATCATTGACCCGTCTCTTCGGACTCAAGGGTCGGAACTTGGGCGGCGCTTTGGGTGGTGTGTGCTTCTTTGGCGGCGGAAGACCCGAGGTTGATAAAGAGCCCCTCGGGTCATTGTTCTCGTCGTCCCCATCGAGCAGATCGATGACATGAGACACGGGCTTCAGAGCGGGGATGTCGATGTGTTTGAAGGTCGCTGGAGGAGGTGGTGTCGGTGATGTCGACTCCGCAGACTTCGACTTGCGCTTCTTTCTGGCGGGTTCTGCTCCAGCTGTCGTGGACGTGGGCGGTCTACCACGTTTTCTCGAGGGCTTGTCGTCTGCTTTGGGGAACGATGCCTGCGCTGCTTCTCGATCACCGTCCATTCCTTCGACATCAGCCTCCTCTTGAGCTGCTTTCGCTTTGCCTCTGCCCGCCTTGACTGGAGGATCCCACGAGCCAGCCGGAAGTCCGTTCTGCAAAAGACACTCTAGCATCTCACACTCAACCTTCTGGGTGGGATCATACGGCCTCCCGTCCTTATCCGCGAACGGCGTCCAGTCCTCATCAGGCGGCTGAACACTCAGATCAACATCCACCAACTTGTGCGCTGAATACATGACCTTGACCTCGCACTTGACAGGATTACCCGCTTCGTCCCGCGTACGTCGACTGGACTTGAGAGAGACATTGTAGCCAAGGTTTTCGTTACGCCAAAAGGGGCTGTTTGCGTTGGCGAGGGTTCGAGCTAGGAAGACGGGGCCGAGATGTTTCAGGTACTCTCGGGTGGTGAAGTTGTAGTGTTGTCGCAGTTCTACACGGAGCCTCCTTTGGTCCATCTCTGGGGTCCAGCCTCGTCGGAGGCCTCTCAGGTCGCGGCATTGTTCGTCTGTTGAGACGGCTGGAGTTCTGTAGCCATCGAGGACTCTCATCTTAGGGAAGTCGGGAGGGATCTGCATTCGAAGGGCCTGGCGCAATTCGGTTCGCCACATCAGTAAACCGGACGGTTCGATGTTAACGATTCGTGTTGCAAGGCCAACAGAACGCCGACAGACCCTAGCGGCATTGACCGGTCCACAACCCGCCAGGCCAGTCGTATCATAGTCGCCGCCAGCCAGCAGCGCGAACAGAACCAGGCTGTCAGCATCCAGATCAAGCTTCTCCGCAATGGCGTCCGCCCTGTAAACACGAATATGATCATTAACCCTCTTCCCACCAACCTTCTGCGCCTTAATCAAAGTCCCACACCCAAACATGAACGAATCCCCATCATCGCTCCAAACCGCATCAACAACGCCCAACCGCTGCAACTTGGCGCATTCCGCCTCCGCCTCCCCAGGAGCCTGATGATAGGGCACTTTCAGCACATCAAACATGCGATGCAGCATCTTGATACAGTCCTGATCGACCCTGCCGCCTCCTCGACCATTCCGTCGCGATTTGCCGGGTTTTCTCAGGCCGTCGTAGACGAAGAGGAGCTGGATGTTGAGGCGCCAGAGGCGGAGGATGCGCCAGAGGATGGTCTTTTCGATTGGATTGGCTGCGGGCTCGCCTTGGCGGATCTTGTCGACTTGCTCCTCGGTCAGGTTGGTGAAGCGCCATGTTGCTTCGTCGACGGCGATTCGGAGGGGTTTGCCGGTGGATTGGAAGTGTTTTGATGCGTAGGAGGCGATGTGGTGGACTTCGCCGTCGCCTAGGACGTCCCAGAGGCTTGAGTGTCATTAGCATTTGATCAAATCCGCTCCCGTAGTTTTGGATAACTCACCCGTTAATTCCCATTGCTTTACTATCACTGATCGAACATCGTGCATTGTTGTAGCAACGTGAGGTTGATGCAGGATCACGCGTCGCGCGTCGGCGTGCTTTATTTAGATTTTGATTAAGGTTGCGCAGGGGTGATTGATTGATCGCTCCTGTCCGCCAAGCCAAAAGCTGCAACGTCACATCTCTCTAAACCATCAGTCCAACACCTCGCCAGCTGGCTTCTGCACAACATTCCACACCAACGCCGCACCCCAACGCCGATTCCGTCGACAACATCTACACCCGACAGCTGGATTGACACACTCACTTCACCATGTCGGCACAAGCACCGCCGCCCGGCGGACCACCCGTCCAACTCCAACCCGGCCAGCAACCCACCCCCGAGCAGATTCGAGCCATGCAGCAACAACTGGCTGCAGAAGCTGAGAAGGCTGGCCTCACCGTGCCGCAATACGTCGAGAGGATGAAGGCTCAGATGATGCGCCAGGCCCAGATGCAGCAACAGCAGCAGGCCCAGCAGCAGCAACAACAACATGCCAGCGGTCCTCAAGGCGCTGCGCCTGGTCAACAAGTCCCCATCGCTCCCGGCCCTCCCAAACCCGAAGCAATCGCCATCGCCAACTTCCTCCGCTCCCAAGACCTTAAGATGCGCACCTGCATCTTCCAGCAACAGCGCAAAGACATGTTCAAAGTCAAGCGCGCCATCCGCTGCCTCCAATCCGACGCCTACGCTAAAGCCCGCAAGAAGAACCCGCTCCTCCCCGAGGTCAAAGACCGAGTCACCGCCGAGAACACCTTCAAGCAGCTGCCCATGTCGCTCCTCGCCCTGCGCGTCAGCAAGATTGACCCGCACGAAGGCCACGACCATGGCAAGAAGAAGCGAGTCAAGGGTTTGTGGACGGTCAAGGTGGAGCCGCAGCAGGAAGCCGCCGATGAATTCTACTACGTCTGGCTGTACGAGGGATCGCAGTGGAAGAACAAGCTCTACGCGGTAGGTGCGCTCGCACTCATCCTCGCCGTTGTCTTCTTCCCCGTCTGGCCCTACAAGCTGCGCATTGGCGTCTGGTATCTCAGCATGGGCATGTTGGGTCTGCTCGGTCTCTTCTTCGCCATGGCAATCTTTCGTTTGATCCTATTCGTCATCACCGTCTTCGCAACTCCGCCCGGATTGTGGCTCTACCCCAACCTTTTCGAGGACGTCGGGTTCTTCGACTCGTTTAAGCCTTTGTGGGCGTGGCACGAGAGTGAGAAAGAGCTGAAGAAGAGGAAGAAGGAAGAGCGCGAGAGGAAGAAGGCACGTCGTGAGGCGAAAGCGAATGGGCAGTCGAAAGAGGATAAGAAGGCTGCGAAGGCTGGGAAGAAGCAGATTCAAGAGCCGGAGACGATTAAGCCTGTGGTGGCCGGTGCGACGGGAAGTGAGAATGTGCCGCCGGCTGGGAATGCGGGTGTACAGCAGCGGAATTTGAGTGCGCGAGTGGAAGAAGTGGAAGAGGATTGATTGAAATGAGTTACAGCGTTGGCGTTCTGGTCGGTGGGTATCTCTCGAAACTGCGACTTGGCCATTGTAAGTAGCAAGCTGCTGGAAGCAATACTGCTGAATGCAATAGCTGTGTTGATGTATGGACGTCGTGTGGGCTTGGAAGCATCCGCTGCCACTGACACATTACGGACTGAAATTGTACACGGACTCTCAAACCAGTTCCATCAACGAACCCACCGGAAAGACTTTTGGCCCCATCCATGTGGATGTCTGAGCACGTCTCACTCAGCTTCGGTGCAACATGCCCCGAGCCGAAAATTGACGATGCCTTTGACTGTGGAGACATACGCTAGATGACGGGGTACTGCAGGTACTGCAGTCTTCTATGGGGAGAATATACGACAATTGCCCTTGGTGTGACATTCGGCAGTCGTTATGGTACTCATGCTGGGTTGAGGTATTTGAGCGAGCATCTTGACTGGGCTTTTGAAGGTCTCGAATAACGCTCATAAGAATGCTGTCGTTAGTTCTGTGCTTACTGCTGACAAGAGTCAATGGGTATGGTCTTCTTCTCGATATAAAATCAAATGCTGATCTCGAGGTCAGATCCGTCGATTATGGCGATGTTCTTCCCAAGACCTACGCCATAGGACAAGGCCCGATTCTCGATGTTGAAAGCCCCTACGACGTCGCTCGTATCAGTCTGAGCCCACAAAAGCCATACCTCACGCTCGACTTTGCCACCGAAGTCGCCGGCTTCCCCTTCTTCGAGGTCGAAACACTCTCGGCTACTACCCAGATCGAGGTCAAGTACGCCGAGGACTTCGTTGCTCTAGACAACCCCTACAGTGATGGGCCATGGACCTTTTCAAATGGCCTTTCGAACACTTTCCGCGTGGAGACCTTTAATTTGACCGGACCTGGTAGGTTCGAGTCTTATTTCGTGCAAGGAGGACAGAGATGGATGACGGTCAGGTCTTTGAGCAACACGACCATCCATTTCTCCAAAATCGGATTCAGGAGCACGGCACAACATCTCGCCACCTCAGCAACAGCAAGCCACTTCTCCTCCTCAAATCCCCTTTACAATCGCATCTGGGACCTCGGCGCCAGAGCTGTACAGGTCGCCTGCGTCGATGCCGGCAACGCTCCCTCAACTTGGGACCTCACTGCAAACGGCGCCTTCATCCGCGGGCAGCAGACAGCGCAGTCTGCCAACGGCACGGCACTCGGCAACTACACGCTCTCATTCTCGACGAAGATCCAGAGAGGTGGGACGGGCTGGCGAGTCGCGAGCGGCACGAGTCCCACCGGAGCGGTGTTCTATCTGACGTCGGAGTATCCCGAAGCCACGACGTATCTGAACACGAATCGTACGCTGCTCCCGCCGAATTCGCTGGTGTTTAATTTTGGGTATTCGATTGTGAATCAGACGACGTTGGCGACGGGGTGGGATCAGTACTTCCCGCTGAACGGGACAGTAAGAGAGTCCGAGTGGTATAACATCAGCACGACGATCACGCCGCAAGGATATCGTGTCAAGATCGACGGTGTAACGGAGATTCTGGTCCCCATCTTCGAAGCCGAGTACCTCTCCGCCGCGAGTGCATCCAGCTACATGGCGTCTTCACCACACACCGGAACCTGGGGTTTCGGGCCTTGGAGCGGACAGGAAGCTTATGTCAAAGACGTAGCCGTGACCCTCCAGAACGGAACCCTCGCCTACGCAAATCCCATGACCTCTCCTTCGACCCTCTCTGAATACGGCGTCGCCCCCTTGGACGCATCCGTCTGCCTCGATGGCGGCAAACGTGACCGCCTCGTCTGGATCGGCGATTTCTACCACACAGGCAAGATCATCGCCTCCAGCACCCACCGCATGGACTTCGTGCTCGGGAGTATCGAATATGCCTTCTCCTTTCAGAAGACCTCCCCGCCATTTGCAGGCTTCGTGCCCATCTCCGCGAGTCTCGGCACGAGGCCGGAGTATAGGGATGCGTTTGCGAGTAGCTACTCGGCGTTACTGGATTATCAAGATCTCTTCCTTGCCGCGATTGGAGATTACTTCTGGCGAACAGGAGACCTTCCCGGATTAGAGCCGTACTGGTCGAAAATCAAGACATTAGCAGAGGCGAGGCTGGCGTACATCGACCCTTACAGTGGTCTGGTAGCCGGAGACGGCACCTTCTACTTCCTAGGACCCGTCAACGGCAGCGCAGTCACAGCTCTCTTCTCCTACGCTCTCCAACGCCTCGTCCCGCTCGCGGAGGCGATGAACGACACCCTCGCGGCAGAGCAATACAACGCCACCGCAACTTCTCTGAACGATGCCATAAACACCCACCTCTGGAACCCCTCGCTCGGAACCTACCAGCTCTCCCTCGATGATGCTGGCAACTACTCCCTAACCTCCATAGCCTGGACACTCCTCTCCGGCGCCGCGAACGCCACCCAAGCCGCGTCGATGATCACAAAAGCGCTCCCCTCGCTCCGTCTAGGCGTAGGCTACAAAACAACCTCCAGCGACGCCGATGCACCCACGACGCAGCTCTCCCCTAATATCCTGGGCATGCTGCTCGAAGGGCTCTTCATCGCACAGCGAGACCTCGATGTCTCGAACATGACAGTCGCGAAAACTTTACTAGACGATTTCTGGAGACAGATGGTCACGCAGGACGAGTACTACAGCGGGGCGAGCTGGGAATACCTCTACCCCAACGGGTCCCCTGGAATCGACCTCTTCACCTCTCTCGCGCATCCCTGGGGCGCCTCTCCAACCTACGTCCTGCCCGAGTACGTCTTAGGCATCCAGGCGACGTCGCCGGGTTTCAAGACGTGGGAGATCAGGCCGAATTTGGGGGTTTTGGCGTTGGAGGGCGCGGAGGGGAGGGTTGAGACGCCGTTTGGAGATATTACCGCGAGTTGGGAGGTTATTGATGGGGGTAAGGAATCGGTTATTAGGGTCAAGGGACCGAAGGGTACAGTTGGAACTCTGGTGCTGCCGAAGAAAAGTTGGGTGGAGTGCGATGGGGAGAAAGTGGAGGGGCAGTATGTGGAGGTGGGAAGGGATGAAGAGAGGGTTGTTACAGTCAGGGGAATGGCTCTATAGGCGTATTCTCCGTATCGATTGTGGGTCGAGTCATGCTCCTTGTCTCACTTTCTACGTGGTCCCTGTTGGGCAAGGGGTATATGAGTTGTGGCACAAAGGTTTGACCATATCTTCGGACGTCGCGTCGAGAGCCAGCAATGGTCAGAGATGGAGCCCATCACCGCGAAGAGGCCATGCGAATGAGTACAGTGTCAGCACTACTTGCAGTATCAACGCGAAGCTTACTTTCGGCCAGCACTGCCACTCATCAATGTTTTCATATCTTGTCCAACAACTGCCGAAATCTACCTACCAGGGTCTAGCTGACCAGCAGGTGAGTGCGGTGGATTTGTCGGCAGTAATAATAAGTGGGTGGTTGTCCGGGAGTGGCTGTGAGCTTCATCGGTACTCAACTGCCGTTGCATTCACTGCTGACCAGGGATGTTGCAAGGTTTTTGTGTATAGGATTCAGTGTTCTGCGGGGTCTCCACGGGGTAGCAGGCATGGAGCAACAACGATTTGGCAAGTCAAAAGTCCAGCGACCGCTCTGCTACAGCTGATATTGCAGCTCCATCCTTTTGCAACCATACCTTTGACAATGGCTACCGAGACAGAACTCCTCCCTCCAAACGTGGTGCCCGCCTCCAAGGCTGCACCTGTCTCGAATGGCAACACCGACAAGACGACCCATCAGAGCGACTGGACTCACGGCCTGAAGTCGAAGTGGCCCGTTGCACTGGACTTGTATGGATCAAATCAGCCATGCCGCCTCGAAGGGGAGATTGAGGACCTAGTAGCTTCGTGTTCAATCTCAGCAATGAACGAAAAGACTAACACCTGACCAGGTCGTCCTTGGAGAGATCCCAAAGGAAATCGACGGCTGTTTCTACCGAATCATGGTCGACCCCTTCATGCCGCCATGCGAAGGGAACGTGCCGCTCGACGGAGATGGCAACATCTCCGTCTTCCAATTCCACGATGGGAGGGTGCACATGCGCACCAAGTACGTGGAGACTGAAAGATATCTACTTGAGAGAAAAGCGAACAAGAGTCTTTTCGGACTGTATCGGAATCCCTTCACTCATCATCCTTGCGTTCGGTACGTCGTTTATCTTCCCAATTTACATCTATATGCTGAATCAGTGATGGTAGAGCGGCAGTGGACTCCACCGCCAATACCAACCTCGTGCTCTGGGCCGACCATCTCCTAGCACTGAAAGAAGGCGGTCTCCCATACTCCGTCGATCCGCATACCTTGGAGACGCGCATGTACGACCCATTCGCCGGTCAAATCAAGTCCAAGACCTTCACGGCTCATCCCAAGTACGATCCTTTCAAAGACGAACTTGTCGTGTTCGGCTACGAGGCAAAAGGTCTCGCCACGACAGACGTCGTCACCTACAGCATCAATCGCTCCGGCAAGATCGAGAATGAATTCTGGTTCCATCAGCCTTACGACACCCCGGGAATGATCCACGACGCTGCGATTACGCCTAATTGGCTTGTGCTGTTCATCTGGCCATTCGAGGCTAGCATTGAGCGTATGAAGCGCGGTGGTCATCACTGGGCGTGGTCGGATGATCGCCATTTCACCGTGATCGTGGTGCCGCGAAACGCTGAGCGGCCTGTTGCACAAGGCTGGAAACCTCAGGAGGTGCGCTCCTATCACTTCGACATCTGCATGCCGATCCATACGGGCGCCGCTTGGGAGGAGCCTGATGGGAGGATTGTGGTGGAGAGTAGTCGTGTGCACGATAATGCGTTTCCGTTCTTCCCACCCGAGTAAGTCACGCCACTGCCTACGCCGCCCAAATGTTGACATCCGTACCCTAGCACCGAGAACCCACGCATGCCCTCACCACAGACCAAAGCCGACTACGTCCGCTGGACCCTCGATCCCTCCCTCCCCAACCTCAGCACTCAACAATCCCCACCCCGGATCCTCCTCCCCATCCCCTCCGAATTCCCTCGCATCGACGAGCGCTTCACCACGCACAAGACCAGCATAACCTTTCTGAACGTCTTCATCCCCGAACGCTCCGATGGGTCGAAGAATATCTTCCATGGTCTGAATGGTCTCGCGATGCATAACAACGCCACGGGAATGACTCGATATTTCTATGCCGGTGACGAAGCACAGATTCAGGAACCCGTGTTTGTCCCGAGAACGGACGAAGCGCAGGAGGGCGATGGCTGGGTCATGGCGCTGGTGGAGAGAAAAGTGAGGTGTGAGGTTGTGGTTATTGATACGAGGGCGTTCGAGAGGGCTGTGGCGGTTGTCAAGTTGCCTTTTAGTATGAAGGCTCGGGTTCATGGGAATTGGTGAGTGTTTTGCGTTCTTATGTGCATATGTGAGCTGACGATGATGTTTGCGTAGGCTTAGTGCTGAGGCTTTGGGAGGTTATCGTCCGATTACAAGGCAGGTACCTGAGGTGAAAGTTTCGGGAAAGGGGGCTTTGGAGCCGTTGTAAAGTTGTAAGGCTAGGCGAATGGGTATGCAGGAAGGCATGCTGCGGGATAGGCCGAACGAGGTGAAATGCTCTTGGGAAAGTCTAATAACTCCAACGGTATTCTGGATGTGAGCAGTGGCGAATAACGCGGCATTGGAAGGTCGTCAGCACAGCGTTATTGCACGCAAGACGACCGTGAAGCTCGCCAACGCCGCCGGGCTGCAGCCTTCCGTCGGCTGTCTCTACAATGGCTTTGTGTCTTAGAAAGTCATGTACAAGCTCTTTGTTTCTGCAGCTTGTGTTAGAACTTCTTTGTGCAGACGAAGTTCCACATAAAATGTCTTGCACAGCATTATGCGCTCTCTTTGTTCACCCAGCTTGGGTCAGACTTGCATCCTATAGACGAGGCTCCACGTCAGACTTCAATCCCATTATAACATGCCAACGCATCACACCAGAAGTTTGTTCATTCAGCTTCGGTCAGGCTCTATGGTATACACGAGGTCTCAAAGCGAATACAATTACATTATAACAGCCGGACGCATTTTGTTCATTCAGTTTGGGTCAGAATCTATGGTATAGACGAGGCTTCACAACCAGTTCAATTACATTATAACACTTCGACGCATAACACACAACTCTTGTCTGGAGAGCTATATAACGACCATGGCATACCGCTGTAGGAGGATCTTTTCCTCTGCACAAACACCAACACTGAGCATTCGCAGCCTTCCAACAACAGACACTCGAACCGGTTTCGACAACACTCTGACAAGGCTTCGACAACTCAAGAACCCAGCAACTTTCCACCGACCACCACCACCTCATCCAGCAGGATGAACCCCTTCTTCCGCACACCCGACTACGGTCACTCATCTCGATCCGGCGGCTACCAGACCCGCGAGATCGCTCCCGACTCCAGCCGCTACGATGGCTATGACTCTATCCCCTCCCGTCGTCCCTCATATCGCCCGGTGAGCCCCCTCGGCAGCTCCAGATTCGAGCGTGAGTACACGCCCCCATCGATGACTCCCTCTCGTCGTGCTGAGCGTGAGGCTCCTGTCGAGCTCTCTTCGTTCTACTCTCGAGGTCTTGATGGTCCACGTCGCGCACCGCCGCGACCAACATTCGGCCGGTACGCTGACCTGCCATCGGCATCTCGCCGACCCAGCACCTCCTCGCGAGGCTACGGTGCAGACTTGTCAAGCTACGCCGGCGGCTACGACGGCGGTGGCTATGGCGAGATCTACGGCAGCTCTTCTCGGGGCTCATCGCGCCGTCAACACCGCGATGAGCCTGACTTCTCGCGTGGTCCGTTGCGAGTGGTGGATGCCGACTCACCTGCTTACGGTTCCGCGGCTCGAGTCTTGGGCACTCCCTTTGGCGCGTACAACTCGTACGTGACTCCATCTCGCGGTGAGCGTGACTACGCTCCTGCTCCTCTCTTTGGTGGCCGGTCGCACGGTTCGCGGTCTGCCAACCCTTTCGATGACTTCGACTCTGCCGCTCCTGGTGGTCAGCGACGTCAGGGCAGTCGCTCGTCGCGGAGACCTTGGGGTTTCTGAGGGAGTCCTCTCGTTTCCACTTCTTGGGCTCGAACTTTTGGGAAAAGGTGAGTAATCTTGGCTATGAGTTGAACATCTAGGAGGTACAATACCACTAGATGGACCTTCGCTCATGGCCGATCAGGTAGGTTGGCTCTCTTGTCGCGTTTTGTAACATTAGTGCTCGTCATCGGTGGTATGTAAAAATGTACTGGGACTTGTAAAATAATTCAGGAACAAAACATTTTTATTAATCACAACATGCTCACCATCTCTGATTTACTCCACTCCACTCAGACTCCTGTCGTCTCCTCTGGATGTTTCCTTACTGTGATTGACTCGGCGGCTAGCAGGTTGCTCATCATTCGTGCTGGTACGCACCTGCACCATCTACCACACTTGGGTTTTGTAGAACTAGTCAGGCACAGAACACGGTCAGATCCATCACAACATTCTTCATCTCTCACATGTTCCATTTCCCTGACTTCCATCATCCACGGCCCAAGTCATCAAGGCAAGCTCAAAAAGTACTTCAACATCTTAGGATAGTTTGGCGTACCCATTCCAGTTACCTGTATGATACATCATCAGCATATAAAAGTGCGGTTTGGTGTTGAACACTCTCGAAGACTCACCGGATCCCAGCCTGACACTGCGGGAAAGCCATTACTCTTACAGTTGGCATTACTGCCATTGGTAATATCGTTGAACATCCACGGGTTGTTGTAGATTGCGTGATTCAGGAAGCCAACAGGTCCCTTGCCCGCTATTGTGCGTTGTTGGTTGATTAATGTAATCACGCCCGCCATAACGGGCGAAGAGAGCGAGGTGCCATAGTAGGTGAACTGTGTACCGTTCGTGAACAAAGGCATAAACGCCCCATTGGCGCTAAGGTCGGGATATGCTCTACCGGCGCGATTGTAGCGACCGCCATTAGCACCAACATTGTCAAGACTGGTGTTGGCGTCGGCGACGTAGGTCGAATAGCCAGGGTCATGGCGACGGAACCATTCAGCTACAGTACGTTTTTGATAGTCCGGGGTAGGGAAGTAATTGCTGAACCCGCCAGCACTGCTGAAATACTTGTCGGCTTCTGGTCGCCCGGGCCTGTAGAGGCTGACCTGCATTGCACTTTCGGGATCGTTGACCGTCTGGTTAGGCCACAGGACTGTCGCCCCGACACCAGTAAGCCAGGGGCAGTTGTTCGGGTAAGCTGGGTTGAAGATGTCATCATTGGGCCCCAGACAACCGCTATCGTGACCATTATCGCCAGGATAGCTACCGACTCCATAGTCTCCAGTGGCGACGAGGACTGTGTGGCCTTGTAGACCAAGCTTCAGAAACTCGTTGCACTGACGGAGCTGGTAGTTTCTGGGAAGATCGAACTCGCTTTCGCCAAATGAGATGGACACGACTCGTGTCAATTGGTAGACACCGCATTGCAGCTTACCCTTGTAGCCGTTTGCTGCGGGATCTGGGTATGTTGGATCGACGCCAGGACTGTTTCCAGTTATGCCATATGCGGTGTAGTTGCAATACGAGCCGTCGATAGCATCCAAGAATGTGTTGAATGTGTTGGCCGCAAGGATTTCCTGCGGCGCATAGTTGGCATCATCGACTTGATAGACGACAACGCTCTGCGGGTAGATCAGCGCAGTCACGATGTCGATATCGAGGTCTGCTTCTCCGCCGTTGTTGGGGTCATCTGCGGCGACCGGGGCCTCGCCTCCGTCAATGGAGATGACCTGTGGCGAATAGTCGGAGGGAACATATGGTGCGTACTTGTTGAAATACATGTCGATGTCTGACTGCGAAAAATAGTCTCCTTGCTCGTATAGACCTGCTGCGTTGACCGAATCGTTGATGTGTGGGAAAGGAAGCTTGTACAGGTATCTCCAGCATGGTGGAGTAATGTTGCCACCACAATACCGAACGTCTTCTGGAAGATCCCCATGCCAGTGAGGAGGATAATGGTGTGGAGACTGCCAATGTGGAGTCGGACCCCAGGAAGGGCCCTTGTGATGCGATGGTCTTCCCCATGACTGCGATCGCTTCACTCGCTTCTTCAGTGTTGCGGTCATTTTGACACCCGGCGTCACGAAGTCGATGTGATCAACGAGATGAGCAGGCAAGTGATATTCATGACAGCCGATACGGACAGAGCCAGCCTTACTCTCGTACTCATAGAGCTCGGACTGAAACAAGTCCTCGGCAAGCTTTGCAGGGATGTTTGCTGCGATCCACCCTTTGTTGTCGCTGTGGGCGATGATGGTCTCGTTGACTCCGGACTCGATGAGCCATTCGCGCACGCTATACACATATCTGGTCAGACTCCAGCCAAAAAGAAGTATTTCGCCAGCGACTTCGGGTGTCACTCACAGATCGATGGTGCGCTCGCTCGGAGCGAATAAATCGTGGACCTCTTCTGCAGATAAGTGCTTGCCGTAGTGCTCAGACTCTGGATGAGAGATTGCGGTCAATTTCTCCACGCCTAAGTCCAAATTGTTCTGCTTCAGGCCGATGCGGAGCGGAATAATGGCGTGTGGCTGGACACGCTCCACCTGTCGCCAGGATGTATAGAGTGGGGATTCTCTGCGCTCATGTAGGACATGGCTTGCTTGAGCGACGGCCGCAATGGCTGTCAATGATACGGCGAAATGCATATTAGTCACGCAGTATCAGTCGAGAGACAGAAAGCGGAGGAAAAGGACGAAGAGTCGCAGGGCGAGAGCTGCATGATATATGCATCCCGACAATGGTTCTCCTCAATACCAACCTGGCGCGCTAGATAGATGTATTGGCGCATGTGGCGGTCCGACAGCAGATGTCTCGAGCGAATAGGAGCAGATAGCGCAAGATAGTGGCATCGGATCGTGCCCACGCAGGCTAAAGATGAGCATGGTGCATTGCGGGAAAGGCTGTGAGGCACGGCAAGGTGGCACCAAGCTTCGGTCTTGAGCTCCGTTCGATGCTTGATCAACGATGGCTTGCAGGAGCATCCGAGATAGGAAGGTGCGCTTGGGAAAGCGTGTCAATGCTGGACAGTCGCGATGAAACATCACATGCGAGTGTTGGATCGAGATGAACAAGGTGAAGTGAATGGTTTGCCAATGCCTCTGAAACAAGGTTGTCATGGTGGGGCTTGAAAGATAGAATAGGCAACTTAGCCGAACACATGTTTCTTTGGAGTCATGCCTTGTTTCATCTGACTCGACTTCCTCCTCATATTCGTCTCTTCTCGTGTTGTCGATTGATACGCAAGCATACAGACACAATGGCAGACCCAGGTAGGTGCAAGTCAAACAATCAGCACCTCTCATCTGCAAACCTCTAGAAAGGACCACGATCGAGTCAACATACTAACAAAGACACAGCACCAGAAGAACCGAAAGTTTCGAAGCGCGCCGCTGAGAAGGAGGCGAAGAAGGCAGCAGCAAAGGCGAAGAAAGAGGCCGCCAAATCAGCGGCTCCATCAGGCGCAACCTCAACCAAGTCGGCGGAGCCAGTGGATCCATTCAAGACGGGATGGCTTAAAGGCGTATACAACGAGAAGCCTGTCAAGGACGTCCAGACGCGATTCCCGCCCGAACCCAATGGCTACCTACACATCGGCCACGCCAAAGCCATCACCGTCAACTTCGGCTTCGCAAAGTCATACGGCGGTAAATGCAATCTACGATTCGACGACACGAACCCCGCCAAGGAGGAAGAGCAGTTCTTTACCAGCATCAAGGATATGGTCAGTTGGTTGGGCTTTGAGCCGGCTAGGATTACACACAGCTCAGACGATTTCGACCGACTGTATGAGTTGGCGGAGGAGTTGATTGGTAGGGGAAAGGCCTACGTCTGCCATTGTTCCGCGGCGCAGGTGAAAGAGAACCGCGGTGGGAAAGAACATGGGCCTAGAAAGGTATGTGAAGATTGGTCAAAGTCGGCAGAGAAGAACTTGGAAGAGTTCAGGGCGATGAGAGATGGGAAATACGAGGCGGGCACAGCACATCTTCGCATGAAGCAGTATTTGGGCACGAAGTCAGAAGAGTATGAGGTCAAGGAGGATGATACGCCGGAGATCAAGAAGGAGAAGACCAAGCTGAAGTCTTTAGCGGACAACCCTGCGCTCTGGGATGTCGCAGCATATCGCGTCAAGAAGGACAACTACCACCACCGGACGGGCAACAAGTGGAGAATATACCCGACGTACGAGTTTACGCACTGTCTTTGCGATTCTTTTGAGGGCATTACGCACAGTCTCTGTACTGTCGAATTCGAGACCTTGCGACCTGCGTACAACTGGCTTCTGGAGGCGCTGGATCACAAACTTCCCGGCAGTGATGAGAAAGGGCCGATGCAGAGGGAATATGGCAGACTTAATGTGGAGGGTACGATTCTCTCAAAGCGAAGAATTGCGATGCTTGTGAACGGCACTACTGTTGGAGGCGATGCTCCAGATCCTGTAGACGAGGCCGCAGATGGGGTGGACGAGCTTGCATTGGCAGAAGATGGAGACGAGGAGCCCGAAGCTCCATCAACAGCAGCCAAAGCCGCCACCAATGGTGCAGGTCGCAAGATTCCTCCCGTGGTGAGAGACTGGAACGACCCTCGACTCTTCACCCTCGTTGCTTTGCGTCGGCGTGGTGTTCCACCAGGCGCTCTGAAGAAATTCGTCTTCGACCTCGGCGTCACAAAAGCCAACGCCAATACCATGACCCACGTCCTCGACGCCACCATGCGAACCTACCTCGAACGAACAGTCCCGCGTCTAATGCTAGTCCTCGACCCCATCAAAGTCACCTTCGAAAACCTCCCCGATGACTACCTCGAAGAACGCGACGTCCCCTTCGACCCCAAAGATCCCGCGAAGGGCACCCACAAAGTCCCCTTCACTAAGATCATCTACATCGACCGCGACGACTTCCGCGAAATCGACGACCCGGACTTCTTCCGCCTCTCGCCGAACCAGAGCGTCGGTCTCCTCAACGCCGAGCACCCCATTCGCTGCATCTCCTTCACGACAGACCCCACCACCGGCAAAGTCAACGAGATCAAAGCAGAATACAGCAAAGACGTCAAGCCTGGCAAAGCACGCATCCACTGGGTAGGCGAATCCGCCGCGCACAACAGCCCCATCAAAGCCGAATGTCGCATTTTCAACTCCCTCTTCAAGACCTCCAAGCCCAACGAACTGGACTGGAAGAATGGCGGCTATTACGATGACGTCAACCCGGAGTCGGAAATCATCTATGGCAATGCGATGGTGGAGTGTGGATTCCGAGAAATCCAGGCGAGGGCGCCTTGGCCCAAGGAGGAGGGGGAGGCGAATGTGAAGGGTGGTCAGGCGGATAAGAGTAGTGTGAGGTTTCAAGGGTTGAGGACGGCTTTCTTTGCGGAGGATGCGGATTCGACCCCGGACAAGGTGGTGCTGAACCGGATTGTGAGTTTGAAGGAGGATACGGGGAAGAAGTGAACACGTAGGCGGATCTCGGGAGGGTTGATGTGCTATTGAGCGTGGCGTTGGCGGTAGGGGTGGGTGGTAGGTCTAGGTAACCCAGTAGCGGCCACGGCCTGCCAGTGGTGAAAGGGTTGAATCGTCTGTTCGCGTACTAAGCCTGTCTCTGCGGGTGCGGACAGCGCGCTGACGCTTCATAGTCACATGTAGGTGACTGGACTAGGAACTTCGAAGTATACCAAGATGTTTAAATACATTCTGTGCGCTTGCCGTGAAGGAAGGGTCATCATTCCGCTCATATGCTGTCGTAACACTGTCGCTAAATGCCTATGCTGATGCAATCGCTAAATCCAATCCAAGCCGCTATTACAAACCATCTATACATATATCATTCAATCCTGCCCTGGCGCAAACTGACTCTTCCTCCTCAACCGCTTTCCAAACTTCATAAACACCAACGGCACCGGCAACAACGCCGCGCTCACAGCCCCGAGCACACTACAAGCCGGCCCAACCCCCATGTTCCTGAACATCGGGCCTGCTGCCAACGGTAACCCGCAAGCAAACACACTTCGCAGAAATGTGTTGGCCGAAACAGCACTCGCCGCGTACATCGCATAAGAATCCACGAGATAGTTTATACACTGCTGAAAAATCGTATTAAACCCCGCACCAATAAACCCCGCCGCCACAGTAGGAAGCGCCCAATGATACCGCGGATCGCTCGTCCATCCAAACCAAAAGAGTCCCGTGGTGAAGAGCACCCCGCCGATGATCATAGGTGGTAGACGGGCTTCGGGAGCTGCGCGGCCGTTGTTCTTCGCGACGGCGCGGCGGTAGTAGGCTTGGTTGGTGAGGTTTATGGCTACGGCGCAGAGGACGCCGACGAAGAGGGCTAGGAAGGGGAGGGTGCTGACGACGGGGCCGTAGCCGCGCTGGTCGCGGAAGACGATGGGGAAGACTTCGAGGGTCATGTAGAGGAGGCCGTAGACGAAGGAGGCGTAGATTGCGATGCAGGTGACCATGGGTTCGGCGAGGAGCATTTTGAGGGGGCGGGAGAAGTATTTTGTTAGGATGTTGGAGGGGCGCATGCGTTCTTGTTCGTGAGGGTGCCAGTAGCAGGGGTCGTTTGTGGATTTGCGGAGGGCTTTTGCTTTGCGTTTTAGGAGGACGGGGGCGAAGAGCTCGGGCATGGCGAACTGGATCAGGATGCACATGAAGCCAGTGTAGATGGCGATGATGTACTCGGTCCAGCGCCAGCCTAGGTGTGGGTTGTTGGTGAGGGCGCTGCCGATTACGGGGCCGAGGGTTGGTCCGCCGACGACCATGACGGCGTAGAAGGTTACTGCTATGCCGCGCGCGCTGGGCTTGTACATGTCGCCTAAGCAGGCGGAGACGTTGCTGACGGGGGCGGAGCCGAAGACACCGGCTGGAGGTGGATGTGTTAGCATGTGGTGAGATTCATGGGGAAGGGTAGGGGAGGGCATGAGACGTACCGAAGAACCTCGTGATGAAGACCGTCTCTGCGTTCTGGCTGACCGCTGTACCTATCGAGAAGAGAGCCAGGACTGTCATGGCGGGTATGAGACTCCATTTCCTTCCATACACCTCCGATATGGGCGCCCACATCAAGGGCCCAACAGCGAAGCCGAGAACGTAGAGCGAGATGACCAGGACTGTGACCTCGCTGCCGATGTGGAAGCGACTGGCTATGGCTGGTTCGGCTGGGGCGATGATCGAGGAAGCCAGAGAAGCGGTCAAGGCTGTGAAGCCTAGTTGCAGTGTTACCCAGGCCTTCTTGACGGTGGAGAAGTTCATCGGGTTGGTGGGATCATTTTCCTCGAATTTGACCAAAAAGGCTTCATCCTTCTTTGACGGCTCCCTTCGAAGATCCTTGGGTAGTTCTTCCTCATTCGCCTGCTCCTTGCCAGCCTCGACATTTCCTCGACTTTCCAGTTCCCGATCCTCTTCCGCCTGCTCATGCTTTTCGTGCTCATCTAGCTTCTCAAGATCCGCCATCTGGCTGTGCGTGGACTTGAGAGACGAGGCTCTGGTGGAGTCCATCTCGCAGTAGATCTCGCAGGGACGTCTAGATCCATGACGAATCAAGGGGACCCGGGATATGTATATAGTTGACGAGATTTGTTAGCCACTACGGGTAACCGGCACTTGCACGATGGCGTAGGTCGGCCAGACGTGCTGTAGTGTGCGATGTCGGTGACGTCGAAGACGGCGCTAGCAGACGAGACAATGGTCGGCTGTTGAATGCCGACGTCCTTTGTTGACAGCGTTTACGGTCCGAACTTGTGTCTTGCTGTATTCGTTATATTACTGATCGATCCTGCTGAACAAGAATTATACTCATCCTTCCTATCACTCTATTCGGTCCCGAAAGGCGAATACCCTTCACGTTGCTTGTAGGTAAAGTGCATCTCACTCATCAGATCTCGGACAAGGGCTTCTCGAGCCTCACCGAGCCGCGTTTGCCGCTCGTTCCGGTCGCTGTAGCAAATGCGAAACTTCGCGAACACGTACAACAGAATATCAACTCCATCTTGCTCTCACCACTTCCTTCACGACGATCGGACTTAGAGACAAGACGAGACTCCGTGACGTCCAATCAACGTCCTTCGGATGGGCCGACGCAGTGGATTGACGAGCTTCTCCGTGAAGACGGGTCAAGCTCAGCAGTATTTCGAGTCCGAGATGTCGAACCCTACCCCCTACAATGCGACTCCTCCAGTCTGTATGAGCAGGTCGCATTCCATTCGTCAGGCCCTTGATGAATCTCCAATCCAGTCATGATATTCTTCTCGACCTAGACCAGCTTGTTTCGTCTCGCACGAAGCGCATTTCGCCGACCATTTCTCAGACAGAAGCACTCCTCGGGGCCGACCGCAGATGGCAGTGGACTGTTTGGAGCTTCTGCAAAACCCGAAAGCGCGTAGTCTCGAAGTGGCAGCTGCCGTCTTAAGATGGTTTCTAATACTCTTGGGTCGCTGACAGAGGCTATGCTTGCAGCTCTTGCGGCTGCTGACTGGGATCTTGAGGCTCAAGAAGTCTATCGTAACAACAGCTGTAGCTAGGTGATCCAGACGAAGGTCTGTCGCTGCAGGAAACCTCGTCCACCTCGTGTGTTGAGAGGCTCGCGTTTTATTTGATCACTCTGGGCTCTTCTGGCAGACATTGAAGAGCAGAGCCATGGGTACGGGAAGAGACTATGGTCAAAGGGAGGCGCGACTCTAGCTGCCCGAGGATCACGATCGAGGGCGCTGATGTATGAGCACAACATCTTCGGAGATGCAAAGGGAAGAAAAACTTCAAGTTATGTGCTAACGCACAAACGCGCACAACAGCCATGGCAGACGATCGTCGGCAGCGCCGGCAGGAAGCAAATGAGAGACGATGCACACGGCAGAAAAAGAGCATTGGTTCTGGAGACATCATAGATCCAAGAAGGTCGTGATCAGCGGGGCCCGCGATCAACGTTGAAACAACTCACTGTCGACTGACCATACTTCGAAACGCCAATCACCTCCTCGATAGTGCTGCGTTCGGAATTCTACTTCAATCGAGTGCTCGCCAGGCCAGCCATCTAATAATCTCCACGACGCATTCGTGTGGTCCCTCCAACGGTTATCAAGCCGCGCTCCGATGATTGTGCGGTCTTTGAACTCATGCCGTAGGCGCTCGGACTGGCACACCGGCGCGGTTGTCTGAGACTTCTCGAATGACAAAACGTCGCACCGAACAAAGGACTTGACGCGAGAGTCGATTGCTGAGGGATCCACGCCAGCAACTCGCAGTGCTCTTCCCGGGTTGAGATGATTGAAGCCGTAACCCAGGCATACCGTTCGTGGCGACAGCCTGTACACTAGGCGACGGAATTGGATACAACATACTCGAACAGCAACATAGGCTTGTGCTATGCATTTCAGAAGTGCTTTATCCCGGAGAGTCAACGAACGTTAATCGGGCGTAAGGTCGCTTTGCCGCACACCACTACCATCACTGGTCTCAAAAGAGGTAGAGCAATGGACAGGAGTGCTTCTGTGCGACATTGCGCTTGTGTATGCCATAGATTTGTCCAGCGACGCACTTCGCATTGTGCACGAACACAGCGGTGCTGGTTGGTCTTTGCACTATCGGACACGACTACGACGGACAAAAGAAACCATCCTTCTCCTCGGCAGCTGCTGCTTCCGTACATCTACTTCCCTCCATTGCTCTTCCAGTACGTCAGCCAGTCGTCGGTGCTGGCGAGCCACCTTTGCATCATTGGGCTATATTGGTAGTTCGGTACCTATGGCAGAAGGTCAGAAGGCTTTTTTATCAGCGATATCTCCACTCACAGAGCTTGACCGTCTTGGGGTGGCTGGTTGATCTTTCTCGGGGCTCGATAGCTGGAGGCGATTCACGTTCCCGCTGCCTGATGCCTGTCTTGCAGAAGCCTGCTCGTGGCTAGGCAGGCCGCTGTCCTTGGACTTCTCGACACTTTTGGTCTCCCTAAAAGCAATCAGTCTGACTGGATGCACGGTGCTGAACCATCGCTTACTTTTCGACATGAGCCGCCATTGTGACCTTGGTTCTTCGCAGTCCGATGTTGACTGCCGCTTGTTTGGATGCAACAGCAGTTCAATGCAATAGCAGACTCTCGAGATTGTCCATACACGGGGTCCCATCTGACATATATGTGGACACTTGCCGCGCCCTCTCATCGCTCTAATGATATGGCAACGAGGAGGTGGTGCTGGTGGTGCCGTTGTGACTGACTTTCCTGCTGATCATCTTGAAAGGCGGCTCGGGCGCGACCAGTGACTGCCAATGAGCATGGAATGACCTAGCATATAGGCTCGCCTTCAGATTCTGAAAGTTGACTTGTTCCTGAGCCAGACATCATTGATGCTTTGGTGGTGCTTTGGTGGTGCTAGCGGATTATACTTGTTGACGCCTGACGGTGCTATCCAAGCTCATGCAACACATTCCACCTTCTGCCGCCAGAGAGTACAGAGCGGCACTCCCAAGGGCAGGCGTCGACACGCAGTCGCCGTGGATCTGGCTGGGCTTCGGCTGGCCACATTCACTTGCAACCTAACTCGTCCCAAGGCAGTCCATCACAGCATTGGGTCTTAGTTGGACTCACAGGCAAGCTAGCACCACCAACGGCACGTGCATGCGGCATGCGAATAGCGCTAGCACCACCGTGCAGCTGACGTGCAGCAAGGCAACCCCTTCTGCCCACGTCGGGCAGTCTGCGCCACCAGGGCTGAATCTAATCCGCAACCTCAAAGGTGAGTCGTGCTCTTGGGTGTCCGTTCTTGCGTTTGTCGACAAACCAGAAAAAAAGAGCGAAGCCACATGATGAACTTCAAAGCTCCTGTTCTATCCACGTCAACATCATACGTGCAGCTCCAGGTCCAAAATGGCAGCTACTTTGACTTGACACCCCCCCAGTGCATCACAGCCGCAACCCACACATCCAAGCGTGTTGAAGCACGCATTGACATTCTCCGCCAGTGTTCCCGACCTGCAAGAAGGACATGCGCCATTTGCGGCGAAGAGGCAACGCCTGGATTACCGTTGCGACACTTGTGGCCAAACATTCACGCAGAACAAGAGCTTGCTTCGCCATCAGCGCACGTCGGCAGCCTGCAGCCCCGTGCGAGCACCAGCAGTGCGGTACCAGTGTCACTTCTGCTCGGCCTCGTTTGTCCGCGAGGACTCCTGTCAACGTCACGAGCGGGAGAAGCACTTCGGGTTAGGTCGCAAAACATTCGCACCAGTCCGAATTGACGACAATGCACTGCGTTCTCGCGCACCCGATCCATCAGTCGATCACGATCCGCGCGACAACCAGAATTGGGAACACTTGGCTACCGAGTTGCCACCGCTGCCCCTCTGGTCGGCAGAAAGAGGAAGTGCTGATATCAGCACGGCCACATCTTCCACAAGCAGTTCATCCATGAGTGTCCACAACCTTTGGAACCAACAAGGCAATGGAACATCTACCCATGTCGCTACGAGCTCGTCCCTTCCGACAGCCGCTGTCTCGCTTGCCAGACACGTTGACAATCAACTTGCTAAGGACAGCCCTGATGCATCTTCGGTCTACAGCATCTCTAGCTTTGGTTCCGTCTTTAGCTCCTTCACTCTGAAGATGAACCTTCCAATCCGAGTGCTCCGAAACCGGGAGTCACTCATCCGCTGCGGAGCTAGTCCTCGACCAGGAAGTCAGAAGACGCTTCCCCCTTGTCCTTTGTGCAGGAAAGTCTTCAAGAACGACCCAGTCGCTTTGAGATCCCATCTACATCAACACTTCGAGGAGCTGCAAGGGGACCATAGGTGCGAAGTGTGTGACATCGGTTTCACCCACGGAGCTGACCTGAGTATGCACGCCCGGAGCGCTGCAGAGGGACACTGCGGGTTCAACTTCATGCACTCTGAACCCTGTGGTGGGCATCATCCACCCGAAACTTCGACGCATACCCTCTCGGACTCAGACCGCTTTAAGCTGCGCTACTGGATCAAGGACTGGGATCAGTTGCAATTGCAAAGATACTTCATTCATGTTGACGAGGTCATCCGACAGCATTCAGAGTACTCATCCAGGGACTCAGATGCTTGGAGTATCAGTGCGTTCGTTAATCGCGCCGTGGGCTCGATGACAACTCTGATGAGTCAGTTGGACTGGCAGTCGGCGCCTGATTACGTCGAATATCAAAGCCGTCTCGACGTGGAAACCGCTCGACGAAGTATGGCTGTTCGGCTGTCTACTGCTGCATATGCTTCACTGCGAGGCGTAGCTAGCATCGTCACCACCCAAGTCATCCGCTTACTTGATCGCCGTCTGATCGACGCTGCATGGACCTGCGACATGTCGATGGTGAAGAAGCTGATCGCCTACGGAGCGGACGTCAATGCTTCAGTTGATGTGTGGCCGTACAACCCAGTCATCGCAGCTGCATCAAAGGCTGACCTTAACCTCGTCGAGATGCTGGTGCTCAACGGCGCAAGTTTGGACACAGTATTTGCAGAGCACAATACCTTGACACGGTACGAGTATCCATGGGAGAGCAACTGGCTTCAGTGTCACACCGTGCTTGAAGCTGCCATTGCATCAGAGAGCAGAGACCTTGTGGCCATGCTCATTCGACTTGGCGCGAGTGTCAATCCTATGGACGGTAGGAAGCACCGATCCCCTCTCTTATGGACTCTCTACAAACTCGGGCATCTAGAGGAGATCGAGGTCCTCGCATACGTTCAGATCCTGGTTGCGGCCGGCGCAGATCCGAATGCAGAAGATATTGACACCTGGATTGGATCGCCACTTTGCTGTGCCGCCTACATGGGATGGACCGAGATAGTTAGGTATCTCCTCTGTGGGGGTGCAGAAGTCAATCAAAAAGGAGGCCAATATGGCAATCCGTTAGGATGCGCAGTCGCTGGCGGCCACAGAGGCATCGCCTCTCTGCTTCTGGACCATGGCGCTCAGATGAACCGCCAATGCTCACGGTACCCAAGTGCACTCACTCGAGCTGTGCAAGTTGTTGACTCGGAAATGGTCAGACTGCTAGTCGAGAGAGGAGCAAATGTCAACCAGCGCTGTGGAAAGTACAACAGCGGTCGAAGTTTTATCACTAGTCACGGCCAGGAGTATGAGAGCGTGCTCTATCCAGCGGTCGATATAGCCTTTCCGGGTCCCATCAAACCCCATGAAAGCATTGTGGAGACGTTGGTATCAGCCGGTGCTCGCACAGACGCGAAGGGTCCGCAAGGCACTGTGTTTGAGGTTGCATGCCGCCGGAGAGAGCAGTGCGCCACTGAAAGGTCGGTTGATTCTGTGCTCACCTATGGGCTTGAACATGCGCTTGTAGATCAGCAGACCGGAGCGATGTTTCGCTATTTCGACAGGATCATTGCCATACTTCGAAAAGCTGGCGCTCGGGAGGTTGGAAAGAAAGGACTGAGCCTGGAACTCCTCGGGGCTCAGAATGACGAGGAAACCTGGTACCTTTTGTTTCAGTAGGATGGAAGATCAGGCTGCCTGACAGCCTCGACGCCATCGCACGAAGATAGCAGCCGTTGAGATCGTTGAGCATGGCGAAGGCGTTATCAATTTCATCGGCACGCGTGCGACATCTCAGCTCTACGGTGTCTGCAACTCCTTACCTCGTATATCGCAACCCTCAAGTCGCTATGGCTCCCAGGCCGGAAATTGAGATCGTAAGACCCCTTCACGCCACGAACGATCATCACTAAAACGGCCAACACCAGCCACCCGATGGGTCTTCCAGCATCAATTCCATTGACATACGCATCAGTCTCCTGAAACGTACACCGCCATGAAGTCAGTCCTGCAGGTCGTGCGTCATTGTCTTTCCAGCGGCGTGTTGAAGTGTTCCGATTTTCGCACTTGCGACTTTCGCACTTACGATTTGCGCAGTAGCGCTCTGTGAATGGGCATAGGCTGTGGCTGACGTTGACTACGGGGAAGTTGTCGCTAAAGGCTTGATTCTGGGTCAGATGTGCATACGCAAAGCGCAATGCTATGGAAGATCCGCCAAGTCGCCAAAAGAATGCCGGTATGGATCTTACTCTCAAGGCGGTGCTGTCCCATACATAGCTCAGGAAAGCAGCCTGAACACTATTGTATGACCTGAGCCGTGAAGATGCTGTCGATCACTTGCTTGTCCACTTCCCCGTGGGCAAGCCTTCTGTGGAGGCGGAGACGGTGGGGTTCGTGATCCACCCCGGCTCCGGACGCTCGCATGACTAGGGGGACTCTTTGCTTTCTTTTCTCTTTATCAGCCACTTATCATGGCTCCATTCTGCAAGAACTCTGACCGCATCAACGCCCGATATACCACCGGCACTTCTCTGCTTGCACTACGCAGACCTCATCGTACATCGCCCACATCGGGTAGCAAACACATGCCACATGGCTATAATTCAGGGCCGGATCGAACAGGCAGCGACAGCTAATGATTATCTGTTCTTTGTCCGATCGGCCGCAACTCCTCGGACGACGTTTGGCCTACTTCTCAAGTCAGGCGCTGGCAGCAGTTTGGGGGGCGGGTTGCCTAATACGGTAATGCGGACAAGCCGGCTGCTGCGAAGCCTTAAAACACAACTCAAGGCACATTTCGAGCGCCACAAGTGGGGGTCTAACTCGGGAGGTAGTGTTTGGCTCCAGATTCCTTTGATCTAGAATCAAGAGAATTTTGGGAAGCTAGTGGGCCATACTGCGGCCGATAGCAAGAGTAAAGGAGAGAGTCTTGTAAGCCGGGAAGAGACCGCTAGCTGCATGGAGAGCTGTTCGGTAGGGTAAAGGGAGATCTTGGAAGACAAGTGCGACCGACGTGAGTAGGGCGATCGATTGTGCCTGTCCATGTCGTTGGAATCTAATACTAGCCGAAACTTGTTGGAAACCAGCTACAACAAAAGCTGCACTCATTCAACGAAAGAACAGCATCCCTGCATGTTTGTCATCACCCGCCAGGGTCGAAGAGCATGCATATCGCTTCGAATCGCTTCATACTGCACCATGAAACCTTCACCTCCATGTTGACAAAATCCGAGCCCAAATCCGAGTTCGACATGGAGACATCCTGCCGGCCATTCAGATGTTCAGAGGAATATCAATGTCGCCAGCCTGTAACCCAGTATGATTAGCCAGGCCGACCGACAGCGATTTGTTCAATTGCAGCAGTAAGTGAGTAGGTAAGGTTGTTGTATTCTAAGGTCTACGAACGCGTTACGAAGTTGTTATTGTCCGGCTCAGCCGCAGTGTACGTGCCTACGCCTTATGCGTTGCCTCAGGCTCTAACTCCCTTACTACTCCCCTTGCAACAGGTTGCCGTCCACGGCATACCAGTGTCCTTAGTATCAATGTCCAATAAGCGCCTGCCCCTAGGTATCTAGTAAAACAATCAACTTAAGCCGTGGCGGCGAGTGCGGGTATCTATGCTTATGAACTATCTCTAAATGAACTCCCCTTGTAACAAGTATTAAGCCTAAGCTATTACTTAACGCACGCCGGCGTAATGTGTCCTCTATTAGTAGTGTCGGAGCGTAGGCGCCTACGGCTTCGCGGTAGGTGCCTCTAAGGTCGGTAGGTAAGGCGGCGAGGATATCGTATATAAAGGAGTGTAACTAGGTATCGCTGCTTATAGCAGAGGAATAGTAATGTTTTTAGTAGGTATTCTTAGCCTTCTAATTAGCTAACAGCGGTAATAGTCCTTATAACAGTCGTAGTAGCGAGAGCGTACGTTTATAGGGGTTTCTAGTGTCGTCTAATAAGAGGCCTAAGAACTCCGGTAGTTTTAATATGTCGTTATAAAGTAATAGATCGAAGGGTAATAATATAGCGGGTAGTAATAGCGGTACCTATATAGCGTATTAATCGTTTTCCTCTTTATAGTTACGTCGCTCTATAGTATAGCGAATACTATTAATTATAGAGTCCTTACCCTTAGATAGATATAGGGTTATCGGCTAGTACGCTAGAAGGTCGTATAACGCGAGGTAACTAGTTCGTCTCTTAAATAGCTTTAGGTAGGTATTATCTACCTCCTAAGTTAGACCTTTACTTTTTAGCGCTTAAAGTAGTACTAGGCTCGTTTTAGTTTAGTAGGTATTCTAAGGCTTCCTTACGCTAGTAAAAGTCTAATACTAAATAGTAAGCTAGAGTTAGATTTAGGCTTATTAGATAACTACTTTCTTAATATACGAGATATATACGAATATATAAGTTAGAGGTTATAGAATAAGGTATAGCGAATTTAATAATATAAAAATTATTATAATACGACGTTAGGAAGGGGTCTAAATATATTAAAAGTAAAGTCTAGTCCTCCGGCTTAGCGCTCTTTACTAGCCTATAGGTAATATTTATATAGAGTTAGAAAATCGATAAAATTAACTCGATTCGAGCTTATAGTCTCTAAGCCTACGATTCGAGTAGTATAAGTATTATAGCTATATAATAAGTAGTTATTATATAAGACGTCGATAGAGGTAAGTCTACTAAGCTAGCCTACCTAAAGTAGTATATACCTAAAGTATAACTCCTAAGTAAATATTTATTTATTTACGATTCGCTATATATATACGTTTCTAGTAACTAGTTCTAGTAACTTACTATAGCCTATACCTATAGTAAATATTACGTCGTATACCTATACCCCTCCTCTCTTAAAGTTATACGCTAAACTATCTTATTATACGCTAAACTATTAGTTAGAACCTATTAAGTAGATAACTAGCGTCTCTACGCGTTATATAGTATAGTCGCTAATATAAGTAGTAGTAGCTTCTTATCCGATATTAATTATACGCTATTACTAGGCCTAGACCTCTATACTCGGCTTACTATAATCGAGGAGTAGCTAGAGTTAGAAGAGTAGCTAGAGTTACTAATACCTCGAGAGTTTCCTCTCCCTAGCGAAGAAGTATCTAATAGTAATAAAGCCTCTAATAACGAGGACTAGGAAGAAGAGTAGGATAATAAGGAGTAAGAAAATAATAAGTAAGAAAAAGAGTAGGAAAATAACGCTATATCTATAAGCTCGAGTTTAAGCTTCGAGTAGGATAGCGAGCCTAATAATAATAATAAAGAGGTATAGTAAGATAAAGAGGATACGTTAAGTATTAATAAGCTAGATATCGAGGTAGCTTTTAACGAACGTAGGTAATACTTCGATAGCGATTTCGAGGATACTAAACCTAAAGAGGATACTAGACCTAAGGATACTAGCTCTAATAACGATAATAGTACTACGCCTATTATAACCTATAAGAGTAAGAAGAAGAAAGTAGAAGAAGTACTTATATTACTTAAAGAGCTTAATATATCTATACCTAAGTTATACTATAACTAGTATAGTAAACGAGGCTTAAAGAAGTATCGTCGTCGCCTAAATAAGGTAATTACCTAGTTCGAGGATCTAGTAAAAGGTCGTTATAGTAAGGGTTTTATAAGTACTTCTATCCTCCGCTTAGAGTTAAAGAAGCTCGTTAGTAAGCGGCTATTCTTTACTAAGTACGATCCTAAGTAGAGTATAAAGCTACGTAAACTCTAAGATATACGAGATCTTATTAAGAAGTATATAAAGACGTAGTATAATCTAACGTAATTACTACTTCTAAATCGTCGTATCTAGTAAAGCGACTACTAGCGGAAGTTCTAAGATAAGCGGTAGATAATAGATAAGCGTATAGTTATAGCTACTAGTATCTTCGTATAGTCTATTATAGCTAAGTCGATATTATAGATACTATTAAGGAACGAGGTATATAGGTGTAAATCTAATAATATCGTCGCTATATATAACGAGGCGTAAAGAAGCTAAAAGTAAGAAAGACGAGACGAAAGTAATACAGCCGGGTTACGTAATTAGTTACGTAACTATAACAGGATATACGCTAATCGTGCTTAGATCTATATAGACCTCTTAGTAGTCTATAACACTATCCCCCCCCTTAATAGGCGGCGTCTACGCTGCTATTAAAGTAGTAACTAGAGGGCGGGCGGGCGGGTATAGCTTATCTAGATACCTATCGTAAAAGGCGTAAATAGCGTCGGTAGTATAGGTAATATCGTCGAAATCTTCCTAGGTCGTAGCGGCCTTATTATAGCCGCGCTATTAAACCTTATACTTAAACTTACTCTTAAATCGGCGGGTATCGATAATAGCCTCTACTTTATACTTAGGTTCGCCGTTAATAAGCTCGATAGCTAGTATATCCTTATTAACCTAACTAGGTATTATAGGACGTATAGGTAGTAGTATAAGTTAGCTAATATAAAAGACGTCGTAGATCGTAGATAGTAATTATAGTAACGCGAGCCTATAGGCGTAGAGCGAGATAATAGTAGTAATCTTATATAGGCTAGTCTTACGTAGTTCGAGCTTACTATAACGAGTTAGAATATCCTTAAATAAGAGGTATACTTTATTACTAATACGGAGTATAGGAGCCGGCTAGTAATACTTATTAGCCTAATATTCTATTAGCGACTATAACTATAGGAGTTAACGCCTAGTAGCTTCTTAAATATCTATAATATAGCCTATAAACTCCTATATAGCTACGTTATTAAACTTCCGCTTAGTAGAGTTATTATTCGGAGGTTTAATACCTATACGTAGATAGAAACTATAATTAGCGAAGAATAGTAATATTCTAATACTGTCGTTAGTTAGAGCGTTACTAGCGTACTCGGTAGTAGTAAGCTATCGATCCTAGTCGTCTCTAGCGTAGTTAACGAACGTATATAGGTAGGCCTCTATTACTATATTCGTACGCTCGGTTTAGCTGTTAGTTTAAGAGTATCTAGCTATAAATAGTCGAACGTCGATACCTATAAGTTCGTAGAAGTAACGCTAGAACGTTAATACGAACTAAGGTCCCCTATTAGAGGTAATAGTTTCTAGTAAGCTGTATAGGCGCTATATATACTCGTAGAAGAGCCTAGTAATAGACTCGGCGTTAGCGTTTCCTTTACTATATTATATAGGAATAAAGTAACGTATCTTAGTAAGCCTATCTACGATAACTATAATAGTATTATTACTATTAGCTATTAGCGGTAGGCCTATAACGAAATCGATAGTTAAGTACTACTATCGTTTCGTAGGAGCTTAAAGAGGCTAGAGTAGTCCTTACTTAGATTATCGATCTATATACGCGCGAGCGTAGTTAGCGTAGTAAGTAGTATAGGTTATAATATCCTTATAGAGAGTAGGCTACTAGTAGAGCCGAGAGACGAGTTCGAAGGTATAATTATAGCTAGAGTAACCTACTATAACGTTCGTATAATATATATAAATTACCTACGTTTAGAGGTTATCTATATCTAGTATATATAGGCAGTCTTAGTAGTATAGGCGTCCGTCTCTTATCTCGTATTCTAATAGTAAAATCTTGTTACTTTTAGTAGGCGTAGTACCTTCCTTTAGGTGTTATTATATATCTTTAACTAAGGGGTCGTTACTACTAGCTTCTATAATTTATTAGAGAACGTCGAGCGGGTTAAGAAGTTTATTAGTAAGCGTAGCGAGTCGTAGGTTAGCTTCTTTATAATCTCCTCGCGATTTAGCGCCGAACAGCGTATAACACGATTTTCTAGTACTCTAACTCTAACTCTAACTCTAACTCTAACTCTAACTCTAAGAGTTATTTTCGACGGAGGAGACAGTAGAAATAGTAGTAGAGCGGAGCGACGGTTCGACGTTATACGGCTTTAAAAGCGTCTAATACTAGGTAAGTAAACGAGGGTCGTCTACGCGTAAAAGTAAGTTAGCGCTATAGCGAGTTAATAAGTTAGGTTTCGCTCCTTAAACTCTAGGTCTATACGTAATTTAGAAGTTAAATCGACTAAGGAACTCGCTCTAGCGTACTTAGCGCCTACTAAGCTACTTAGTTATTATATAGTACTCGAGGTTATAATAGTTAGTAAGCACGCGGATTAGTAAGCGGTACCTATATCTTTTAAGCTCTAGGCGCTATTATTCGAAGGCGTTAATAATAGCTAGTAGTTCCTTATCGTAAATCTCGTAGTTATACTTAGCTAGGCTTATTTTCGTAGAGAAGTAGGCTATAGGCTTCTATATACCTAGAATATTATCGCTAGCGTCGTATAGTTATAATAACACGCCCGTAGTAACGAAGTCGGAGGCGTCGGTTTTAACTATAATCGGAAAGTCTAGGTTATAGAGCGTTAATATAGGTTATTCGTAGAACGCCTGTTTTATTTAATTAAAAGCCCGTTAATATAAGTTAGTCTAGCGAAAGACAGCTAGACGCCTATTATCTATAGTAGCTACTTTACGAGTTACGTTAGTAAGTAGTTTAGCGATACGTAAGTAAGCTCGAATAAATCTCCTATAGAATCTAGCGAAGCTAAGAAAGGACTAGATATCCTTAATATTCGCTAGGATTAGCTAGTTTATAATAGCGTTAACCTTCTCTAGGTCTATACGGATTCCTTTAGTCATAATAATTAATCCGAGGTACTTAGTCGTTATTACTTTAAACTCTAACTTCGTAATATCGTACTAAAGCTCGGCCTTACGTAGAGCCGCTAGTATAAGCTAAATATAACGGTTATGTTCCTCTTTATTCTCCGAGTAGATAAGAATATCGTTAAAGTAGGCGGTATAGAAAGTGTCTAAATAAGAGCTAAAAGCGTCGTTAACGTAGTTCTAGAACGAAGAGGGTCTATTAGTAAGCCCGAATAGTATTACTAAATACTTATATAACCTATAGCGGGTTTTAAAAGTAGTCTTCTACTCGTACTCTTACGCGACGCGAATATAGTTAAATACTCCTATAATATCTAGCTTTATATAGACCTTTACTTTACTAAGCCGGCTTAACGTTTCTTAGATTAAAGGAATAGAGTATCGATTCTTAACTATAATATCGTTTAATCGGCGATAGTTAACGTAGAAGCGTAGACCTCTACCCGGCTTATTAATAAATAATACTAGCGATAACGTAGGCGATAAGGATAATCTAATAAACCCTTTCTTAACGTTCTCCTTTAGGTAGTCGCGTAGTACCTCTAGCTCCTAGTACGATATCGAATATAACAGTCTATACGATAGTTACTTACTATCCGCGAGCTTAATATAGTAATTAGCGGGCCTACGGTATAGTAGTAGCTTATTAGCGTTAGTCTTTAAAAAGACGTCGATAAAGTAGTACTATTTACGCGGTAGCCTATCCTTAGGGTTAATCTATTTCTTCCGTTATATCTCGCGCTCGATATCTCGTAATAATATAGCGAATATAAGGTACTCCTTCTAAGTAGTAAAGTAATTAAAGTACGAAGTAGAGACTAAGTAGATATTTAGAGCGTTAGCGCTTCTTAACGTAGCGAGCGTAATAGGCTTATAGACGGGTACTAGTAGTAGCGAAGGCTTAGCTTCGTCGTTCTTAAAGTTCCTAAATAGTAATAATAGTAATAGCGATCGTTAGTTCCTTAGGCCGTATTCTCGTAAATAATAGTAGCTCTCTATAGAGCATTCGAAGTCGGTAGGTGTCGTAGTCCGCCTCTACGGCTCTACTAGGTTCCTTAGTTCCTAAGGTATTATAGGGGGCATAGGCGGCGGAATACTTATAGCTCGGATCTATATATAATAATAGTTATACTACGTCTTATAATACTTAGAGTCGAAAAGGATAGCGTTATCCTTAAAAAGAAGGCGGGGATTATAGCACTTAAGCTATAGTAGGCCTAGGATAATAGGGTAGTATCCGAGTCGAGTAAGATAGAAATAGAGCGCTTCTTAGTATCCTTAAATAGTTATAGTAGCGCGGGTAGTATAGGTAACCTTATCGACTATAGTACCGTCGAAGGCTTCTAATATACGAGGATTCGGGAGTTTAGTAATAGTAATAGCGATAGATAGGTGTTCGCGTACGAAGTTAAAGTCTATAAAAGCGAAGCCTATATAGCTAGAATTAATTATATAATATAAGTCTATAGATACTAAAGCTAAAGGCGAAGGTAGTAAGGTATAAAGTAGAATAAGATAATCCTTATCTAGTAATAACGCTACTTTATCGAATAAAGAAACGCTAATAATTAAAGGTTCTTTAGCTAGGGTTCTTAGGGTTACTATTACTATTACTAGTTCGGAGTAACTATTAGTATATTAACTCTAAGGACGACTTAGCTTAGAGCCTAGGCGTTTTCTACGCTAGTAGCGGTATTACTAGTCTATACTATAGCGTAGATCTAAGCTACTTAAGTATCGCGAGCCTACTTAGTAGCGAGCGTAGAGTAGTTATTCTTTAAGTATTTAGTACTATTATAGAATAAGTAGCGTCTAGCGCGTATACGTTCCTCCTTCTCTTATTAGGTTAGCTTACTACGCTTAAACGTCGATAAGTCTATAGCGTTACCTCCTTACGAGGTCGTAGTTAGTTTAGGTATATTATTAGTCGTAGTAGCGGCAGCGGGCGCGCTCTAACTTTACTTCTACTAGGGGTTATTCTATCCGGAGAGTATACTCGGCGCGGAGTTAGCTCTCGGCGCTAGATTATTACTAGTAGTAGTAGGAGTCGTTAACGCTAGGTTCTTAGTATAGCTCTATAACTAAATACTATATAAGTTCGTAGCGCTAGCGCGAGCTTACTAGGTTACTTTACAGCGGCGTTAGTAGATTAAGTAATTAATACCCTCTAAACGATAGTAGAGTTCCTTAAATAGTATCGATCTAGAGTCCTACTAGCTAGTAATAGCGTCCTTAAGCTCCTTACTAAGACCCTTACGAAACTTCTTAAATAACGATATATTCTTAAGCCTAATAACGGCGTTAAGGCGAAGAAACTCTAACTTATAGTAAAAGAACTCCTTACCCTCCTAGCGTAGTTTCTCTAACTTCTCTATATACGCTTACTCTTTAAACGCTTTACCGAAAGCGCTAGTTAGAACAGTTATTATAGCTACTGTATTAGCTAGCTTAAACTTAACTTCTCCGTCGGTAGTAACGTCTATATATAGAACGATTATATCGCGGGCTTTACCTCCGAGGCGGGTATATACGTAGGCTAGTTAATCGTATAGCTCTAGGTATCTATCCTTATTACCTAAAAGCTTAATTACTATTACGACTTTCTAAGTCTTAAGCTTCTCTTTGTTTCTATTACTATTATAAATCTCTAGATCTAGTAACTTCTCGCTCTTACTCCCGCTCGTAAACGTAGGCGAGGTAGTAGTAGAACGTAGATAGTAGATCTCGTCGTCTTAGCGTTAAATCTCTTTATCTCGGTAGTAAAAGTCGGCTTAAGCTTCTATTAGTTAGTTATAGGCGGTAACCGCGCGTACGTTAGCGCTAGTAGCACGCTCGTTAGCGCTAGCTACTCGCTCGTTAACTATCTTAACTAATACCTAAGTACTATATAGGTATTCGGCTAACTCTAATTCTAATTCTTAAATACGTTAATCGGCTTATTATCTTAGCTTAATCCGCTAGGCTTTAAGAGCTGTAAGCTGTTCCTCGTAGGCCTATAAGTACTAATATACGTAGTAGTAAACTATTAGTAAGTCTATATCGTTAAACCGCTAGGCGAGCTCCTCTAGTATAGTAGGTATCGGATTAACGAGAATAGAGCTACTACGACGGTTATTAATTAACGGGGGTACCTAGTAAAGGTTATAGATCTAAAACGGTAACTACTATTATTCCTATTACTCTTCTAATAATAATAATTCCTAGTAATAAGTAGTACCTAACGGCGACTATAGAGCTTATTAATCTATCGCTATAACGGCGTAGTAGCGCGTAAGGAGGCGTTCTTTAAGGTTCCTAATTCGTTAGCTAATAATCTACGTAATAGCGCTTATATAGCGTATATAGTATAATAGCTAGTAGCGTTCTAGGCTAATAAGTAGGTCTAAACGCGTATAGGTATCTTAATAGTTCCTAAAGCTGCTAGCGAGACGACGGTGCCTCTATAAGTAGAGGGCTTTTTAAAGATAGTATAACGCCTCGTACTATTAAGGAACGAGGTATATAGGTATAAATCTAATAATATCGTCGCTATATATAACGAGGCGTAAAGAAGCTAAGAGTAAGAAAGACGAGACGAAAGTAATATAGCCGGGTTACGTAATTAGTTACGTAACTGTAACAGGATATACGCTAATCGTGCTTAGATCTACATAGACCTCTTAGTAGTCTATAATAGATACTAAAAACACTTAGTACTTTCTTTATAAGTAATAGTATATAGCGTCTAGTTATCGAAGTCTTATATAATATAGGGTTATATAGCTCGTATCGAACTAACTAGCGCTTATTAAGTATAGTTATAGATATATAACGTAAGAAGATTAAGACGTTAGCGAAGAAGACTAAGAACTAGTATATTACGTACGATAATTTTAATCGGCCTTAGAACCTTCGATATTAGGGTATTAGTAATTAGAACTAGTAGGTTAATATAATAACCTCTTTCTTATATGTCGATTCGAATAATATCCCCGAGACTAGACTCCTATAGAGTATACTTTATCTTAATACCGAATTAGACGAGCGTAAGATAGTATAGGAGATTAGCTAGGACTCTTATAATAAGGAGATCTCTAAGTATCTTATCGACTAGGTACTCTTCGTTATTTTTCTAAAAGAGATTATAGCTATCTTTAAGAATCTAGTCTAAGAAGGCGATAGATAGGAAGAAGAAGGAGAGGATCTTTAGTAATAGTAGTAGTAATAGATTATAGCTAAGATCCTTAATATATTATATTAGGAGCTAGAGAAGCGAATAAGGTATAGAGATATATACCTTTAAGCCGGAGGCGTTTCTCTTACTAATATCGTATTCGGTATAGCTAAAAGTATTTCTAGTATAGATTACTATAACGCTATCGATAGACTAGAGCTTCGTAGTAATATCGAGGTAGTAACTTTAGACTAGTATAGTAAAGAGCTAAAATTAATAGTAGACGAGATTAAGTAGGTATAAGTAGCCCTCTATAATCTAGTAGACTCGTTACTACGCCGTCTATAGTAGCCTAAGATCGATAAGCTACTACTTTAGAAGGCCGAAGTATATTTACTAGATATATCGATAAATAACGAGGTCTCTATTAAAGGTACTAAGAAGGTCTACGATAATATCTTTAAAGACTTCCTCGGACTAAAGCGTAATATTAAAAGTAAGCTACGTCGTATATATAGCGATAGTTTAACGATTATATAAAGCGATTAGTTAACTATCGAGCGTATATATAGTATTAAAGCCGAGAACGTCGAATACGAGTATCTATATAACTATAAGTAGGGCCTAGTACTAGTACTAGTATTATTTTATCTAATAATAAATACCTCTCTTACGCTTATCCGAACGTATTACGTAAAGAATAAAGCCGGCTAGTATCTTAACTATTATCTAGCTAACGACGTTAACTTTATAAAGATTAAGGGATACTCGAACTAGAAGCTAAAGTTCTTCCTTTACTAGGAAGTACTCTTTACTAGCTACTATACCCGTATTATATCGCTATTCCTCTAGTAACTAGAGAATAACGGTCTACTCGGGCTAGGTACTAGAGAAAACAGTCGACTCGATACTATAAAGAAGGCGGTTAAAGCGTTAACTCGAAAGTAGTATCTAGCTATCGTCTATACTATTTATAAGGAGGTATTAACTCCTATAGCGTAGAAGAGTTAGGTATTAGTATTAGTATTAGCTCTAACTTTAGCGGCTCTAATTCTAGTGCTAGTTACTAACCCTAATATCGAGTAGACGATCGTCGCTTTTATAGAAAGTATAGTATTAACGGAACTAATACCTCTATATACCGACCTAGTATAGCGGGTTATCGATAGTAGTATCGACGTAGGCGACTTTATAACTACGATAGAAGCTCTATAGAGCTAGGATATCTTACTACTCTTTAGCGAGGACCGACGTATTTAGATAATACGTAATACTCGAGTAGTTCTAGGTTAAAGTCTAGCGGCTATAGGCTCCTCGTCGACTACTCTAAGTAAGCTAGATACGGTATTTATAACTATATACTACCTACTTAAGACGATCGAGTATTTTATAATCCTCTATAAGGCTATCTATATAGAAGATATTAGCTATATTAGACGTATCTTAAACTACTTTATTATCTAGTTTATTAGTATAGGACAGTATAACTACGCCCGTAAGACTCTATACCTTAAGTAGCTACTTAATACCTCTAATCTAGTTTTATAGAAAGCTATCCTTACTAGCTATATAGTTAATCTATCCGGTAAGCGAGGTAAGGCTATAGTATCTAATAAGCTACTCGAGCTATATAACTTAGAATATTCCGAGGATATTAAGTAGAATATAAACTCGACCTACGACCTTAAAGCGACTTTTTAAAAGGTATCTAGTAATAGAGAGGCGTCGCGAGTAACTAAGAAGATATTTATAGAGGTAAGTAGAGTCTATAGTAGTAATTTA